>JARHVA010003582.1:1595000-1920724 GCA_037957365.1 Torreya grandis
AAAAAGAATCTTTTCCTAAGTTTTAATGAAAATCTTTCTTGGGCAAAAAACTAAAAGGAAAGATTGGGGAGTACCATGAGATTCACCTGAATCAAGAGCTAAAAATATCCAAAGAAGGTGAGATGTTTTCCTATTTCAATTCCTAACTCAATCAAAGCTAAATGCTCAAAAATAATTTCAAATGCCTTGGTTGGGATGTTCTTGGGAGCATGACCAAATATAGATACTTTCAAACTCTAGGATTTTAAAAGGTGGACACCTCTAGGGCATCATGAAATCTCCTCTATGAGTAATGCTTTTTTTCTTATTCACTAAAACAATGAGGAATACTATGCAAACATTCTGGTTGGAGTTCCCTAGTTCATGGGCAAGTCAAGTCTCTTCCTCAAAAAATGGAAAACTAACTTTGACCTAGAATAAGAAAGAATCAATCTCATGCCTTTATGAGTTAGGTTACTAAGTCTCCCTCTTAAGTTTTGGGATGAATATGCTTTCATAAGCATATCCAAAATAGCTAGATATATGATAGCTTTCAATCCTATATCAGAAAACAAAACCCATATGGTGCATGCAAGATTATGTGTAAATTCCTATATGAATCAAAATCTTCCAACATCCATCTCTCTAGACTCATCAAGTGGGGAGTGGATTCAGAAGATAGAGCATGAATGTTGAAGGAAATTGGGTCATTTAACTAGGGAATGTCCAACATTCATCATAAATTGTAATAAATTTGTCTTTAAAAAGGACAAGCAATATTGGGAAAGAAAACTAGATGATCCTTAATTCTCCAAAGGCGAAGGTCTACCACCCAATACCTAGAACCAAGAAAATAAGCAACACATGTTAGAGGTAATATCACTGAGAGTGGGGGGGGTGAATTATTGAGCCTAAATGTTTTAATCTTATTTATAATCCTTTCAATTTATTTAAATAATCAACATATATCAACTTGATCAAGAAACATTAACAAGAGAATTCATTCATTCAATGCATACATAAGATCAAACACATAACACATAATTCTTGTGGGAAACCCTTATGAAGAATAAAACCCACTCTCAAACTTAAAACACATGGACTAATTTTCCTATATGAAATAACAAATAAGAGACTGGTCAACTCCTTTAGACCAACAAACCTTGATCATATCCTCTTAACCAAAGGCCTTTTGTGAAACACCTATTTCACAAGGAGCAACTACCCCTAAGGAAGATGAACTCCTTTAGACTCTCCTTTGAACACCTCCACCTTAGAATTGATGTCTTCAAAACCTAATGATGGATCTCTTATTATCTAACCCCTACACAAGCTCTCTCTCTATCTCATATAGGATTCTCACATAGACATGCCACAATCTCTCTCTTTCTTCACTCAAACTATCCTCATATGCACACTCAAACCTCTTTGTATATTCTCAAACCATAAGATCACTATTTGAAAATTAGAAATATTACCTATAGGTCATACACATATTCCTCAATATACACTAATTTTTAACTTATCAACTAGGCACTCTACCTCTCCTTCACTCCACAACTCTCACATACACCTTGCACTAGTCTCACTCACATGTCTAAAAACCAACACATTTAGTTTCACCATTTATATATAAATCATTAATTATCAATTTCATAACTTTCCTTGCTATCCATAATAAATTCCTTCACCCTTAATGCATCTTACATGGGTCACACTTAAGCACAACACACTTTCAAATAGGCCTAAGTCACCTTTTAGGTCCTATGATGAACCATTCACCTCTTTGACAGTTCTCTTAGAAAAATAAGAACACAAGAACAATTTAAAAATGCATGGACCCATTCTAATTTACCTATAGTTCCTCTTAAGTTCCAAAAACCATCATAATACCCTTCTACTTAAGCATAATTCACTCAAAAAGCATTTTGTGCACATAGTCACCATGAATGAATACACAGTCACATTCTAAACCATTGTTCATATTGCATACAATTGGTCAAACCTTCATAATGATAATAGAACATCCTCATAGAGTATGCAACACTAATCAATAGGTAATTCATCAATATATATTGAATAAATATCAAAACAAGCTTGAACATCCTTCTCAGGTCATTTGTAGAACTTGCACGAACACACAACCAACTTTGGAGCTCAATATCTTTATCTATACATACATTCAGATCTTTAAATTAGGTTCATTAGATGTTCCATGGAGTCCTCTTAGAATTTTATTTTTATACAACCTTTTAATTCATCCTTGATCAAAATTTATGGATAAAAAAGAGAGCAATGGTTTTTCCCTTTACAAAATTCAAATGCAAATGGTCATAGTTAAACCTCAAACACTATGCTATCATCTTGTATTGTCATTGCTTATATCAATCATGAACCATCAATTTTATTATAAAAATATCAACCTACAACTCATAGTGCACCACTACCAAATGATAAACCTCAAACAATTAACCTCATCTTGTGCAATCTTGCAATATTGAATCATTACACACTATTGATCTCTGCAGATTAGTTAGGTATTTATCTATGTTAAACATTAGATATTTTTAAATCATCTCACTCACTATAAACCATTTATTTGTATATGTACAAACATCTTATCACCATTATATCTTATAATAATCTTGGTATTTATCTCTGATTTTCATTAAACTTTGAACACTTGTCCTCATTTGACTCAACATGCACCATTAGATCAAAACTATGCAATCACCTACGCACCGTTGGATCTTAGAAGAAGCTCGATCTTTATCTCTATTAACCAACAAACACTTTAACCTATTTTATTTTTTGTGCACCATAGATATTCACTATATGAATTATCATGATCCATTATATCTTCATTTGGTCTTGATCTTTAGTATCGTGTAAAATAGACTAAGTATGGGGACCATTGCTTATATACCTGTAAGGTCAACTTTACACATCTATATCTTTTGCTTAGCTAAAGTGCATAATCTAAAATTTGGACCATGTGATCTCCTCACATAAGATAATCAAGCCATATTTCAATATAATCCTATAACCCTCACATCTATGAGATATAATGACATTAAAATTCCTCCTTAGATTTGTATATTTTACATAGCCAACTATGTCAAGAACTGTCTAAAAAACCAACTTTGCACATGAATAGCTTTTGTTTCACTTCAATACTGGACCTAAAATTTTCCAAATATCAAATACTAATAAATATTAACAAACCCATGTGATCAAATTATCTTGAAATGTACACATATGCAAGATATGCCATCACCAAATTGCATACTCAGTTCTTTCTTGCCTTATGCAAATTTGGCTAAGTATGGGAAAATATTGTCAAACTACCTGGGAGCCCAAATTTTAACTTGCATATCTTTTATCATGCTTCATATTTAGACTTTATACTTTTTTAACATAAACTATGGGATAATGTTATCATAACCATATGACCAAATCCCCCTGACTCATCCACATGTGATAATGGTGATGTCAGCAAATTGCCTACTTAGATGTTCTGTCACTTGACCTAAAATGTCTAGATGAAAATAATGATCAACCAGATGAAATCCATTCATACAAAAAATTAGTCAAATAATTCATGACTAATAATAGGACCCTTTTATCATAGTCAAATCACCATACTCATCCCTAAACATCTATAACCAAGTAAACCTGAAGATCGACCATGCCTCCTTCAAGCATACTAGGACAAAGACATTGCACACTTTGTCATTGTAACTTAGACTATAAAGTAACTTCATCCACTCATTATAACACATCCATGACATCATTGAAAACTCTCCAACAATCTCCTCTTTTGTCATTGATGTCAACAACCATCATATAATAATATATAATTCACCTTCCTTCTCTCTCTTCAAGTTCTCTCACAATAGAAACTTTCTCCCCTTTTGACACAATGACAAATTGGGCACCAACTAATCTTGAGGACCTAAAAATACTACCAATAGGAGAGGACCACATTATAAATATGATACAAAATCCCCCTTACCTTGAGCCTACCCCTTCTTATCTTAACACTTTCTTTTTGCTTTATACCAACACTATCTTCAATCAAGCATTGTAACCAATGAAGAAAGAACACACAAAAAAACTAAAATATGATGAAACTTACTAAGAAACATCTAAGAGGTAATCCCCCTAATATTTTTGAGCCATTTCACCACTTGAACATCTTTATATCTCCATACACCATGAGGAACCACCATATAGGCTTGCTAGCCTTCTCTCTCAAACCACCTCAATGACTAACAATAGAACTTAATGCCACACACAAAATAGGAAACATTCTCTAAAACAACCTGATAACCCACCTTGAGATACTTATGCCTTGATCTTTTAGATAAACTAAACAAAATCCACATCTTTAAGACTAGACTTGTTTAGACTCATTGTAGCCCTATATGGAAATTGGAGATCCCACAACTTTTAATAGACACATCTTCAAGACCTAAAACTTCATATATAGAGAAATATAATATTCCCCCTCAATCACACCAATTTTTATCACCTATATCATCATATATAACATACCTCCTTCATAAATCTACTAGCCAATTAGGCCTCCATCTTGATAAAAAAATGAATAATTTGAAAATCACAAACCTTCAAATCTCTATGAATATTGATTTGACAACCCATTTGGCCCATTAAACCTATTAATAAACCTCAAATCTCAACCCATAAGGCAAACCACTTTTCTAGTAGAGCCCAAAACCCTAGAATCTCAACATAAATGAAGTCATCACAACATCCTCTAGTCAATGTCCACCTCTAAAACTTTTTAAGCACCTGGAGACAACCATTACACACTTTTGGACCAAGATTTGAGATTTCACATCTTTGGGAACCCATACATCCTATAACCCATTTTAGGACCTGCATACTATTAAGCATAAATTGGGAAACTTGAGAGCAAACAAAAATATCCAATTTGACTTCAACATGCCTTCAAACCACAAAACCACCTCAAAAATGATAGAATAAGGTCAAAAAACCTTTCTATGTAAAAGGATCATCTTGACAAATCACAAATATTATTTTTCCACTTGAAAATCCTTCAATATGACCCTACAGACTGACTACATATAGCTATGGCATCACTCTAACATCACCACAACATATCTTCCACCTAGACATATCTGCTCCGACTAAGAACACTCATCTCTAGCCTTCTAATACCATCTAAATAATACCACAACACTTGATTCTCCACTGAAAGGAGTCTCTTAAGAAGCATAGACAGAGACATCATTTACACCATAATTCTCTAAAACAAAGTGAAGCTAGGAGTTGCCCACATCTCCTCAGTAACCATAGGAATCCTCTTATAGCTATAAGACTTCTTCTTCTTCTTCTTCTTCTTAATCTATACTATGAAAATTGGTTCCTTTTTTATATCACTCTCATCTTCTAAGATATAATTGATAACATATGAAGCAACTATAGATTATTGACATACCTTTTTATTTGAAGAATCAACCTTGAAGTTTGGAACCTCATCACTAAGCACATACAATTGATGTTATTTGCATGATACATACTTAGGAACAAGAATATACTTACTTAGATCCATACACATTTTAGAAATAGACTCAACCAGTACCTTGGTCTTCTCCTTGAGCTTGGTCTTTTCATTCACAACATGAGCATAAAATGAGAGCCCTTGGCACTCTTTAAATTTTGAAGCAGTATCCACCATAGAAAATAGATTACTTGGAGCTATAGACTCATCATGACTCACCTTTGGTTTCCATGATCTAACTTTCCTTTTTCCTTGCTCTCTTGGAGCCTGATTAAACTTATTTTAACTTAATGGCCTTTACTTGTAGATTCTAGCAATGTGACCTCTTTGTTCACAGTTGTAGCAAACCATACTCGATGGAAACTTAGCTTATCTTACCTTATTCAGATAATGTTTTGCAAAGTGTCCCACATCATGATAATTAAATCACTCAACCTTTCTCACACCTTTTGACTAATGACCCCCATCATATTTCAAAGCAAACTCATTTCTAATAGGTATTCTACATTATCTAGCTCTATTCCTAAACTGATTACAAGTAAAGCAGTAACCATTGAATTTAGCATACCTCATGGCATTTGGTTGTCTAATCTGATTTATATTCTTTTTACCAACACCTTCATTCCTTTTTTGATGATTTATCTTCAAAGGCTGATCCACCTTACTCTCATTGACATTCATGTCAATTTGAGAAGTAACTTTGGGATCTTCATTAAAACCCAATCTAGATCTATCACTAGCTAACTTTTGACTCTTTAGGAGATCATCCAAATTATTAGAAATTTTATCAAACTTGACAAATGATTTCACCTTGCTTGTAGCCTTCTCTGACCCATCTTTCAAAGATACAATCTCATAATCATACCTTGATTGATCTTCTTTTTTGGCTCTTAGACTTGCAGACATAGATTCCAACTTAGAATTAAGAAATATGACAACACCTTCATTCTCTCTAGAGCCTTAAACCAATCTTGCCTCAAACACACTAAATTGCTCCTCATAGTCCTCAATTTTAGACTTCATCTTCTTATTGATCTTATTATCAATCTTCAGTTCTTCAAGAGAATTTGTGAATGCAATCTCATAGTCCACCTCATTTTCATCATCATCTTAATCACTCCAAGTAGACTTTTTTTTATGCGAGCAATTACCTTCCTCTACCATGAATAGGGATTCATCTTTAGCATGACCATCATCTTCATGATCATATTCTGAGTCACTGACTTCACTCTCATTTAACGAGCTATAATCTTTTTGTTGTATAGACTCTCCTTGTCCTTGAAGTACTTTTTCTTGTTGTCAAACCTTCTGAATCCCTTTTTGCATTTATCAAACATAAATGATCTCTTTCCATCATCATGACCTTGAACATGATCTTCATCATCATTCTTATTATACTTATGAGGGCATTTATTATTAAATTGTCCTACCTCTCCATAATTGAAGCATTTGAGAGGTAGTTTACCCTTATACTTGCCTAAACTTGTTCTCAATTTCCTTGAAATCAAAGCATTTAGTTCATCCTCATCTATATTAGAAATTTCATCCTCTTTGGGTTTCTTACCTTGAAATTTCTTCTTTAGCTTCATTTATATCTTGAATGTTGTTTCCTTTTTTGGTGGTATATCATCAATCTTACTCATCTCATAGGAAGTAAGGGTGCCATGCAATTGATCCATCTTCAACTAAGTAAGATCATGACTTTATTCTATAGCAAATAATTTTGGATCAAACTTGAGGTATAGAGACCTTAATACCTTTTTAAAAACATTAGCCTCTTCAAGATTCTCTCCAAGACCTCTGATGATGTTCAAAATCTCATCAACTCTCTATAGAAATGATGCCACATTAATTCATATTGAGACTTTCAAATTACCTTCTATGAATTTGAAACTTAGCAAGCTTGACCTTTGAATCTACTTCATAAATGATCTACATTTTCTCCCATATCTCTTTATCATATTTACAATGGATTACCTTGGTGAACTCAGTCTCTATAAGACCATAAGTGATGGCATTCATTGCCTTATAATTATTCTCAAACAACTTCTTATCTACAACACTAGATGAAGGAGTAGTAGGAGCAACATAACCATCCACAATAGATTGCCATACATCAAACCCTAGGGACATAATGTATGTCCTCATCCTTACACTCCAAAATGCATAATTGGATCCATTGAACATTGATTCTTGTTTAATAGATAAACCTCCTTGATGACTACTCATATTTTACCTTGTATCACCTTCAAGCTATCAAGCCTTTACCAAAGGACTAAATTTGATACCAATTATTAGAGGTACAATCATTATGTGGGGGTGAATTAGTCAACCCAAATATTTCAATCTCAAATCCAATCATTTTAAACTATTTAAACAATCAACATATATCAACTTGATTAAACAATATTAATAAGAGACCTCATTCATTCAATGCATACACAAGATCAAACACATAACACATAGTTCCTATAAGAAACCCTCATAGGGAATAAAACACACTCTCAAGTCTGTAACACATGGACTACTTATCCTATAATAAATTACAAATAAGAGACTGGTCAACTCCTTTATACCAACAAACCTTGATCATATCCTCCTGACCAAAGGCTTTTAGTGAAACACATGTTTCACAAGTAATAACTACCCCTAACAAAGATCAAATCCTTTAAACCTTCCTTTGAACACCACCACTTAGAATTGATGTCTTCAACACATGATGATGTATCTTTAATTATCTAACCCCTGTACAAACTCTCTTTATCTCATACAAGCCTCGCACATAGGCATGCCATAACTCTCTCCTTCTTCACTCAAACTATCCTCATATATACACTTAGACCTCTTTGCATATCCTCAAACTATAATAACACTATTTGAACATAAAAAATATGACATATAGATCATACACATAGTCATAAATCTTCTCTACTCATTAACTCATCAACTGGGCACTCTACCTCTCCTTTGCTTCACAACTCTCACATACACCTTACACTAGTCTCACTCACAAGTCTAGAAACCAACACATTTGGTTTCACCATTTATAGATAAATCATGAATTATCAATTTAATAACTTTCCTTTTTGGACAAAATACATGCATTCACCCTTAAGTCATCTTACATGGGTCACACTTAAGCACAACACACTTTCAAATAGGCCTAAATCACTTTTAAGTCCTATGATGACCCATTCACCTCTTTGACACTTCTATGAGCAAACTAAGAATATAAGAACACTTTATAGATGCATGGACCCATTCCACTTGACCTATAGGTCCTTCTTATGTGCTAAATCCATCATATTACTCTTCTACTTAAGCACAATTCACTCAAACAACAGTTTTTGCACACAATCACCATGAACGAATACACAGTCACCTTCTAAACCATTACTCATACTGCATATGCTTGTTCAGAACTTCATAATGGTCATAGAACATCCTCATGGATTTTACAACACTCCTCATTAGCTAATTCATCAAGATATATCAAACCAATATCAAAACAAACTTGAACATCCTTCTCGGGTCATTTATAGAACTTACATGAACACATAGTCAACTTTGTATATAAATATCTTTACGTGTACATACATTCAAATATTCAAATTAGATTCATTAGATTTTTCATGGAGTCCTCTTCAACTTTGATTTTTATATCACCTTCAAATTTATATTGGATAAATAGTTATGGACAAAAAATAGATCACTTATTTTTCCCTTTACAAAATTCAAATATTCAAATGCAAACAATCACAGTTAAACCTCAAACACTATGCTATCATCTTGTGTCCTCAATACTTATATAAATCATGCACTATTGATATTATTTTAAAAATATCAACCTTTAACTCATAGTGCACCACTACCAAATGATAAACCTCAAATAGTTGACCTCATCTCATTCAATCTTGTAATATTGACTCATCACACATTGTCAATCTTTGCGGATCAATTAGGTATTTATTTGTGTTAAACATTGGACATTTTGAAATCATCTCATTCATTGTGCACCATTGATTTATATATGTGAAAACATCTTCTCACTGTTAGATCTTGGAATAAGGTTGGTATTTATCTCTGCTTGTCATTAAACTTTGAACACTTGTCCTCATTTGACTCAACATGCACCATTAGATCAATATTTATCTATGTTAACCAACAAACACTTTGAACTCTTTGACCTTTTGTACACCATAGATCTTCATTGTACGAACACTCATGAGCCATTATATATTCATATAGTCTTGATCTTTAACATCATGCAAAAAGAACTAAGTATGGGGACCATTGCTTATCTGCCTGTAAGGTTAAATTTGCACCTCCATATCTTTTGCTTTGATCAAGCACATGTTATGAAATTTAGACCATATGATCTCCTCACATATGATAATATAACTATGTTTCAATCTGCTCTTGTAACCCTCACACATGTGAGATATAATGACATTAAAATTCTTCTTTAGATTTATCTATTATACAGAACCAACTATGTCAAGAATTGTCTAGAAAGACCAACTTTACATATTCATAACTTTTGTCGTGATTCAACACTAGACCTAAAAACTTATGAATATCAAATAGGTATAAATATGAACAAATCCATGTGATCAAATTATCTTTAAACATCCACACATGTAGGATATTCCATCACCAAACCACTTACTCAATTCTTTCTTGTCTTATGCAAATTTGGCTATGGGAAAACACTATCAAACTACTTGGGAGCCCAACTTTGCACTTACATATCTTTTTTTGTGCTTCATCTCTAGACTTGAGACTTTATACATAGAAACTAGGGACTAATTTTATCACAACCATATGACCAAATCCCCCTGACTCATCCACACATGGTAATGGTGATGTCATCAAATTGCCTACTTAGATTTTCTACCACTAAACCCAAAATGTCTAGATAAAAATAATGATCAACCAGATGAAATCTACTCATGCACATAATCACTCAAATCATTCTTTAATTTTTTTAAGATAATTTTCTCATGCTCAAATCACCATACTCATCCCTGAACATCTCTAACCAGGCCAAAATTTATGATCAACCAAGCCTCCTTCAAGCATACTAGGAAAAACACATTACACACTTTATCATTGTCACTTAGACTATTGAGGCACTTTATGCACTCACTATTACACCTCCATGACATCATTTATAACTCTCTAACAACACACTTCTAAGTTAGACATTCAGTAATCCAAAGAGATTACTCTAGAAAAGAATAACACAAATCTAGATAGCTTGGCCACATTATAAAAACATAAGCCTAACAAAGAGCAGGATATACATCACAAGACAAATCAAGTAGATCTTAAAAACACATCTTTGAATATAAAGATAGAGGAAACTAACAATGTTGAAGCTAAAGATAAAGATTTCCTAAAGGTGTTTGAGGTAACAAATTTTCAACACATAATATCTCCTTTAGATTTATAGCATCAAATTATCATTAATAACAACTTTCAATGCCTTAAATCCTTTGAAGAAGAAGAGGAAAAAAAAGGAAAATCCCTAAATTCAATCTCTAGATATAGAAACACAAATACAAACCCTTCCACAAAAAGGTATCTCAAGAAATAAAATGGACCAAGCTACTCTACAAAGAATTGAAAATGCAATCTCTTCTTCGATAAGTAGAAATAAAAAGAACAAAGAAATAACATCCTATCAGTTTGAAAATAAACTCAAAAACCTTTTGAATGTTGGAAGCTATATAAAAAAGATAATTCCAAATAAATTAGCTATCATAAACAATCAAATATATTAGGATATAACATATGGTTTCCAATCTACAACACAAAATATTCAACAAACAACACACAAGAAGTTAATATGAAAATATTTAACGGGAATATAAGAGGTATGAATCACTGCAACAAACACTAAATATTTAGATATCTCTATAAAAATAAACTTCCTTCCATTATTTCAATTTAATAAACTAAAATGAAAGATAACAATATAGAGGAAATACAAAATAAAGTCTAGAAAGAGGCTAATATGGCATCGATCAATTTGACTAGAGCATCAGTTGGCATATGTACCTTTTGGGATGATCAACTATTAACTAGAGAAATCATTATCAAACATTCTCATAATCTATCAATTCTCTTTACCAAAAATGCCTCTGACAAAATGTGGATCTTCTAAAAAATTATGCACCAAACTATCCCTCAGCTCACATAAAATTATGGTCTGATCTCAGTGCTTTTAGACCTACCTATAAGGATATTAATTGGATCATCATTGGTGATTTTAACACCCCCTCTAACCTTGTGAAAAATGGGGTTCTACACTATATTCAGACAACATAGATGAAATTTTTGAGTTCATTTCTCATAATATACTTTTTGATGTGGAAATGAGAGGCTCACCTATCACTTGGATGAATAGATGACTTGGAGAAAGTTTGATCTAGGTTCAAATTGTCTATACTCTCATAGAATTGACTTGGCTATTGAATCAAGATTTCAAACTCTCCTCTCTTCCTTATATTGATTTAGACCATAATCAAAAAAATTTGATTATGGAAAACAATTTCAAACAAGCAAATCTCCATTCAGATTTAAACACATGTGGTTCTCACATATGGAGCTAAATGAAAGGGTTCAAGAGTGGTGGGGAATTAAAACCTAAGGAACAACTATGTACAAGCTTGCCCAAAAGCTAAAAAATTTTAAAAGAATCATTAAAACATGGAATCATAGTGTCTTTGAAAACATTTTTTACCAAAAAGAGAAAGTTGAAAACGACCTCACCAATATAGAACAACAAATGGCTAATGTAGGCTTAAATGAGGAAGTTTGTTCAAAAGAAAAAACCCTTTTAAGTGACTATCATAACATAGTGGCTCAAGGGGAAAATTTCTAGTGATTCAAATCTAGATCTATTTGACTTAAATAAGGTGATCTAAATACAAAATTCTTTAATATGTCAACCTTAAAACATAAAAGCCACAACAAGATCAAAAAATTCACCTATGAAAATGGATCGATTTGTCAAGAGCATGTTCAGATAAAGGAAGAAATTGTAGGATACTTTAGGAACCTGTTTATAGCCAACAACTCTATCAATAGAACCAATGATCAAATGTTCCTTCAACTAGTTCTTACTCTCATCAATGACTCTAGTGATGCAAATATTCTCAAAAGGATGTGAAATCTATAGTGTTTCTTTTTCAAAAGGATAAGTCCCCTAAGCCTGATGGATTTCTTCTAAATCTTGTGGGATATTATAAAATCAATATGGTCTAAGGTTCTACTAAATTCTTCTTGGATGGTAAGATTTTAAGCAATTTTAATAACACATTTATAGATCTTGTACCTTATTACATCTTGATTTCTTCATTAAGAAAATTATTTGACTATCTATGGATATTTATAGTGGAAAAATATGATTTGGGTTATTTTTTAATAAGCTTTGAGATATATGTTATTATAGGACAATTTGATATTACTTAAGTTACATAATACATTGCTATGGGATAGTTCTAGTGTAAATGTTTACATTACAAACATGTTCATTTATTATTTAAGTTACATTTTATGATGTATGTATATTATGATGTTATGATCTAACTACCCACTTTTTTTGAGATTGATGTAGGAGAACCCATTCCTTAGAATGTGACAGAGGGAGAGAATCATTGAAGAGGGTTATGTAGATGAAGATGTTGGAGGATAATAGAGAAACTAACTAGAACCTTACACACACCACATTAAAAATTACATGTTGAATGCATAGTATGAATGGTTAGCATTAGCATATTCCTTATGTTATCTGCATTTAGGTAATTGTATATGTGTGCATGTTCATCCATATTTATGCTTAGATGATGTAATTTTGTGTGATTTCATGTTGTGTTTTTATGATGCATCATGGTATTCTTTATTATTAATGTTTTGTAAGAATGCAAATTTATGTGAATAAATATCTGGAATTACCATTAAATCTAAACATTATTTGGAATGTCTAGTCATTTTCTTAATAAAAGACCAAATACATTAAATAAATTAGCAGGTTAATTATTATTAAACCATTATAGGATAGTTGTTCTTTAAAAAGATTTTAGAAGACAAAATTAATTGGATTTAATTAATATCACCTTGGTATTAAAATAAAAAAAGAAATAAGATAATTAAAATCAAATTGAAAACTAAATATTTAGGAAAAGGAATAAAACTAATAAAAATAAAAAAGATAAAACAAAAGATAAAGAAAACATAAAAATAAGAAAAGGGTAGCTTTGAGGAGAAAAAGCACCACATTCAGGGAAGAAGGGAATAAAAAGAAAGTAGTATAGTGAAATAGAGGAAAAAGAGAACTTATTCTAAAAAATAAGGCATAATAGGGAATACAAAAGAAGAAAATGAGGAATTTTGGCCTAGATTGAGTCTTGTAGACACCTTGAACAGGTAGGTACTACAGTTTAAATTTTATATATGTGGTGATTTGTAATTTATCTAATATGAGTTTGATATGTATTGATCTACATTAAAAAAAGTTATAGTGATACTAGAATAAAATATTTTATCGTTGAAGTGGTATAATCAGTAAATAGATATATATACCCTGTATGAATTAGATATATCAGTTATGTAGTGCTAAAATGGGGTGATTTATGCATTCAAACCTGACTGGGTTTATATTTTTGTATGTTGGCTTTAAAAAGTCTAATTTCTTGAATTTTTAACCCTTGCATCATCCAATTCATAGCATGTTTGTTCATCGTAGATGACTAATGAAATGAGATTCATTGTTGATCATAAATACAAATAAATGTTAAATAATATAATGTAGTCAAAACAATTAAACATGCATATACTTTAATATGTTTCATATATATCATATATTAGCATAATAGTTTTTATATCTATAAAAATAATATGAAACATAATAAAATATCTCATAAATGTGTTATTAAAATTGCAAAAAATCTTACCATCCAAATTTGAACATTTTTTAATTTGTATAGATATAGTGATTTAACCATATAAAAATATAAGAATGGTGTAAATTAATGAAATGTTTCATTTAAAGTGTGGATTACATTTATTATTTTTTTGAAAAAAAGAAAAAAAAAAAAAAAAGATTTTTTAATACCTAAATACATAGTGGGTATATTTCATGTACAAAAAGTTTTATTGAGTACTTGATTTCTCCTCATTATTTTCTCAAAACATAATATTTTCTCAAGATTTTTTGCAAAGAGGTCTTAGAAACATAGATGTAGTGCAAGATTTTTTTTTCATAATTTTTTGATTCAAAATAATTTTTTATTAATTTTTTAATGATCAAGGCAAGGAATATCCATGCTTATGTCTTCTCCTCAATATATATATATATATATATATATATATATATATATATATATATATATATATATATATATATATATATATATATATATATATATATGTCAAAATAGACTAATTTTTTCACCATTAGAACAAGGACATTAAAGTCAAGTGCATTGATATTTTTCAAAAAAAATTGGCCATAGTCTCTTGATTTTCCCAGTGCCTCAAATATATAGTACTTTATTTTATAAATAAGTATATTTTACTAAATAAATCAAAATAAATATTAAATATTATTAAATTTTAAAATATATATATATATTAGAAATATCATAAAAATACCTATTTATATATAGAACCACATATTTTTATTTTATTTTTTCATCTTAATATGTGACATCCCAAGTGGTAATTTTAGGCTAATAGTAGCTTTCCACTTCAATGGGTGAGGATTTCATGCCACATGGGGTTTCAAATGAAAGGGGTTAGAATAAAGGGGGTTCAAATGAACCCCCTTTGTTCTAACCCCCTTCATTCGAACCCCCGCCCCCCCCGCCCCCCCCCCCAAATTTCATTCAAATTAATAAAAAATTAATCAAATGCTAAAGTAAACCTTTGACCCCCTTCATTCGAACACCCTTCAAAAAGTACATGTGGGGGTTCAAACGAAAGGGGTTTAAATGAACCCCCTTCAAGCAAAGGGGGTTTGTTCAAGCCCCATTTTTTTTTTTTGGGTTTGGATGCACTTGGCCGTCAAGTGGGACTCACTTATGTGTCATAGCCCTATTGCATATAATCATATAACTATATTCTCTAATGTTACATGTGGAATACAATTAACTAAATAAGGTAGTCTTGAGAGTTATGTCTTGTGTATAATATGTATTGAGGGTGTAATAATATGTTCGAGGGCGTATGCATAACTAGCTTATGTATATTAATGCATTGGGATGTGGGAACATTGCATATCTTTTGACTAGTATATTAACATGAATTGAGTGATTCATATATTTGTGTACTTGATGAAACTATTATGTATCATATAAGGGTATATTAGTATATTACCGAATACTCATGTGTAAACCAAACTATGAAAGATTATATTGCCTTGAGAACTTGTGTATAGAGATATGTATGTTTTGGTTATGACAAATTGAAAATCTATCTAGTTAGGGATAAAAATTATGAAGCATAATTACATTGTAAAATTCTTTGTCTTATAAATATTGTTAATATACTTCATGAGCTGAGAAGTTATAATGATTTCTGAATCAAAGGGGCTCTTGATTAAGAAATATAAATGAGCATTGATATAGAATTTACAAGTCATTTGAGTACTTATATATATGGAGCATATTATGATGTATAAGAAATAAATACCAATAGAAAGGGATGGTTAATTAAGATATAAATTTTTTAGGGATCAAAAAGTATAACCATATTAAAACAGTCTCTTAGAAACAGAATGAGATGTTTAAATGATAGATTATAATGGGTTTATGAGTTATCTATTTCTCTAAGAATATTATGACTGACTACCTAATAATTAATATACCTAGAACTTATTTATGCATTTTATGGACTAAATGTATGTGTATTGTTTATTACTGTGAATAACATGTTTTATGATAGTTATTAGTACCTTAGTTATGCATGCATACAACCCCTAAGAGTATAATGAATGATATGATATAATATTATGTGAGAATTATGACATGTTTTTTTATGTTTCTTGAATAGAAGCTTATGTTTCCATGGATTTATGACTACTTTATTATCACTAATTGTGATACGTATTAGTTATGCTTAAAAACACTAGACTATGATAATATGGGTTATCATAGGGTGTAGTTTTTTTAGAAACTAATTGTGGTAATTAGAATCTACAGTTAAATGTATATTTTATTTAGATGGTATTAACTATAGTCATTATTTCTAGTATGAAATAGATAATAATGTGACGTTTATTTATACATTTGATTGAATAAATGTACATCTTTTTATTACTCCTATGCTTAACATGTTATGTGATATGATTTCTATTAGGATGTATATTTTATGAATCTTTTGGTTATACATGTTAAATAATATTTGCATTATTGATACTAGGCAAGGAGTGAGACAGATTTCATTGGATTACTAGCATCACAATTCTAGTGAAGGCAATTGGATCAAGTGGTGTTTATAAAATTTCACTGATTTATAGATCACTATTATTTTTTATTCTTAAAAACTTTGTCCAAAATAATGTTTAGTGAGACATTATCATTTCATGAGTATTATTTACATGTTTGTGTGATATCTTACAATAGAATAAGTTTGATATGATACACCACATGTTTAGTTGTAAAAATTATATAGCACATAGGTACTATCTTGTCTCTTTAGATTCTCATGCCATCACTATCTACTCATCTCTGAAAGGAGGGCCATTCCCTGATGGGATTAGTGAGAGGTATCATTGATCCAAAGTTAGTGTCAAAAAATTATCGTATGATGCTCCCCCTCCCTATCATAGTACTACATTTGAGATGACACTTGAGATTATCATAGATATTAGAGAGTCTGGAGAATTCATGCTCTGAAGAGCCATGTATCTTATTTATGTACATTGTATTATATTGAATTTATTATTGGAAACATTATCATGTAGTGTTATAACTACCTACTTAGTGTGGATTGACAACAGTGGTTGTATATTATAACAGCCATGGCTGGTTATTTGTAATTACTTTCTATATTTATATTATGATGTGTTTCTTATGATGATATTGATCAGTGATGTATGGTGCAATATATTTCATTTACATTTATCACACTTAAAATCTCTTATATTATTTTTTATTAGATTCTCATTGTATAATATATTTAAAGTTTATGATTATATTTAAAAAATCATGTTTATTTATGTCAAACCCAGTGGGGTTGTTACATATGGTATCAGAGATGTGGCTCAAACTCTAGGACCTAATGAGTCCACTAGCATTTTCATATCCTTCTATTTAAAAGGAAAGAGAATAATTAAATGTGTGTGGTACATTGAGTGTGTACCCTTAAGAGCATTTGTACCCTCTTGAGTTATTAAAGGATTGATTTTTTTAGTGTCTCAATGGTGTTTGTTTTGTAAGATGTTTGGGTAGGTAAGTGCATAGAATATTTCATGGGTTGTGAACAAGATATTCCTACCATATTTTTATCACTTAGATCAAACACCTCAAGAGTGATTACATCTTTACTTAGTAATCAAGTTACCTTTACAATTTATGTTTTGTGAGTGTTTAAAAATCAAGGGATGCTTCTCACTTAAGTATATGTGATTTATTTTTTGAGTCTTATATACACTAATCCTAGGAGTGGGAAATCTTATAAAACTAATTTTAGTTTAGTACCTCCTAGTGCAGTGGGAATTTTTTTGTAATAGAGTGTAGATGTCTTGGTTGAGAATTCATATGTGTTAGGAGTTTGTTTATGAATCGGCACCCTTATGTTTATGTCGATTATGAATAAGTGTAATTTATCCTAGTTTTAATTGAGGTGAGTTGTCACTCCCTCACTTTACTTTGACATCATTATAAATGACTGTGAGGTTCATATTTTTTTTTATGTTCATTTAGTGTTCCCTTAAATAGAAAATTGGTTTCTACAATGTTGTTTTGACCATATTCCCTTGACAGCATGGAATAATGTCTTCTACTTATTGTTGATAGGGAGGTTATATAAATGGAATGGATTGATTCATCTATGTGGTTATAATTTTCTTTCTAGTTGTGGAAGAAAATTATGATACTATTCATACAAATTTGGTAATAGAGTAGTGATTTGGAAACTTGAGTTGTGGTGTTTTTTTTACCTTGTGAAGGTATTTAATAGTTATATTGTTGAGATGTTAGTTCTCTAATTTCCACTTATGACTTTTTAAATTCACACTTCCTAGTGATACTTGTGAACTTTGACCATGTGGAGTGGTGAACCTTGAATTTATATTAATTTTAGATTAAGAATTATAAGTTTATATTTTTTTATGTTATTATATACCTTTGGTTTGATTGATATTATTCTATTTTTACTTAAATAATGTTGTTTTTAAGAGTTATTTATGTACCTTCTTTGGGAACGAGTAGGGTATGAGATGTACGTAACATAATGTTAGTCTAAAAGCATTGAGATAAACTTTTAACTGGTTGTGTACTAGTCGTGCAAGAAGGGAGACATTGTCTCGATTAGTTTCTTTATAAGGTTTAAGGATGGCGTGATCTTTGACCTTTTTATGTTATGTTAATTTTAACATTATTTTATCTTAACTATGAATATAACACTATAGTTTAAGCTATGAAATATGATACTAGTTATGTTTGGCTAGTGATAACTTAACACAATTATGGAATGATTTTATGATTTTTCTTATATGTATATTAGTACATATGGAATTATTTAGCACATAGTATTGCTTTATATTATCATGTTGGTATAGAGATCATGGAGTGATCCTTGACCTTGTGCATATTTTAGAGATTATTAGATCATAGAGACCTAAGGGAAGAGTAGTGAGTTAGGAACGTGAGATGGGAGTGGATCCTATTTAGTCTCACATTGACTCAATAGTTAATGGATTTATATTTGACAAGGAGATCTTGTCAAATCCAATATTTGATAGATAATTTTTTTAAATTCAGTCATATGGCCATATGCATGTATACTATGAAATGGGTATCCTTTAATTTTGAAATGTAGTATACATTGGAAATGTAGTATTTCTAATTTTTGTTCATCGTCATACTTGTTTGGAAGCTATGTGGAGTAGTGGTAGCATTGACATGTTATACTTACCCAAAGCTATGTAGAGTAGTAATAATATTAACATGTGTGTGTGTGTGTGTGTGTGTGTGTGTGTGTGTGTGTGTGTGTGTGTGTGTGTGTGTGTGTGTGTGTGTGTGTAATTCTTACCAAGATAGATAACTACTTTTTTTTGGAATGATAAAAATATTCTCAAGGTTAGAGAGATGTGTAGAAGGGGCTATAAGGTTATGTGGAACTCTCTCTGGCCATTTGGTTTTGGTTTTTATGATGATCTCATGTGATTTTGGAAAGTTAATTAAATTTTCACTAAGATATGTGGGGCCCTTTGAGGTATCAAAAGTGGTCAATCCTATAATATATATGTTTATCATGTTGATTATGAACCCTAGGGTGCTCATGATAGAACCATTCAAATTAAGTGACACTCATATATCTTGTTTGCATAATATGAAAATGTCATAGCGTAAGGTCTTGTGGGAGTAATACTCTAAGAATAGTACTACTTGGAATAACTATGATGAGTTTTACAGGTGAAATTTCACATTGATTTGCTTGAATTGATACTTTATATTATGTTATTTTTTGTTGAACAATATTTTTAATTCAAAACTTTTGTTTGAATAATATTCATCTGAGATGATGACCAGCTTTAGGGGGGAAGGATGTTACATCTCGATTTCCTTGATAAACAAACTATTTAACTATACATGGATATTTATAGTGGACAAATCTGATTTGGGTTATTTTTTACTAAGCTTTGAGATATATGTTGTTATGGGATAGTTTGATATTGCGTAGGTTACATGATACATTTTTATGAGTTAGTTATAGTGTAAATATTGACATTACAAACATGTCAATTTATTATTTCAGTTACATTTTATGATGTATGTATGCCATGATATTATGATCTAACTACCTACTTTTTGTGAGATTGACGTAAGAGAACTCATCCCTCAGAGTGTGATGGAGGGAGATCATCATCAGAGAGGGTGATGTAGATGAAGATGTCAGAGGATGATATAGAAATTAACTAAAACCATGCACACATCACATTAGAAATTACATGTTAAATGCATAGTTTGAATGGTTAACATTAGCACATTCTCTATGTTATCTACATTTAGGTAATTGTATATGTGTGTGTGTTAGTCTAGATTTATGTTTAGATGATTGTATGTTGTTGTGAATTTATGATGCATCATGGTATTCTTGATTATTACTGTTTAACAAGAATGCAAATTTACATGAATAAGTATCTAGAAATATAATTAAATGTAGGCGTTACTTGGATGTCTAGTCAGTTTCTTAATAAAAGACCAAATGCATTAACCAAATTAGTGGGTTAATTATTGTTAAACCACTATAAGATAGTTATGCTTTTAAAATATTTTGAAAGACAAAACTAATTGGATTTAATTAATGTCACCTTGGTATTAAAATAAAATAAATATGATAAATAAAATCAAATTGGAAACTACATATTTGGGAAAAGGAATAAAACTAATAAAAATAAAAAGATAAAACAAAAGATAAATAAAACATAAAAATAAGAAAAGGAAAGCTTTGAGGAGAAAAAGTGCCACATTCAAGGAAGAAAGGAATTAAAAAAAAATAGTATGACACAATAGAGGAAAAATAGAACTTATTCTAAAAAATAAGTCTTAACAAGAAATGCAAAAGAAGAAAAGGAAGAGTTTTGGCCCAGATTGAGTCTTTCAAACACCTTGGATATGGAGGTACTATAATTTAAATTATATATATGGTGATTTGTATTTTATCCAAGCTAAGTTTCAAAAGCAATGATCTACATTAAAAAAAAAGTTATAGTGATACTAAAATAAAATATTTTATGACCGAAGTGGTATTCAGTAAATAGATATATATACCCTTTGTGAAGTAGATATATCAGTTATGTAGAGTTAAAATGGGATGGTTTATGCATTCGAACCAGGTTGGTTTTATATATTTGCATGTCATCTTAATAAGAGTATAATTTCTTGAATCTGCAACCCTTGCATCATCTAATTAACTGATATATCTACTTTACAAAGGGTATATACATGACTAATGAGATGAGATTCATTGTTGAACATAAATACAAAGAAATGTTAAATAATATAGTATAGTCAAAATAGTTAAGCATGGCCAATATACATATGCAAATATATACAAATATTATATGGGCTATGGCACATAAGTGAGTCCCACTTGGTGGCCAAGTGCATCCAAACCCAAAAAAAATATTTAGTGTTCGAACAAATCCCCTTCATTCAAAGGGGGTTCATTCAAACCTCCACATGTACTTTTTGAAGAGGGTTCGAACAAACCCCTTTCAAATGAACCCCCTTAGAACGAAGGGGGTCAAAGGTTTTCTTTAGAATTTGATTATTTTTTAATTAATTTGAATGATATCGAGGGGGTTCGAATGAAGGGGGTTAGAACAAATAGGGTTCATTTGAAACCCCCTTCGTTTGAACCCCATGCGGTATGAAATCTTCACCCATTGAAGTGGGAAACTACTATTGGCCTAAAATTTCCACTTCAAATGCCACGTATTAGGATAAAAAAATAAAATAAAAACATGTGGATCTATATATAAATAGATATTTTTATGAGATTTCTAATAATATGATTTTTTTAAATTTTAATAATATTTAATATTTATTTTGATTTATTTAGTAAAATACACTTATTTATAAAACAAAGTATCATATGTTTGAGGCACTAGAGAAAATAGGATACTATGACCAATTTTTTTTGAAAAATATCAATGCACTCGACTTTAATGTCCTTGTTCTAATGGTGAATAAATTAGTCTATTTTGACATATATATATTAAAAAAAAAATTGTGAGGAGAAGACATAAGCATGGATATTCCTTGCCTTGATCATTAAAATATTAATAAAACATTATTTTTAAATCAAAAAATTATAAAAAAATATTCTTTCATTATGTCTATGTTTCTAAGACCTATTTACAAAAGATCTTGAGAAAATATTATGTTTTGAGAAAATTATGAGGAAAAATCAAGTACTCAATAAAACTTTTTGTACACAAAACATACACACTATATATTTAGGTATTAAAAGATCTATTTTTTATTTTTTTTATTTTTTCAAAAAAATAATAAATGTGATCTAAAATTTAAATGAAACATTTCATTAGTTTACACCATTTTCATATTTTATACTGTTAAGTCACTATTGTCTATATAAATTGAGAAATGTTCAGATTTTCATTTTTTGTTGTCCCCTTAATACCAAAAAGTGGGAAACAGTAATATGTTTCAACCCATATGAGATAATTTATTATGTTTCATATCATTATTATAGATATACATATATACAAATTATTATGCTAATAAATGAGTTATAATTTCTGATATGAAATAATCGCATAGATGAATTACTATTTTTGATATATATACAATGATTATGCATATATTTGTATATATACAAAATGCAACCATATGATTATTATCCCATAAATTATATGAGTTATAGTTTATGATATGAACTACAATCATATATTAATTTTTATTCACCAGATATTATTTTGCTATTTATATGAATAGTGATGGCCATAAGTAATAAGTAATTATTGTACATTGACATCGTATAAGTATAATAGGTAAACAATGTAATAAATAGGCAATAGGTAATTACATCTCATCTAACTATAATGTATATGATATCCATAATAATATAATGTATAATGTATCATGTATATTATGTGAGTGAATATGACGGTTGTAATAGGTAATTAGAGCTGTGGGATTAGTGACAACCATATACATTATATGTATAGATGTATGTATATGTATATGACAGCGGTATACATCCATCAATGATTATGTATATGTAACAATTAGTATATTTCTAGGTTGGTTATTACTATGTATGTATGTATATATTGGTATCAATGATGACCATATATATGTATGTATGGTAGTTTCCTATATGAATAATGATGGTCATAATAATGAAATACTTATATGTATACATTTCTTATGGATTTAAAATTAGGGACATATATATTATCACTGATTATACTTATAAAATAAATAAGTGTGTTTACATATATAACATCAAAACATCCGAATAGTAAGAATAATTATACTAAGGTATGTTTATATAATTTTGACGATCAAAGCATGGCAGTTAGTGAACATTAATAAAAACTATATAAAAATTATTTAAATATCATATTATATGTTACTTATATGGTTATATAATATCACTATATGTTATTTAATATCATATGATTTGTATGTAATCTTATATAATATCATTTCATATAATTTTTATATCATATGATATTATCGTGTCCCTGATGGGGATGTTATATTGCTATATAAGATTATATATGATCTATCACTATATGACATAACCCTGTGAACTGTATAAGATAGTATTGCATTGAGTAGGCTACCACATATAATCATATAACTATATTTTACAATGTTACATATGGAATACAATAAATTGAATAAGGTAGTCTTAAGGGTTATATCTTGTGTACAATACGTACTGAGGGTGTACTAATATGTTTGAGGGCATATGCATAGCTAGGTTATGTATATAAATGGATTGGGATACAAGTCCATTGCATAGATTTTGATGAGTATATTGACATGGATTGAGTGATTCATATATCTATGTACTTGATGAAACTATTGTGTATCATATAAGGGTAATTATTATATTGTTGAATACTCATATGTAAACCAAAATACAAAAGACCATGTGACCTTGAGAACTTTTGTAGGGATTTATGTGTATTTTGGTTATGTTAGATTGAAAATATATCTAATTAGGGATAAAAACTATGAATCAAATTTACATTGTAAAATTCCTTATCTTATAAAGATTGTGAATATACTTCATGAGCTAGGAAGTTATAATGATTGTTGAATCAAAGGGGGTTATTGATTAAGAAATATAAATGAGCCGTGATATAGAATCTACAAGTCATTTGAGTACTTATATATATGGTTCATATTATGATGTACAAGTACTAGTTTATACTAAATATATACCAATAGAAATGGATGGTTGATTAAGATATACAGTTTCTTAGGGACCAAAAATTATAACCATATTAAAATAGTCTCCTAGAAATAGAATGAGATATTTAAATGATAGATTATAACATGTTTATGATTTATATATTTTTTTGAAAATATTATGACCGACTGCCTATAATTAATGTCTGTTTTGAATAGTAGTATGTAATTTTAACTTAAGGTATAACCAAGTGGTATAATCTCGTACTTGCTTGATTATTATTTATGAGTATAGGTCATTTGATTCTTAAAATCGTAAGTTTGGCTATGTGTAATTATGTAGTTGTGAACTTATATATTATGCGATGTCATAAAATACTAAAGTATAAATGTATGTTAGACTTGGGTGTTACCATCTATAATTAATATACCTAGAAGTCATCCATATGTTTGACAGACTAAATGTATGCATGTTAGTTATTATTGTGAAAACATGTTTTATGACAGTTATTAGTACCTTAGTTATGTGTGCATACAACCCCTGAGAGTATAAAAAATTCTAAGATAAAATATTATGTGGGAACTATGAATTTATTTGTTATGTTTAGTTGCTTGAATAAAAGCTTATGTTTCCATGGACTTATGACTACTTTATTATGACTGATTTTGGTACTTAGTAGTTATGTTTAAAAACACTTGATTATGGTATTATGGGTTATCATAGGGTGTATTTTATTTGTAAACTAATTGTGGTACTTATAATTTGTATTTAAATATGTATTTTTCCTAGGTGGTATTAACTATAGTCATTATTTCTATTATGAGATAGATATTAATGTGAGGTTCATTTATACGTTTGATGGAATAAATGTATGTTTTTTAATTATTCTTATGCTTAACATGTTATGTGATATGATTTCTAGTAGGATGTAAATTGTATGAATATTTTGGTTATATATGTTAACCAATCTCTCATTCTTGATACTAGGTAAGGAGTGAGATGGACTTCACTGGCTTACTAACATCACAATGTCAGATGAAGGCAATCTGATCAAGTGGTGTGTATGAATTTTGACTAATCTATAGATCACTACTACTTATTATTTTTAAAAACTTTGGCCAAAGTAATGTTTAGTGATAATTTATCATTTTATTAATATGATTTACATGTTTTTGTGATATCTTACAATTGATGCATGTTTAGTTTTAAAAATTATAAATCATGCTAGTACTAGCTTATCTCTCTAGATTCTCGCACCATCACTATCTACTCATCTGTGAAGGGAGGGTCATTTCTTGATGGGATTAGTGCAAGGTATTTTTGGTCCATGTTTGGTGTGGAAAATCACTTGGATGATGCTCTCCCTCTCCACAATAGTACTACTTTTGACATGACACTTGAGATTACCATAGATACTGGAGAGTCTAGGGAACTCATGCTCTGAGGAGCCATGTATCTTATTTATGTACATTATATTATATTTTATTTATCATTGGAAACATTATCATTTAGTGTTGTAATTACCAACTTACTATGGATTGATAATAGTGGTTGTATATTGTACCAACCATGATTGGTTATTTGTAATTACTTTCTATGTTTGTATTATGATGTGTTTCTTATGATGATATTGATCAATTATGTATGGTGAAATATTATTCATTCATAGTTATCACACTTAAATTCTCTTATATAATTTATAATTATATTCTTATGGTGTAATCTATTTAACAATATGACTTTTTTTTAAAAATCATGTTTATCTATGTCAAACCCGATGGGGTTGTTACATACTTAAAATTTTTGGTGCTTTAACTCTCAATGACTTTCACCCTATAAACCTATGAAATTCTATCTATAAAATATTCACTAAAATCCTTTCCTTTTGCCTTCAGCGTTTAATGAGTAAATTAATTTCTCACATCTAAGGCAACTTTGTCCAATAAAGGCAAATCTAGGATAGTATTATGGTGGTCCATGACACTATGCATTCTATGCAAATAATCAAGGAAGCTGGAATGATTTTTAATCTTGATATGAGTAAGGATTTTTATAGGGTTCATTATCTCTATTTGGATCTAGTTCTTGAGAAATATGGATTTCACAAACATAATAAAAAACTCATGCACAATAATATAAGTGCATCTATGTTTTCCATTCTTGTCAATGGTTCACCTATGGGTTATTTCACTAGTAAAAGAGGAATTAGGCAAGGGGATCTCTTATCTCCATTAATTTTTATAGTTCTTGTTGATACTCTTAGCAAGAACTTTCTAGAATCTCAAATAAAAGGAATTGTTAAAGGATTCACTTCATCAACTAGAATTCCTCCTATGCTTCACCAACAGTTCATGGATGACACTATTGCCATTATTATAGAATCAATAAAAGAATATAAATAAATCAATAATATCCTTCAAGAATATGTGGAAGTGTCAATGAAAAAACAACTTTGATAAAATTACTATCTTCATTAATAATCCACTAATTAGACAACCTAAAATTCCAAGAATCATGGGCTTCCCTATCAAAACCCTTCCCTTAAATTAATTGGAGATGCCTCTCTTTATAGGTAAGATGTCTATTCACTTATTGAATCCCTTGAAGAACATGTCAAGAAAAATCTTGCTAGTGGGAAGGGAGCTTTGCTATCTTAGGCTAGAAATCTCATGCTCCTAAAAAGTGTTCTACAAAGCCTTCTAGTTTACATTATGTCCCTCTTCAAAATGCCTTCATCTATCAACTAGAATATTAATCAAATTCAAAAATTCTTCCTTTGGATAGGCTCTAAAACTATAAAACATTTCCATTTGGTCTCTTTGGATCAAGTCACTTTTCTAAATAAATCTGGGGAGTTGGGAGTTAGAAGACTAAATATTATGAAAAAGGCTCTCATATAAAAAATGGTATGGAGATTTATAAATGAGTCCACAATTTAGTTATCTATTCTAAGAGATAAATATTTGTAGCATATATCGATAATCTCTTTACTAAATGATCATGCCTTCACCATAGGCTCATCCATCTAGAAACTTCTCATCAAAGGCAAGGATATCATCAAATAAGGATACAAATGGAAGCTAGGTAATGGGGTTAAAATAAGGATTTTGGATTACCCTTGGTTACTTGATCATCCTTTGGCTGATCTTAAACCTTGGTACCAAATCAAAGATTAAATTAAATAATATTTTGGCAACATGGTGGATGATTATACCTAGTCTCAAGGCAACAAAAGAATTTAGAAGCATCTCCAAATTACCAATGTTATCTTTAAGCATGTCACTATCATTTCAAATCTCAACATTATCCTTAAAACTATTCACATCCTTAATCTCTTCAAATAGGATACCTTATCCTAGACTGCAACTATTGTTAATCATGAAATATACTGAGAGGGAGGGGTGAATCAATATATTATATATCTTTTACGTAATCTGATTTCTTTTCTTTAACCACTTAATCACACATTCAAGATATGCAATAAAACTAAAATAATAATTTTCACCACACAAGAGAGAGAGAGAGACACCAAATTTTTACGTGAAAACCCAAAGTGAGAAAAACTATGGAAAACAATCTCAAGTATATAAATGAGCACCAACTCAAAATACAAAGTTTCTAAGTACCAACTTTTAAGAGCACCAACCCTTTTTTCGAGCACCAACACAAAAACTATTTGTGATCACCAACCCAAAAGAGCACCAACCCCTTTCAAAGATTTGTGAGCACCAACCCACAAGAGCACCAAACCCTCTTGTATATAAAACACAACTATCTCATAATGTTCCTCAACAAATGATATAAATCTACAATATCTCCTACATTTCTCTCTTCAAAAATAAATACAAACCATGCACTCTCTTGCATATTACAAATGGCTTCTCAAGCCTTTATTTATAGCTTTCCAAAATACCTTTGGCATTCACCCTTTGTGACTCTTCAATCCTCATGTAAAATGGTGCCAAACTTGCATGACCCTTTGTATCCTTGTATTTGAAAAGTCATATGGTGACCCTTCATAAGCAAAAGCATCCTTTTCTCTTTTGTCTTTATCTTGGTGACTTTTCATATTCCTTAAAGTGTCCCTTAATGGAAAAATGTGCCATACCTATTTTGTCTTCACATGGTGACTCTTGAAATTCCTAAAGATGGCTTTTCATGAGAAAATGCGTCCCATTCTTCTTTCATCTTTTACCTCGTGACTCTTTGACTTCTCCATGGGCTCTCCTTTGACTTATATGCAACCAAAATATATTCATTAATATTAAATAAATATTAAAACACATTAGCTAAGATATGACTATTAAAAACACCATTAAATACGATGGGGCATTTATCACGAATAATGCTAGACTTTTGACATTAATAACAATATTTTCAACAATCTCCCCCTTTGTCATTGATGGCAACCTCAAACTAAAACTACCACATCTTGAAACCTGTACATACTACCATCTAAAAAACATATAGTAACTCCCCCTTACTGTAGCAACCTATAATTGTTCCTTCTACCTATTTTTACACATGTACTTGTACCTATTATTCTCCCCCTTTGACATCAATGGAAAAGGGCCTACTTGGAGCTAACACTTAGCTCCCCCTCAACTGATGTTGAACCTCAATGGTAGGAAGTAAAAGAAATTACTCCCAACTTCTCTCACAAATACTTGAATGTGTCTTTTGGTAGTGCCTTTGTGAAAATATCTACAATCTAATCTATAGTATGAATATATTCCATCTTAACTTGTTGATCTACAACCTGCTCTCTCAAGAAGTGATATCTAATGGGAATATGTTTTGTTCTTGAATGCATTACTATATTTTTTTAAATATTAATAGCACTTGTGTTGTCACAAAAAATAGAAACAGGTTCATCATATTTTACCTTGATGTCTTCCAAATTTTATTTCATCCAAAGCACTTGAGTACAACATAAAATTGCTACAATATATTCTACTTCAGCTATAGAAAGTGATACTAAATTATGCTTTTTGCTTAGCCATGATACTAAACTATCACCAAGAAAGATAGCTCCTCCACTTGTACTCTTTCTATCATCCAAGCACCCTACCCAATCTGAATCTATATAAGCAACCAAAGTGAAATCTCTACTTGTGGGATACCATAATCCATAATCCAATGTCCCCTTGATATATATGAATATTTTTTTCACCAACTAAACATGACTATCTTTTGGAGATGAATGATATCTTGCAACCATACCTACTACATGCATGATGTCTGGCTTTGATGCTATCAAATATAAGAGACTACCAATCATAGATCTATTCAAGGATTGATCTATAATAGGTGAATCTTCATCTTTTATCACCTTATTTCCTATACACATTGGTGTCCCAACTGGTGCACAATCCTCAAAACCAAATTTATTCAACATTTCCTTAGCATATTTACTTTGAGATATAAAAATTCCTTTATCTGGTTAAAATATTTGTAATCCTATGAATAATGAAAATTCTCTAAGCATAGGCATCTCAAATTATTTTTGCATATTATTAGAATATTATTTTATCATGTTTTCAATATTTCCTCCAAAAATGATGTCATCAACATGTACCACAATAATCAATTGATGTTCACCTTTTATTTTGATGTAGAGATTACTATCAACAAATCCTCTTTTGAAACCTTGATCCTATAGGTACTTATCAAGTCTTGCAAACCAAGCTCTAAGAGCTTGTTTTAATCCATACAATGTTTTCTTAAATTTGTATACATGGCTACTAATATTTGAGAGAATAAATCCCTCGGGCTACTCAATGTAGACCTCTTTTTCTAGATTCTTGTTTAGGAAGGTAAATTTGACATCCATCTGAATCACTTCAAAAATTTTAAACACTGCATATGCAAGAAACATTATAATAGCCTCTAACCTTGCCACTGGTGCAAAACTTTCTTCAAAATCTATTCCCTCAATTTGAGCATATGCTTTACATACTAATATTTCTTTATTTCTAGTCACTTCTCTATTTTCATTCAACTTATTTCTATAAATCTATTGTGTTCCTATTATATTGTGATCTTTTAGTCTAGGCACTAATTCCCAAGTATCATTCTTTTTAATTTTATTTAATTATTCATCCATAGCCTTAAACTAATGCTTATCACATCTAGCTTCTGAAAAAGTTCTAGGCTAAATTTTGGATAACAAAGAGAAATCAACTTGCTCAGATTCACTTACCATCATTCTTATAGTGTGAATTCCTTCTTTTATGTCCCTAATGATGTCACTTTCATTATTATTTCTCTGAACATATTTGGATAGAGTTTTGGTGTCATTTTTCTCCTTCTTCTCATCTTCATCTAATTCTTCAAAATCTTCCTCTTCAATGATTTTAGGAATGTCTACCAGATCACTAATTCTTTGTATTCCATCTTCTTGTATCCTGACACTTACACTTTCAACAATTTTCTTTTTTCTTTTGTTATAACATTTATAAGCTTTAATTTTACAATAATAACCAAGAAATATACCTTCATCTACTCTGGATTCAAATTTACCAAGTTTTTCATCAGTTCTCTTTATGAAGAATTTGTTGCCAAAACCTCTAAAATAATCAACTATTGTTGGTTTGTCTTTCCATAGCTCATAAAGAGTCATATCACTATTGAATCTCAATAATTCTCTACTCTAAATATGCACTACTATAGCAACTACCTCTCTCCAATATTTATCTAATATCTTGGATTCATTTAGCATTATCCTCACCTTCTCCTAAACTATTTTATTTTTCTGTTCAATTACTCCATTTTACTGTGGAGTTATCACTATTGAATAATGTATCTTTATTCCATGGTCTTCACAAAACTCAATAAATTGATTTGACATGAATCATCCTCCTTGATCTAATATTATACACTTAATCTTTAAACTAGTTTCATTTTCAACTAATGCTTTGAATGCTTTGAAATGTCTAAAAGCTTCTAATTTTTTTTGAAAAACATTACCCAAGTCATACATGAAAAATCATCAATGAGCAACATGAAATGTTTCTCACCTTGAGTAATTTGAGTTCTTATAGGTCCACATAGATCAGTGTGAACAATCTCTAACATCTGAGTGGTCGAGTACTCTTTTGTTTTGAACTGCCTTCTAGTATGCTTCTCATGCTGACAAGGTTCACAAAGTGTGTCAGATGGATTTGTAATATTTATAAGATTTTTGACTACTTGCTTCTTTTTGATGTTAATAAGATTATTAAAATTTATGTTCTTCATTCTCCTGTGCCATAGCCAACTTTATTCAATCTGACTCAAACAACATCTTTGACCTTTGATGTCTATTAGTATATAAAAATTATTCCCTATTCTCTGAGCATCTGCAACCAACACATCTGAATCTTTTCTTCTAATTTCACAACCTTTTGCATAAAACTTTAGTGTGTGCCCCTTATTACACATTTAACTTACACTTAAAATATTATGCTTAAGACCTACATACAAAATATTTTTAGTTTTAGTTCTACCATTATCCAAACTTAGTGTACCTTTTCCAACAATTCTGGTAGTAGTATTGTCTCCAATTTTCACTATGCCACCATTGATCTTCTTCAAGTTTATGAACTTAATCTTGTCTCTTGTCATGTGCCTCAAACATCCACTATCAATGAACCATGGTTTTTTCTCGTTTCTTGCATGCAAAGATGTCTATACCAACAAAGATTTTTTAGGTTATTTCTTTTTCCATGAACCTATCTGAATGTTCTTCTTGATGAATGGATCCTTAACACTTTGGTCCTTCTTGACTGACTCAAACACACTTTTATAGTACCAAGATATGTGTCCAAAGTTGTTGCATTTGTAACATATTATGGTCTCTTTATTAAATCTTGATAGAGGAGCAAAAGAGTTGTGGCTTCTACTTGACTTTGTATGATTTTTCTTTTTATTTTTGAAATTATTAGTCTTTTTTTGACATTTTATTTTCTTATGACCATATCCATTACAATAAAAATAATAACCATAAAAATAGGACCTGTTTGTGTATCTTTGACCTGATTGCCTTTTATAGCTCTATTCCCTCTATCTTTATTTGTTTGAGATGTCCTTTGTATTCTTAACTTCTTCCCTTTTTATTTCTTCTCTTGTAAGAGCTTCAGCATAGCTCTTTCCTTTTTCCTTATCTATGAAAGTAGTGACCTCCTCTTTCTCTTTTTTAAATCCAATACTTGTCTTATCTGACATTGATCTTTGATTTTCTAATATCTTATTTAACATATTAGTTTTATTCTCAAATTTTGAATCATTGGTTGTTCTATCATTGATTGTTTTATTTATTTTCTCAAGATCTATTTTTTTTAAATCAATTTCAATAACATACCTTTCACATTCTTTACTTACTATTTTCAATTGTGTTGTTATATATTCTTCATTATTCTTGGCTTCTCAAAGTGTGCTTGTAGATCTTCAATTATTTGCTTTGACTCCTTTTCATTTTTCTCAATCTGGAGCTTTAATCTTTGATTTTTATTTTCAAAGGATTTTAACTCTTCTAAGGCACAAATGAGTTATCCTTCCAGATTCACTTCAGCTTCATCATGTTCTTCTTGATAATCTATACTTTTGCTTGTGGAGGCATCTTCATGTATGGCCATGAATATAATTTATTCTTCTTTTGAATCACTAACTCCACTATCTTCGACTACGCTAGGATCTTTAGAATATAAAATCTTCTTCTCGAATCTCTTCTTGAATTTACCTTTGAAATACTTCTTGTATGTAGACTTTCCTTCTTCATTGTCATCATTACCCTTATTTGGGAATTTAGCTACAAAATGTCCAATCTTTCCATAATTAAAATATTTAAAAGGTAATTTTCCTTGATATTTACCTATGCCCTTTTTTGGCTTACAAATGAAAAGAGCTCCGTTGCCATCTTCATCATCACTAGAACTATCACTTGATTCTTGAATCTTATCTTTATCTTTCTTTGATGACTTGAAAGTAGCTTCTCTTTTTTAGGGATTATCTTGTTCATTCCACATCTCATATGCCGTAAGAATACCATAAGCTCATCCATCTTTAGCTTGGCTAAATTCTTCATCTCTTCAATTGCCAAAAAAAATTCATCATATCTAAATGGTAGAGATCTCAAAAAATTTTGAACCACAGTTGATTCTTCTAAATTTTCTATAAATCCTTAAATCTGATTAACTATTTGATCAACCTACAAAGACAACTTGCTATATTTTCTTCTTCCATCTTCAAACTCTCAAACTATCTTCTGAAAGTCTGAATCTTAGCTTGTTGAACCTTTCCATCACCTTTGTAAATATTCTTAAGTTTTACCTAAGTTTCATGAGAAGATTTGCATTGCATAAATTTAACAAATTTTGACTCACATAAACCACATAAAATAGCATTTAAATCTTTAGCATTATTTTCACTTACCTTCTTTTCTATTTAAGTAGTTACAAGTGTCTGTGGCTCTTCATATTCCTCCACCACTGCTTGCCATATGTCGAATCTAAGGGCCATCATATAATTCTTCATTCTTATGATCCAAAAAACATAATCCATCCCATCATACAAAGATGCCTTATTTATATAAAATCATTCATGTGATCCAGTAATCATGCTTTCCTGATCTACCGTCAAGCTATAAAACTTTTTCAAAAGGAACCTACTCTGATACCAATTGTTAAGCATGAAATATACTGAGAGGGGGGTGAATCAATATATTATATATCTTTTTACTTAATTTGATTTATTTTCTTTAACCATTTAATCACACATTCAAGATATGCAATCAAAATAAAATAATAATTTACACCACACGAGAGAGAGAGAGAGAGAGAGAGAGAGAGAGAGAGAGAGAGAGAGAGAGAGAGAGAGAGAGAGAGAGAGAGAGAGAGAGAGAGAGAGACCATATTTTTAAGTGGAAACCTAATGTAGGAAAAACCATGGAGAATAATCTCAAGTATATAAATGAGCACTAACTCAAAATACAAAGTTTGTAAGCACCAAATTGTAGGAGATCTAACCTCTTTGCTGAGCACTAACACAACAACTATTTGTGAGCACCAACCCACAAGAGCACCAACCCCTCTTGTGTATAAAACACAACTATCTCTCCATGTTGCTTACTCAATAAATGATAGAACTCAACAATATCTCCTACATTTCTCTCATCAAAAACAAATATAAATCATGCACTCTCTTGCATATTAGAAATGGCTTCTCAAGCCTTTATTTATGTCTTTTCAAAAGACCTTTGGCATTCACCCTTTGTGACTCTTCAATTCTCATAGAAAATGGCACCAAACTTGCATGACCCTTCGTATCCTTATATTTGAAAAGTCATATGGTGACCCTTCATAAGCAAAAGCATCATTTCCTCTTTTGTATTTATCTTGGTAACTTTTCATATTCCTTAAAGTGTCCCTTCATGGAAAAATTCACCATACCTCTTTTGTCTTCACATGGTGACTCTTGGAATTCTTCAAGATGACTCTTCATGAAAAAATATGTCCCATTGCTCTTTCATCTTTTACCCCGTGACTTTTTGAATTCTCCATGGGCCCTCTTTTGACTTATATACAACCAAAAATATATTCATTAATATTAAATAAATATTAACACACATTATCCAAGTGATGAATATTAAAAACACCATTAAATGCAATGGGACCTTTATCACCAATAATGCTAGACCTTTGAAATCAATGACAATATTTACAACAAATCTAAGTGGATAGTATGAAGTGAAGTCGGTATATAACCACATTATCCCTCCCAATCAAGAGATTTTCTAATGATCTAAAATCTGGGATAAAGACTTGCTCCAGTCCATATATTTATTTGGTGCTATCTTCAAAAAAAGGTTCTCACTCTTTATAATTTATCTAAACATGGTCTCATGTTGGTCAACAATTGTGTTCTTTATGAGTCAAATTTTGAAACTATCCCCCATCTCCTACTCCAATGTCCTTTTGTTCATAAGGTATGGGGTCTTCTCCTTGAGAAATTTCAAATACAATGGATCCATCCTTCTTCTCTAAGTCACTCCTCGTCTACTTTGGACTCACCCTTATCCAATAATATTCTCAAGAAAATATGTATATTCTCTTTTCCACACGTAATTTGAGAAGTGTGGAAAGAAAAAAATAATAGGATCTTTAGGGATTCCACCAGAACTTTTAATAGAGTTGCTGAAAAAGTTTTCATTTCTATTTTAGAAAAATTTAAAGTCTAAAAAAAAGATAAGGATCAATAGTTATCTAAATAGTAGGAGAACATAGCTAATAACTATATTCCATCTCTCTCACCCACCATAACATATGACCCAAGAATGGAAATCAGGATCAAAATAAAATGGATCCCCCAAATCAAGGATGGATCAAACTTAATTTTGATGGGGCTTCCAAGGGGAAAGATATAATTTATGGTGGTTTAATAGTGATAAGAGATGAAATGGGTCATTTATTAGTAGTATTTAAAGGTGTAATGGGTCACTAAACTAATCATAAGTTTGAAGCACTAGCAATCCTATGGGGTATTTAGGTGGCCAAGAATCTAGGAGTCAACAAGCTTTTGGTTGAGGGTGACTCCCTCAACATAATAAATTGCCTCAAAAAAATCAACAAAGCCTCATGGAAAACTAACTATATCATTGAAGAAACCCTGGACATAAGCAAGGACTTTCAAGAGGTGAAATTTTGACACACTTACTGCTAAGGTAACCACTTAGTTGATTATTTTGCTAATAGAGGGGTGATAGTGAATGAATTTAAAAATTTGAAAAAGGAAGACACCCTCCCATATGATTTTAATGAAATAATTACTAGGTAAATAATGGCCATCTCACAATTATTATTACGAGATTTGCAATACACCACAAACACCAATGATCAAAGAAAATCATAACTCTAGCTTCATTAGCTTCCCTAAAATGTGAAATTTGAGGTGAATTCTAAAACTATCAATTGTTCAAAAGGAAACTTACTATTTTTTATCCACAATACCTCTCATCTCATCCACAAGGATACTCTTCACAAAATCCACATTCTTTCCACCATGGTAGGATATCTAAATAGAATTGAACCCATAACTGCTAAGAATCTCAAAAAGGATAAGTATGGGAAATTATAAAAATTGGTGGGATGAATAAATTCATCACCAACATATGCAAGTATGAAAAACATATATTGATTAAATTCATATAATAATGGGAGGATTTCATGGTAACCATCAACAATGTAACAATAGAGATCATTGAAGGCCTTATAGCTCAAGTTACAAGTTTGAAATTTGAGGATGTCAAATTCACTAAGTTCAAAAAGGACTATAAAGAAGAGAGGGATAAAGTTATAATGAAAGGTGAGCATATGCCCAAGTGCATTGGTGAATTCCTATAGAAGGATGTTCCTAAACCCTTTGATAGAGTCATTAAGCAAATTATATGATATGTTAAATTAGATGGCAAGTAAACTTTAATGCATCACTTTCATTTACCTATTCTAAACTACTTTTGCCATCACATTCCACTTAGTCTACCTTTATATATACTTCATTCTTTGGAATATTTTATTTATGAAGTAAAAATGGGTAATAAAAAAGAGCCCCTCTATTAGGCAATGATATTTTTAATCCATAAATTATTCCAACCCCACCCCCTATCTTCCCTCATCTAGATAAACCTATACCTAAACATAATATCCCCCCTAGAATTTTAAGAAGCTCTACCAAAATTCTACCTTCATCCAAAAAATATAAACAACCCATTGAAATTAATATTAATCACAATGATCAGGAATATTCCCCCCCAACCAAGATAAAAAAATTGGTAAAAATGTTGCAACCCATATGCATGTTCCCTCCATCCCTATTAAAAAGAGAAAATATGTAAAAAAATCCATTATTCCCTCCCCTGCTCCTTCTTTCCCTAATCCCACTCCAACTTCTTCCCCCACACCCTCCCCCACTCCCACCACCCTTGACCTAGATGATAATAGTAAATTAGAGGACATTGAAAATAGTCTTAAAATGCTCAAACAAAGTCTCCCTTATGATGTTGTTTAGGAAACTACTTCTTAGAAACCCCATCTTATTCCCACTCCCACTCAATCCAATTCCCCTTTTAATTCAAGGAGATAATGGAGGAACATAAATATCAATCAAGGCTAAGTAAGGTAGAGGACAAGGTTGACTTGCATAAATCAATCCTTCACTGGTTCCTGAAGGATCATAAAAGATTCAAGGATGAATTTAAAGCTCAGATTTAATGATGGGATTTACTATACTAAATTTGATCTCCTTGAAATCCATACTAAATTCCACCAAATCAAGGAAAGATTGTTTAATTTGGAGAAGCAAATTGTATCTCTAAATGAAAACCTTAGCATGTTGGTTGAATATATTAGACTCACTATGAGGAAGAGACTTCAAAGCATGGAGACCTTGAACTCTCTCACCAAAAGTAAAGAGGATAATACTGAACCCCATAGAAAGGATTAAAAAATGAAGGGTATTGTTGATGAAAAGATTGAACTACATACCAACAAGAATAAAAATCTTCCTCTGGAGAATCTTACTCAGAATTGGTCCAAGGATTACAAAGAATGGATGGGTCCAATAATTTATATTGTTATCTTTCTATTACTTTTTTCCTAGTTTTTAGTTGACTATCTTATTTTATCTCTTTTGGCTTAAGAATTATAATATCTGGTCTCTAGACCTCTTTTACTCTCTTTTTGTAAAGGGTAGGGTCCCTCTTTAAAACCCTTTTTTACCACTTAGTCTCCCATTAATCAATATATTTTTGTTGAATTTAGGGTTTTTTAATTTATTAATGATAAATAAATGGATTTGATGTAATATTAGACCTCAATATTGATAAAATATAACACAATTTTAACCAAAATTTATTTTTATAAAAAAATATTTTTTATTATTATTTGATGGAACTCCATAATTTGATCTAAATCCCCTATTTTAGATAGTTTAAGAGAATGTTGGAAAATATAAAAATTATGTATGGGTTTGCAACTACAAATTGCATTTGTACAAAAGTCTCTAAGAAATTTTAAACAAACCCATTTTGTGTAAAAAAACCCATCTTCCAAGTCTATAATGAAAGGGTAGAGGCCATGAGTATAGATTTTTATTATCAACTTTATCAAATTGGATTGGATCTTAAATATGAATCTCTATTGTACCTTTACAAACATCATATGGGTCACCTATTGGGTTGAGTGTAATATGATCAAGTTTATAATATATATAACTATGTATAGAAGATGCAATTCCAATATTTTAATTTGTGCAATGTGAGGGACTTCAAGTTTCCATCGATAGAAAATCCCCTATAGCTCCATGACTCCCCCATTCATAGTTCTATTTTGTTCAACACAACCTCAATTATTTGTTATTATTGAGTAATCCTTATTTTATATATGCATCTTCACTACCTAAAACTTGACTTGGAAATAAAAACCTCTACAAATCCAGATATGAATTTATATTAGCTAGTGTGACATTTTAAGAATGGGTGTCTTTTATTCCAAACTAGAAGTGAGATTTCATACAATTGGTTGAGGTATTTTTTTATTCATATCTAGAATAAACCTTCATGTAACTTAATCTCCACCCAAAAACATTTTAAATTAATTTATAGTTGTACCAACATTTAGACTGGTCATTTGTGAGCACCTTGCCTCTATTGTAAAGGAATGTCACCAAGATAACTCATTTAGTTCAAATTTTAGTAAAACATAGACATTTTTGTCTTCATCTTTAATTTTATTTAGGACTACTTTTTTATAATTTTTAATACTATCTTAAAGTTCATTGTGTTTTCCATATAACCTACATTAGCAAAATAATTATGTTGAAGAAATATTACGTAACAAATCACAACACAAAAAATCATAAGAGATCAAAAAAATTAATCCACATGGTAGTGTTTGATACAATTTTATAAAATATGGAGGAACTATCACAACAAACTCCTTTCCCTAATATTCATATTTCTATTGATAAGACAAAAACCCCAATGGTGGATAGTTAAAACACAACCATCAATTTCAACATTCATAAGTAAAGACAAATTAATACACTATGTAAATCCACCAAGATAATAATAACATATCAAAGTTGGCTATGTAAAAAAAGCACACAATTGACTTACAACAAAAAAACACAACTAATTTGTAATAAAAGAATATAGACTATCCAATGAGTGTATGAAATAATTTTGATGTCATTTAGGATCCCAACATTACACATCAACATTACACTATTGAAAATAATATGTCATAAAAGTTGACATATGTTGGTAATATGGCATTATGTATCAAATATTTGGACATGAACATTAACATCCAAAATCATATATGCAATAGAGAACACTCTCAACCATGTCTGAAACATGAAAATCATCATGCCTGAAACACAAATTATTGGAATAAACATCAAATATATCTCCTCTTATTTCTTTCTTTATTTTGTGTTAAATCATCGTTATCTAGGTATTACAAAAATTGAATACAATTACTTTCCTAAATTAATAAAAAACAAAAATAATTTGATTAAATATCAAGATTTATTAACAATTGAGGATAAAAAAATATACTCACCTTCAACTCTCATCTTCTCCCCTTCACATTCTTATTTGTAGCCAAAGAATTTTATTTTTCCTGTCAATTTTAGTAATTTATGTTTAATCACAAGATGTTAATGTATTGGTGAACAAAAATATATAATGGAAAACACATAATGTATCACTTACTTTCACAAATTCCCTTAACCTTAGAATCTCCCACCTTCTTTTCTCTTTATTATCTTTATAATAGTAAATATTGATTTCTTCTTCTATAGTTGCTAACCATTTTGGGTTCAAATCATCAGAGTCATAAACATGTTCTTTTTTTAAAATAAACTTTCCTACATTTATGCATCTCATAAGTTGTTTCTCTAAATTCCAATCCACATAACTCCATTTTCTCATCTTGATTAGATGCCTTGTTACTTTAGAGTCTATAATTGGAGGTAAAAGGTGCATTTTATCATGATGTGAATTGAACTATGGTTTTGAATAGAATTTATTACCACCTTCATATAATGTGAGACATTGTGGTGCAATAAAATAAAATTGATCCCTATATCCAAACTCTTGAATAATCTTGTAACCATGCTCCTTGCACTTGAATATAGTTTACACACATCAAAAGGTTAAAATTAAGCAAGCATATATTAAAAATAAACATAATGATAAAATATTAATTAATCATATATGGAAACAACCTAATTTAATAGTCTACACAATAGCTGGAAGAAACCTCATTTAAAAGGTATATTTTGATTTTTCTTGATCTTACTTATCCCTATGAAAATATTGATAATGCACAAAAAATATATGGTTACTCACGCTTGAAATGTCACCCAAATTTCATCACCATTAAAACCTAAATTCATATGATATTATCTGAATTAAAAATTAAAAAAATGGAAGAATTACCCTTGTACAATGTGGAGATCATGACATGTCACTATGGCAATTTTGTGGCAACTGAGTTTCCACATCATCCTCATGATCACATGAAACATGTGAGTCTATTTATTATTTGAAGATGGTAAAAGTACATATTCAAGTAAAAACACAAAAATAATATCACAATCCCATTTCATAGCACTTTAAAAAAAATCACAATTCTACACATTTTACCTACTCCTTCTAACTATGCTTATGTGCACACAAAGAGGTTGTAGAGGTCATTTATTCCATTATTTTCTCTTTATATGAGGGAGGATAATGGTTTCTTGTGTGGGTAAAATATAAATAAAAATATCAAAATCATGTTTATATGACTAAAAAATAAAACACAAATCCCAAGATATTACCTTCTCCTTTTGACTATGCCCATGTAATTGTGAAGAGCTTGTATAGGTCATTTGTTCCATTCTTCTACTCTTCCTACGAGGGAGGGTAATAAGCTCCTACGCACATAAAATAAAAAAATAATATCACAAAAATGTTTCATATGAATTAAAAAAACACTTAAAAAAACCAACATATTACCTTCTTCTAAATATACCCATGTGCATGTGAAATGGTTGCTGACAAATTCTTTTATAGCTCAAAATATTCAAATTCCTCATCCTCCAATGAAAAAAATGTGCATCCCTCCTCAATACCATTTTTTACCTAAAAAAAAGTGTAGTATTTATAAATATCAAATAAATATGCCATAAGATAGACATTCAAATTTAAAATAGATGAACATCAAATAATTACCCTTGTATTATGAGAATCATTTGTAAGGTCATAAACTAGATCCTCCTCATACTCCAAAGAAATAGGTGTTTGTGTTTCTTCCTTTGAGACAATAATAGGCTATTTTACATGTAAAAAATAAATTGATGATCACAATCAAGTTTCATACCAATTTAATTAACTCACAAACCTGTCATATTACCTTCTCCCATATTAGCATCTTCATGGGAGGACTATGTCCATGTGCACACAAGGAGGTCACATACCACATTTATATCCGTTCAATCCTTATTCTCTTCCTATGAATGCAAATAATGAATCCATCCAAAATATAATTATTATGCCAAAAAATTAATGCACTAGTTATAATTCAAAATTATAATTGAAGAAAATAATATTAATGTTCAAATATAAAAAATTAATAAAAACTTGTCACCTTCCCCATTTGTTTCCTTTTTGTGAAATTATCTTCCCTATTTGTTCCTTTTTTTCTGACATTGTTGGAAAAACATAGGGAAACTTATCCTAGGTGTTACTATTGTCACTTATATTTTCACCCTTTGAGGAGATGGTAAAGCTCTCCTCATACAAGCAGAAAAAAGAAAACACATCTAGGCTTGTGGGTAGCCTAAGAATGAGGTGAATCTCTAGATAGGGCTAGCTCCCTTGATGTAACACTTTGGATTACAACTAAAAATAAACTTGGGGGGTGAAAAGGGAGAGAGATAACTAAAAAAAACTATCCTAAGGTAGGTGATACACCAAATATATTTATGACTTCCAACCACATGCATCATACACTTGAAATCAAAGGACAAACTAAAACTACACTTATCCAATCTTCATCTTCTTACATCAATGTTACATTGTGAGGTTATGGATACATTTGAAAAGCTAGGAGGAATATACAAGAGTAATATTAGGTAAATAATTAAAATACTAACTCACTCAATCCTTGACATTTCCTAGAACACCTCACATGCCTTGTAATAAGAATCCTTCCAACTGCAAATAGATGACAAAATGAAAAACATGCGAAGGAATCCATAGTCTTCACCATCAAACATTCCAAATGAATAAAATAATAATATTCATGGAAGAGGTGAAAATAAGTATTATTATTGATCAAAAGGTATACATTTAAGTATGGATTCACCATACTCAGGTGGAGCATAAAGTACAATGCCAAAATGGCTAGTTCTTATAATACTTGAGAGAGATGGGAGAAGAGAGAAGTAGAAGGGTCACAAGGACACACGTAAATATGATAAAATTATTTAATTGTTCATGATGTAAGTATTTTGGATGAACCATGAAAATTCAATAATCACAAGTGTCAATTCAAGGCATAAACTTCATGAAAAGTGGCATAAAACTCCTTGTTTTAGCTCAAAAAAATTACCTTCATGATTGGCCCTATTTTAATGATTTGTATCTAATTAATAGTAGGTATTATGATTTGGATTAAGTGTAAGGACATAAAAAATTCCTCCCCATGCATTTTTTGTTTGCCTTATCTTCTAGAATAAAATGGAAAGGGGTCATCATCATCTGTAGTCCAAAAAACCTCTCTTTCATGCACCCTATACACTTGGATTCTTAAAAAAAAAATCCTCATTAAAATATATTTAATTTAGTTTATGAAACCTTTAAATACCATAAATTTCCCTATAATCATAAAGGACACCTTAAAATCACTTTTCCTTAGAGTTTTCACACTTCTCACTAGCTTGTCCAATATGCCAATTTTTACTGGTTGAGATGAAGTACCTAGTTTGGACATTTAGGATTTTTTTATTGAAATTAAATGAATATATGGAGTTATAAAAAGTATAAAAATTCCCATAAAACTTTATTTCACCTTCAAAATCCTCCTGTAGCCTACACAACATAAAAAATGGTCAAAAATAGCTTATTTCTACCATGTCCATACAAGTCCATAAAACTAATTTGCATGGGAGGGAGATTGAGTGAGTCATATAAAATTTATAATAGGTTTCATGATTAAAAATATCCATATGGATGCATATTTAGTCTCATTTCTCCAATCAAATCTTTGTAAGGGTTTAACAAGTGTTTTAGGCCTATTTTCCCTCTTAAGCTTTGATCATAAAATTGGGAGGTTGAATTTGTCAACCAATTGCACTAGATGGTTGTTCAAGGAAATTATTAAATTATCTAAACCTATCAATAATCCATGAAAATAATTTAAAGGTGTGAGCATCCAAAGTTCTCCTGTTGAACTTGTTTTCACCTTTTCAACAGGTTTAATGTTGTGTTTAGACCAAAAATGGCTTTTTTGTGCTTCCCCTTCAATAAAATAGCTTTAACATGTCTTTAAAAAACCTCACAAACAATTATTAACCAATTTTAATCCACTCTTATGGATATAAGTGATGTTGGTTTCACATTTGGTCCTTTAGGCCTCAACGTGCCTAGAGGCCTAACTACACCCTAGAGCTCCAAGTGACTTATGATAGTTTTAATTAGCTCAAAATATCTTAAAAACCTCTATAGAGACCCTATAATCATGCCTCAATAATTTATAATTATCACCACATGTCACAATTGGAATTGACCCTCCATTTGGCCTCTAGGCCTAAACCTTGTTCAATAGGCTTCCCTGCAACTTTAGAGCTTTAGAGTACCTTGTCTAGTTTACTCTCTCTATAATTATTTTAAATTATTTATATTGGTGTCTCTAATATTTAAAAATCATATTTCAAGGTCCCTACATCTTCTATATTCATACTTCTACCTTATTCTCTTAAAACTATCAGTTTGCACATGAGGGGAGTGCCCTCTATCTGAGACAAAATAGATGGCACTCCCCTATTTTCCTAGAAAAAATGAGTAATTTAAAATTATCTCCAAGTAATAATGGTGATATATAAAAAATTTGAGCTCCTAACAATAATATTTGACCTTTCAAATTCTAAAAAATCCAAGATTGACTTGCCAGGTAGAGACTGTGTGAAAGAAATTCACTTTAGACTATATATTTCCTATTTAGATCTTCCCCTTTTATGGTATATCCATTAATAGGTTGTTGTTAGGATAATTTTATTGTATTTAATAATCCTATTCCTCAATAATCTCTCTAAATCTTCATGAACTCCTCACACTCTTAAGACTCCTAAGGTTGCCTTCCAATTCTTGATTGTGTTCCCTCAACATGTCACACCTGTAAGTGATACTTTCCATGAATTATGCATTGGGAATGATGTTTTCATGTTTCCTTTCCACCTTCCAATATTATTTTTTATGTTCTTGGGCTGCTTTGTCTTAAAATCATGCCATTTCCACACCTAGACACCTTTCTTTAGATACTATCTATAACAGTCAACACTTGACTATATCTTGCATTTCCTCCCCTTAAGGATGCCTCATGTAGGTTCCTTTATATTAAAAAGTTTTGAAAAAAAAATGCATAGACTTATTTATTATTCCTTGAATTCATATATCACTATTTATACCATTTTTTTCATGACATATTCTTACCAAGAACTCAAATATTACTCTCTACTTGTCACAGTCAATTACAATTGACTGTGTGGGGCTTGTAGGTGTCTCCCACATGTTCTAATAATTGTATTTAATGAAAATTACCTTCCTAGAATATCCCAAAACCAAATTTTACCTTCACTTACCTCTCATTCTTGTAATTAATTCTATTTCCCAAATTTGTCAAGCTTATCCTTCAAAATGAAACTACAACCAGCCTATAGGCATACTTTGTGATAAGAGGGACTTATAGGATTCTAAAACTTGATTTAAAATTTGGAACATGAATTAGAAATATTAATACCATATTAAGTAATTTTTAAGTGTTTTTACACATTTTACCTCATGTTTGAGTTGTGTATGAGTCTTACCCCTACTAGATTGAGACACCTTGCCTATTTGACTACTATAGGTACACATGGGCTCTTTCGACCTAGGTTATGATGTTGGGAGACCTCATTTACATACCCAATAGTAACATAACACTATTACACACTTTAATTCAGTTTTTATGTCCTAAAATAACACCCAAACACCCATATTGTCTCACTATTATATACTTTGGTGTAGGTCAACATTGATTCAGTGTATGGACTAGAGATAGGCATAGGGGTCTAAACACAAATTATCATTCCACTTGATGATATTTGTGACCATAAATGTTACTTTAAACACATGAAAATAATTCACCTTGATATCATGGTCAAATACCAATTTGACACAAAGGTTTCTCAAACTTAAACTCATGTATATAACACTACCTAGAAATAGTGTTTTTGTAGGCCACTTTAAGGCCCTAAAAATCCATCCCTTCCTCACTTTATGACTCCCATTTTTGACACAAGCCCTCTCAATGATAGGATATTAAAAAATAACCTATCTATATTCATTAATACCTTCTACCACCATGTTTTAACATGTTCACAAGGATCCCCCTAACCATTGTTTTGCATTTTTAGGGAAAAAATCCCTAAATACTACAGTCATCTTCTTGAGTGTGGTTTCAACTTGTTTAGTTGTCTAGTCTCCTTGGAATTAATGTTATGATTATTTTTTCATGATATAACTACAATAAGGTCTTAATTATTGGTTTTGACACCTATAAATAAGTACCTCTGCTCTCTATTAATAAATCATGTAGGTGAACATTGTCAAGTCTACAAGTATTAAATACAAGTTAGAATAATGAGTATCATCTAGATTTTAATGTTTTATAAAATCACATAAATAGATACAAAAACATTATTCACTTTTAAAAACACCTAAAAAGTGTAAAAAACTTCTCTTCAGCATGAGTTCATCCATGAGATCACTTGTACATGTTCATTAATGGTAAAATGGTGTGAATGTTGCATGTGACTATAACTCATGGGGATTTTGACTTAGAGGATTAAATTTATAAATTATGAGACATAAGACATTTAATAAATTTAAATTAACCTATCACAACATTAGAATTAGGATCAAAACATGAATATTCTGTAAATAGAGGAAAAGTTGCCTGCAACATGAAAAGATGCTCCCTTTTTCTAATCAAGATGATTAGCATATAAATACATCATTAAAAGTGAAAAAAAGAATTAAAATCATATAAGGATGAGGTAAAAATCATTTTTAATCAAAATTATCAATTGGTTTGTATGTAATTTCTCAAACCAAGGCAAAACCTACATGGTGCACAAATAAGGAGGCAAAAAATATAGTCTTCTTCATGAAGCACAGGTCACCATTATTTGAAATATTTATATGAAAATAAAGGTATTTTATTTTAATACAACCTAACAAAACATTTTTATCTAAAACCTCCTGAGCTGTATGTACTAAGAAAAAACCTGAAGGCCACTTCTGCTTGCCAAGAAGGGTGAAAAATTAGTAGAATAATTTTGGGCCAAAAATGGCACTTCCAGATCATGTCAAGCACTTATATCATTCTAAGGAAGATTAATATTCATATTAAACCCTTATCCAATGTGGAACACTTACCATTGAGCTATACAAGTTCCAAAATCTCTTCTTTTCCCAAGAAAACTAATTTTTCTTCTAATGAACCTGCCACTTTAAGTTACCAACAGTTGATTAAGACATCCTAAGACAAATGTCATGCGACATCACATTTTTTAACCTTAAAATTTCCCATTAAATATATATAACTCATTAAATTTTTAATTTTGACCTTTAAAATGACCCAAAAATGATATAATAACTAAAATAACTAATGACCAAGGTTCGTACAACATTAAATGACATTAATTAACCTATGAAACACCTTGTGACATTTATATTACCCCTTAAAATTCTTAAAATTCATTTATTTACCTATGGGTACCCTAATTTTACCTAAAATTCAAATTTGGTCAACTATTACATGGCATGTTGAGCATTGTTCATGTTGTTGAAGTTTGGCATTGATGTTGTCATTAACGTCAAATGTTATTAAGAAACGTGTTCATGAGGTCATTGAATAATGTTATTATTTGATAGCATAATTTATTGGTATTTCATTGTATAAGTATCATGTAAGACATATGAGCAATTTATAAGAGCATCAAGAAGTGTTTCAAGGTTAGTTGTCAAGTTTTAAGAGATTGAGAAGGTTTGTGCATTGGATGCCTAGTCTTATGCATGAAAGAACATGGTGTCTTTGAGAGATGGATGCACAAAGGAATAAGAGCTTTTATGAGGTTGTTTTAGCATGACTATGATTCATTTTATCACTCATGAGAGTCTTAGAGTGAGCCTAAAGGGGTAGGACCTATAGACTTAGCATGCAACTAGACTAGTTCTAGACCCTGCCTGACCTAATGAGATGTCATGAGGTATTATCAAGGCATTTTAAGAATTTATGGTGGTTTTTTATCATTTAAATAGTTTTTATGACATGTATATGTGGTGTTGATAGCTTGTACAATGGATATAAAGTCAGTTTCAAGACCTAATATGACTTGCAGGTCAAGTTCTATAAAGAAAAGAGAGAGATGGTCACAAAATGAAATATGAGATTCCAATTTCAAGATAATAATGATAATGTGAAAAATATTAGTGGTATTATAAGTTTTCCCAGGTGTATTTACCAATTCTAAGGTCAAAATTTTTAAGTAAAGGCATGAAAAGTGGTTTTGAGGTTTCTCGAGTGCACAGAATGAAGGGTTCTCAACCTGAGAAAGACTTTCAAGTGTTCATTGGCATATGCAAACTTTGCATGATAAATTTATCTATTCATGGTATATTGGTGATGTTACTAGCTCAAAATTCAATGTATTATTTTTTTAAATGAGGTGTGAATATTTATGAATGATCGTTAAGATTGGAAGATGGGTTAAACCCTTAAAGAACCATAACAAAGACCCGATGAGAAAGATATTGTTCTAAAGTTCTCATAATGGTTTGGTATGACTATTTAATTGATTTTATGCTGTATTTAACTCTCCCAAGAACCTATAAGTGTATTTTATTATCAAGTGAGTGATTCAACCCTAAAGGAAAGGCCTTATTTCTCAGATATTTATTGTAGTAGATAGAGTTGATTGAGTCAAAGTTGCTAAATGGATGAAGGTTGAATCTTGAGACTTGTATCTTATTTCCATGGTGGATTTTTAGTATTTTATATCCCTAAATTTTCTAAACTATTCATACAAGTTGACTAGTTGCTAACAGGCCTAATGATGAAAATAGTGAGAAACCTAGGCATAAGTGAGAAGGTGATTATGGAAGTGTTATCATGGATTAGGGATGAATCCAAGTGTATGGATATGTTTTACAAGACTTGTAATACATTTTAATATTGGATATAATATTTGGATATCATTTTATATAGCAAAAAATTTCTCTCAAGTTGACTTGTCTAGCTCAGTGAGGTTTTTGTATAGTGAGGTCATGAGATTGGTATGCAAGACCAATACTGCCAATAAAGATTATGATATTTTTGTTGGATATTATTATAATAATGTTTTAATATAATTTTAATTAATTTTAATTTCTTGATTTTGTTTCTTTAGGTGTCATAATTTCATGTTTCCATGACTGTGTTTTGAGACTAGTTGGCAGTTTTGAGTGGGCTACTTGAAGAGAAGGGTTTGAGTCTTTTTTACCAAGGTTGTGGAGTCTAAATCACATGGTGATGAAATTTGGTTAATTTATATTTTTTATATGTTATTTTTTCCAATGTTTTTTTTAAAAATTATGTTTATGATTTAGTTGTTCAAGATAGACTTTTTGGGTATGCACAAGCCTAATTTTGAATAGTACTAATGGCATGCTTCAAGTGGTGATTAGATAAAAGGTGTCATAGACCCAAGATGAGATTATTAAGGAAATATTTTAGTGACATATGATATGTTACTTCTATTTGGGTAGTTTGATACTGTTCCAAAGAGTTCACAAGGTAACATGTGCTAATGAAGGCCTAAATGAATTATGTCTCCTTAAGGCCTAAAAGGGATTTTGGTCCTATATGCTATGAATGACCTATTGTAATGTTTGATTCATGTTTATGGAATGTATTAAGGTATATTATATAAAAAATATAAGTGGAAAATTTTCTATGGATGACCAAGAGGTGTATGAGCATGGGCCTAGTATAAGAACAAGGCCTAATAGGCCTAATTATTATGTTAGAGATTGAGAGAGTTGAAGTGAATTAGATAGAACTTTAAAGAGTTAAATGAGGTCTTATAGACCATTATTATGGTTCATATAAACTATCATGAAGATATAACAAGGTTACTATAGATTATTATCAAATTCATATGACCTAACCAAGTAAATAAGAGGGCTAGTTGAACAAAGAAGGCTAGAAGGCAGTTTGAGAGGGTTAAGACTATGAAGAACTAAAGAAGTGGTCATCATCAGTTAGTTGAGAAAAAATATGTCCTAAAGGTGTTAAAAACATATAAAGTGGATAATTTTATGCTAATTCATCTATGGGATTGGTTCCTCCTTGTAAGTGGGTGCTTACTAATTCCTAGTCACGTTGGTGTTTGGCTAGTTGGGGTTGGTGCTCTAAGTTAAGTTGGTGCTTCACTAAATCTTGATGTTTGTCTTATAATAATGTATTCAATTTGTATCATCAGTGTGTTTTGTTGACTATTTTAACTATAAATCAAAATAGGTTAACCCCCTATAGTATAAAACTTGTATATGGGTCTATTAGGGTTTTATATGGTGTGGCATGGTCCTATCAATATCATTTAATGTGCCACTAGATTTGGCATGGTCACCTTTTAGTCATTTATATATTATATCATCTTAGGCATCACATTTGAGTCATTTATGAGGTTTTCCTAAGTAGACAAAGGTGTCCAAGTGTTTCTCAACATCTTTGTCAGATATGTCAGTCCTAACTAAAAACTTGTAGGTACTATGTTGAAATCAAGAAAATAGTTGGAAAAGAGGAAGTTTTGGTAGTTGTTTGGATTTTAAAGGAGTTTGGAACATTTTTTAGGCTTCTAAAGTGACCCTTAAACTCCCCTAAACTCATTTTAATGTTTGATCAGTTTTGAAGATCTCAAAATTGACCTAAAACCATTTTATTCTTCCATCATTCCACTAGACATTTAGCTTTGACTAACTAATTTTGGTTGAGTATGGATAACATGGGTTCATTAAAGTAAAATATACTTGGTGGTAGATATTAATATTAGTATACTTCCATTTCATGTAAATATTTCAAGGATTTATTCTTTTTTCTCTATGAAGCATTATTTATAAGTCTACTACCTTTTTTGCATGCTTATCCCCATACCCTATAGGTTTCTCTTTTGTTTGAAATGGTTTGTACAAACTAGGTGTTATAAATTACTCTTAGGAGAATTTCCATCCATATCACATGTATTTAAACTCTATTTTCATGTGTGGACATGAATTGATAAGCCAAACATCTCATTTTTTCTAGTGAAAGACATTGTCACAGTTTGTAGATAAGATTCCCTTAGTAATGGAGTTTCCCTTCCTATTTTGGATTTCAAATCCAAATTTATGTGGTTTTCAACCTTTAAAAACATAATTATTAGTCTCTCCTAAGTATTTTTTTATCTCCAATGAATCTCTTGAAGGAGTGAGAAGTCAAGAAGGGTATACATAGTTAGTTTCTTGTAGGCATACACCTATAGGTAGATAAAAATATCCCTACTGAATCATGGTGATGTGATGAAGAGATGGAAAAGTGGTTAGAGTTCCTTAAAGTGATGATAATCAAGTTTGAACCATGAAAATGGTTTGAGACTAGTTTAAATAACTAATTCATCATGCACATAGTCTTGTATCATCCCTTCACAATTCCATATATTGTATGTGCACCTACAAGTGCTCCACATAAGACTAATCATGCTTGGAATAAAGCATTAGAACTAGATTTAAGTCTTTCAAGGTGTAAAGGATAAATTTTAGGCATCCAAAGAGGCCTAATATTTTTTTTATAACCATCCATCATGTACACTGCTTATATCCTACTTTCACAGTCCTATAGTCTACATATACACCTACAGGTGGTCCCAACAAAGTACTGGGTAAAGTTGAATATAGGCATTTCAAGATTTTTTGAACCTCATTAATAACTAAGAACATGAATGATGTCATGGAATCAATATTGGAGTCATCATATTATAGGTAAAATTGAAAATCATGTTCATGGTTTGAAGAAGTTGCTTCAAGAACAAATTACCTTAATTCCTCTGAAATAGGGTCTTATCCATAATTGGTGCAATCACATAGTAGTGTGACGTGAGGTCTAGATAGGTCAAAATGATTCCATCATGTATCCCACATATAGGGAAATGAATTTCAAAGGAACATTAATTTTTTGACAAGAGGGGGTGATATAAGAAAGTTTGAAACTCAAGAAATTATTCATTGCAATCATTCATTATTCTCAATAGTGTTTTGAGTTTTAATGACCTCACAATCCAACAGTGGCATGATGGAGGTATAACCTACAAATAAATGACCCAAATTATATATATATAACACCATGGTCTCCATATTAGATAAATAAGTGAATATAAAAGGTTTTAGTATGAAGGCCATCTATAGGTGTCTTTTTTCCCTTAGAATGATCACTCACAGTTTGGTTGAAGAGTGATTGTGTATTAGAACATGATAGTTTAGAGGTTGGCCTAGCATATGCATGATGTGAACAAGTCTTAGTGACTATGATATGGTATTTATAACTTAAAGGAGCATATAAACATGACATAAGGTCTATCTCTAAGTGACACCCTCTAGGAAACTTCCTTTGTTTGAGAAACATAGTACACAATCTACGAGGCTAGCTTAGTCAAGTAGAGATGAGTGCACTTTGAGGAGTTGGTAGAAGATTAGGGTTTTATATGTGTTTTAAAGGAACATAAAAATAGTGATATATACTTCATGAGATGACAAAAATATGTAAATAGATAATGGATGGTTTCAACATACAATCTATAGTCCATACACCAACCTCACACACAATCAGTGTTACAGTAGTCTACTTTGGATTTTTTGATGTTTGGGGGTTCTATAAATGTGATCCACACATGAGATATTGTGTAGAGTTTCCCCATGACATTTTTTATCCCCTCATAAAGTTTATTTGACTAATAATATAGGGTAGATTCCCTCTATTCTATCTCAGATAGAGGGCACTCCCAGAGAAACACACCCTATAGATTTGACATGAAGAAGACAAGGAGATGTGTTTAAAGATTTTTGGATCACTAAAATAAGATGTATACTGGTGATTTTAAAATGGAAAAACATTTAAAATACCTCATATACATGAAAAACCACTTAGATATGGTTGTGAGTAATAAAGCACAGACTAAGCTTACTTGGCCTAGACTAGGCTTAGAGCCCTAAAGGGGTCCAATCCCATTTATAGTACTAGTTGAACTTTCCAATTCACTTGATCATCTTCAAAGGGATATATAAGATTATTTTGAGATTTTTTTCTATATAAGAAATCATGAGAAAGTCATCTCTTGGCTTAAGAACAACTCATGGTGCATAAAATGCTAAGAAGGCTTGAGAATCCATCTTTATAATCTCACACTAGTATGGAAACTTAACATGGAGACTTAAGGAGTTGGGAGATATTGAAGAAGGTCATAAAAATTCTTCTAGTGATATTTGTTCATATATTTAATGTCCAAATTTTATGAACAAATGCTAAGGGTTAAAATGTCTTAAAACCCTCTAAAACCTTGACTTTTGACTCAATGGGAAAGATAAGGAAGAAGATGCATCCAAATGAGATATTTTGGTTAGGAAAGTGATTTATACTTGTAGATAAATCCCTCAGGCTCCTTCCCATCATATTGGCTTGTACTCTATTTGTACAGACAGGGTACATAACTAGTTTTCTTGATAGATTTTGGTGTTTTGTAGGTGTAAGGGAATTTTTAAGGATGAGGATCACTTTTGGCATAATATAACTCATAATGTTCATTTTTTTCTTCAAAAAATCACACAAGTACATCTACAAGAACCTTCACTTCAGGTAGTCTATGGAAAATAATGAAACTGAGGAGTGATCACCAAGTGAGAAGGTGATAAGTCTAATTGGGAGGCATTTTAAGGTCTACCTAATTGATTTTAAAGAAAGGAAACTCTTGAAAAGTTTCATATCATCCATTTCATGGATTAGATTGAGAAACTAAAGACCATCTTGATGCCAAATGTGAAGACAGGCCTGTAGAACTAGTGATGGTGATTGCAAGTAGTGAGAACACTTGTCCAAAAGAATACCAGTAGTTAGGGACACATCTAATGCATGTTATATCTTGTCCTTAAATCCCCATAATATTTCACATGTGTCATCTCTCCATATTCTATTATTAATAGCTCAAGAGAAGCTTAATGATGAAGGCAGTTTCCAAACAGGTAGTTGAAGGGTCCTATTCCAGATTTGATGAGTTTTGATGCCTTAAAATGAAATTTTCCAAAATAAACCTTGTAATATATATTTAATACTAATTTTTTATATAACATAACTAATTATCATGCTTTGAAAAGTGGCATTATGACCCTTGAGTTTCATTCTTCTCTCTTGTTTCTCACATTCTTTAAGTACAAGCTATTTTTAGCTCTTGTAGGCTAATTTCACACCTTGTATGGTGAAACATTGATGGTTTGATGTTGTAATTTGCCTTTTAATAATACATGAAATATATTTTTGAGCTAAAAAAAATATTTTATAAGTGTGTGAAGTGATGTATGGTGAAGTCTAGTGATAAACATTTATCCTTGTCTTATGTTTGTCCTTTCATGTTTGGTACAAGAAGTTCTCATTTTAACAAGTCATATGGAGTGTAGCTAGTGTGTTTGATTTTATTCATGTTTTTAAGTAAACTTAGTGTCTAAAACTTATCTTTGGTATACTTACCTTGATCAATCTCATGCATATCATCTCTATATTGAAATACTAATGTTAGAATCTTCTAAGCCTTTGAAGCTAGTGTTATAAGTCTTGTATCTTAGTGCAAAAGTATGATAATCTTGTGGAAATATTCATGGTGTATCATCCCATTAGAGTATTTTAATTTCATGAAAAATTATATCCCTTTTCACACAAGCAATAAATTATTATAGGTGATAATCACTTAAGGATCAATCTAGGGAGCTAGCTTGTAAACTTAGAGGTCTACCTCTACTATAGGCAACCCACAGGCCTAGAGGTATTATAATGTTACCCAAATATTAGAGTAGTCTTAAGTAACATCTTATAGGGTAAAATATCTGGTGACAATAGGTTTTCTTCCCTTTGAGGGTTTTCCACTCAAATAAGTGTTCTATGTGTTATGCTCTTATCTCATGCGCATGGCTCTTAATGTGTTACTAGTTCAATATATTGTTTTGATAGTTTATGAATTATAAAGTAAAGTTGTAAATTTTTTTAATGAATGAATCATCCCCCTTAGTCATTTTGATTTAAACATAGCCATCATGCTCAACATTCTCATTAAAATTTTAAAAAACAAATGAACTAGTTAAAATTTGAAATCATTGTTTCACTAAATTTTGTCTACTTTAAGTCTAAAGGAAAATAAAAAGAAGGATGGGGATAAGTGATTAGAATGAACACAAATTTAGTTTGCATCCCGTATCTAGATGTTTTGAGCACTCCTCTTTGGCTAGGGAGGACTACCTATAAATAAGAAATCACTACCACAAGATGTTTGTTAGTAGTTAAATTAGTGGGTTGCCAAGCTACGCACTTGTTCTAGGAAGTGTGAAGCTTCCTTAGAGATGAAAGTCCACTTTTGAGAGTCAAAATAATAATAAATAACTAAAAGAGAGGTAAAGATAGAGTAAAAGAGAGGTAAGATTACTATTATTAACAACCTGTATGCAATAAAGAGTGACAGGGTGTAGGTGAGGTACTCTATTTATATTTTAGAAGTTGTCTAGGTAGGTTTTGAAGAGGTTAGGGAATATACAGTCACTAACATCAATGGGGTATTGATTGATATCTATTATACTATCGAGGTTGGTAGTGAGGTGATCGATGTCAGTTAGGCTATCGAGATCTATAAGGGAAATAAATAATTAGGAGCTTGTAGAAGGCTTTTTCAAGTTTGGGAAATGGTTTGGATCAAGTCAAGAAGGTTAGGAGAGTTATGAGAGAGAGATTATGGCTTGGGTAGGTTTGGTTAGAGATTTGGTATGTTAAGGGGAAACAAGTGAGGAAGCTTTGTAACTCCCTCATGGGGGTTCAATTAGAAGTGCATAAATCAATGCAGAGCAGATGTAAATAAATAACAGAATAAATGTTTAAAAGACCTATAGTATAAGTGATGTACTTAGCTATGTTTATTTAAAGATATATGCCAGATTGATGATCTTGAGTAGGGAGTCCAAACCTGAATGCCTAAAAAAGAGAAAAATTAGGTGTTATTGGTCTTCAAGAGCTCAGTTGTTGATCATGATTAACTTACAAAAGATGGTTGTAAGCTAGGATGTCAAAAATAGAATGCCCAAAGCTTGAATGAAAGTAAGAATAAATTTTATTAATTTTTGTTGACCTGAAGTTTAGGGTGGAGTTTGGCTTATATTGATGATGTTAGTGATCCTACCAACATCGGTCATGGGTTGACCAATGCCAGTGGCCCTAGAATAGCTAAATCTTACTATTTTTAGCTTGTTTTATGTTTTTGTTTATACCAAGTGTGACAACCATTATAAAATGGTAAAAATAAGAGTTTAAGAAGGAGGTAGTTGATTAGGAATTTAGTTTGGGAGTGGGAATAAGTCTTGGGTAGTTAGGATGAGGTGACTAGGTCTTAAGGTGACTCATCAGGGGGGAATTAGTCATAGGGTGAGGTGGTCAGGTAAGGTGGCAAAGGGGGTTTTTAATTAACTTAATTAAGTATTTTAAATTAATTAAATATGTGAAGGGTAAAAACATGGGTTAGGGAGATTATTTATTATTGAAATGCGCTTAGGGTGATTTGACATAGGGAGTTACACACACATGTGTGATGTAATTTTGTTGTCTACATTTGCCCCTTTTTATCTTGTAATTTGAACTGACATGTTGTAATACAAAAATAGGAGTTAGATTCTCCAAGTATTAGATGAGGTATCCCCCCTCAAAAAGGTAATCAATGGAGGAGAAACCAGAATCAGGAACCAGTTTGATAAAAAGGTAATTTGGTGAATGGTGTAGAAATGAGTATCACTTCATATGTGTATACTAAAATGAGATATAGTCAACAAATTCAAGAATATGCAAGGTTAAGGATGACTCAGATAGAAGTAACTAAAGCATAGCGTGTAAGTGATAGCTGATAGGTCAAAACAATAAAAGATGTAGCTCCAATGGTTAATGTGTCCTAGCTACCTAAGGTAGGAAGTGCCCCTAAGAAACAAAAAAGGGTTGAATATGATAGTATGAGCTTGGTTTGCATACACAACACATAATATACATATGCGTACATAATAGCCAATTATATCAGAAATAACATAAGTGATCAAGACAAACAATGCAATGTTTATGTAAAAGGGTCAATGAGTGAGGAGATGTTCATGATCTCCAAGAAAAGTCATAATGGGAGAAGATTTAAGTGATCTCTAATGGCATTTGCTATGGTTGGGGGAGATATATGTGATCTATAGTTACCCTAATGTATGGGTAAATTTTGAACAGTTGGGGTTGTTATGTTGGGGAAAATAGTATTGGCATGGTGCTAACATTAGTTACATTTACCAATATCAATAAGACAAAGTGCCAACATTAGTAAAATTAGGGAAACATTGATGATGTTGGTAAGAATAAGCACTGACATCAATTTATTAGGTCAATAATAATGATGTTAATGGCTAACTAAACCTGATAAAAGGGGGTTTGGTGGTTGACCAATCTCATTTGGAACTTTGTGATTGAAGAGAAGAAATAGATCAATTTGAGATGGTAGCATAAGGATGGGACCCAACGAGAGGTGCACAACCACAACAGCCAGTGGTGCCAACTAGGAGGAGATAGAGAGATGAAGTAATAGCCTCTACTAGTTGGTTTGAAGTTTCATTTTGGTATTTATAATTTTTAGGCTAATTGAGGGGTAGGGGTGGAGAAAATGTTAGTGGAGGGGTAGAAAATAGGGTAGGCTAGTTATAGGATAATTTATGGGGTGTTGTGAGTAGGGTTTTAGGTGAAATGGGTAAGTTTAGGCTTGGGCCATTTGGCCTTGGGGTTGAACTAATTGCTGACATTGATGAGGTCCATCGAAATCGACTGATATGGCATCAAGGTCGGTAGCTGCATGACAATGTTAGTGGATACTTAGGCTGATAAATCATCAACATTAGCATTAACACCAACATCAAGGACTATAGAAAAGTAACAAAATAGGAGAAAGGGTGAATTTACATCTCTAGTGGAAGTGGTCAACTACCCTAATGGCTAAGCTAGCCTCAAAAGACTGTGTGTCGACTGAGTGTTACCTACATAGCCCAATTTTGGGCCTCAAGTCAATGTAGTTCTCCTAGAGCCTAGGGAAAAGATTTAAAAAGGTATGTTAGGGAAAATGGATAAAAGGGTAAGTTGAGATAGGTCAAAATAATGTTGAGAGGTCTAGGGTTTAAGATATTAGACATAGTGTCAAGAGTCAGAAATATAGGTCATGAGACCTAGAGTTGTGATAGGCAGGTAGGCCCAAGGTACAGAGAGAGAGGTAATGAGGCTTAGGGTAGAGAGAGAGGAAATGAAGCCTAGGGTAGTTAATGAGGTGGGTATATGGCTGAGCTAACCTCAGAAGACCCTGTGTTGATTGAGTGCTACCTACATAGCCTAGTTTAGGGCCTCAAACCAATGTAGTTCTCCCAAAAAGAAGGGAAAAAACATAGTGATAGAATATATTAAAAGGTATGTGATGTGAGTTATTTATGTGTATGGATGTAGACAAGGATGGAACTGATGTTATAAGATCATCTACTGAGACTATTGACATGTATGATGAGGTATGTCACTCTAAATGAGTGGGAACATATGGTAGCCATGGGATTAGGAGGGGTATGATGGTACTATCAAGTTTCTAGGGATATGTCCCTAATGATATCATTGATTGAGAGGTGGGATTATACCACCAACACCTTCTTTCTACTGACCAGAGAGTTGATAGTGACATAAGAGGATGTGTATAAGATTTTATGGCTACCACTCTAGGGTGAGGAGCTTTTTGCATGGTCAAGAGAGGAGCATGATATCCACATGGTCACTTTATATGGAGAACATGTTATTAAGGTGAATTACCACTCTATGAGTTTTATGTATGAGCCACTCTATATGGCTGATGAGGAGCAACATCATTTGAGCATCTTGATGATGATCAAGATCATGGTATATGCATTACCAGATGCAAATGGTGGGAGATTTTTGATTGCATTGATGGGTGTGCTTGCATAAATGGTTTAATAGTGAACCATTTTTGCCTAGGGTCTAGTATTTTTGGTATAGTTATATAGAGTCTATGGGGTTTAAGGCTACAATGATGATATATTTTGTGTGTCAACCATCTATTGCACTATTGGGTATATGAGCACATCATGGTGACATGACCACTGGGGTTACCCACCACTATCTTGGTTGGCTTTAGGGTTGGGTTTAGATGGTGGAGAGAGGGAATGACATAGACCTAAGCGTATGGTGTGGTTTGAGATATTGCCTACTATAGGCACATGATCAAGGGCTTGATCCCTATAGATATTTTTTGGAGACCATATCTGACATACCTAATTTTTAGAAGGTAGGTAAAGTAGCTTGTTGGGTTGCAAAGCTCACTATGGGTCAAAGGGAGATAGGTTTGTGAGTTGGAGATGGTACCCATGGCATGGGTTAGGAGGTAGTTTGGTCTACTATAAGATATTTTTATTGCCTTCCCTCGATATAGGAGGGATGACATAGAGGCAACCCTACCATTGCCTTAGGAGATAGATGGGCTAGATTTTGAGGAGCTACTAGTAGGGCTAGGTGTTGGAGACCTAAAGTGCATAGAAGCCTATATAGCTTGGTGGGTAGGGTTACATCAAATGGTGGAGGTCAGTAGGCCACCACTGGATTTATAGGGATTAGTTAAAGAGAGGGATGTAACACTATAGGTCCAAGATACAATAGTGCGAGCCTGAGATGTAATAGTGCAAGCTTGAGAGACAACCCAAGTATAGGTTTTAGCTATACAGGGGTAGGTGGTTACATTATAGGATTAGATTGGGGCTCTATAGGGTCAGGTTATAGCACTACAGGGCCAAGTTATAATTTAATAGGGTCAAGTGACTATATTGAAAATAGAAAGAGACAGTCTGAGAGTATCAAGCCAAGTTACTCCTCCTCTAACACCATAGGGACCAGTATAGGTTGGGCCATCATCAAGTGCTATGGGTCCTCCATAGACTATATATATGGAAAGATATTTGACTCCCTTGGATGAGATTGCCTATTATGAGAGGGTGATTAGAGAGTTGTCATAGATATAGAGATATTCAAAGTTTAGAGAGTAGGAGAGGTCGATATCACATGTGATGGATTCTAACTCATGTAGATGCAGACAGGGGGAGAGTGGTGATGACACTGCCTCCTTATGACCATGTAGAGAGCCTTGAGGACTATGAGTGTTAGAGTTTACCAGTTTTGATTACATATGTTATATGTATATTGGACTATGAGCTTAAGATGTGAGATGTAAATTTTGAGAGGGATATATGATGTGATGATGTAGATGATGAACATGTACTTTGATCACATATTAAATATACATGAGATGTTCATTTATTGCTATGTGTGCATTTGAGATGTTTTTATTATGATTATGATGATGATATGGAAAATGATTATTTTATTTTATGTTAATTGTGATCATGTTAGTTGAGTTAGACTAGCCTTTCCCATATATATGATGGTATATGCATAGTTAGTTGGTTAGTTTCATCTTAGCATTTTTCCATTTTTTGTGATGGTGTATGCTTAAAATGAATAAATTGGTTATGCTAGTTTATTTCAGCATTTTTCCATATTTGTGATGGTGTATGCGTAAAATAAATTGAGTAGGCTTTGTTAGTGTTGGTATGACATTATTTATTCATCTCAGATATAGATATTGACATGTGATGTGGATGGAAAAATAAATAAGCAGACTACTCATGTATTAGCAAAGACCATAATTAGAACATAAATAGGCTCAGGAAAATGAGCCTCTCTCATGCCTTATATCTTTGAACCATTGTGTTTTTTAGAAGCATCATGTTTACCTTATGTTAAGTGAGCTTCATAGTCCCTTGAAAGAGTATAAGGGGAAAAAGGGTAAGATGAGGAAAAAATGTTTAGCTAACATAACCTACAAAGTAGAGATGATATTCCCCTTTTATGGGTGAAATGAGAGCTACTATAGGCAAGTCCATGACTTAAAGCTTTTTTGTTGTTGTTGTGTAAGTTGATCAATGTGGGAAGCCTACAATGGGATTTTGTATGGGTATAGGTCATATAAATCTTTGAGGAGCTTTTTTTTCATTTGTTTTTCCATTTGAGAATAAATCTTTGCTCAACCATACTTGAAGGGAGTGGTCTAAGCATTTGTGTTTAATTTTAAATAGTTATCCTTTAAGGGAGCAGTCTACGTTAAGAATTATAACTTGAGACTTTATAGGTTTTTCAAATATCCCATTTTATTTTTTGATTTTAGTCATGGACAAGATTATAGAGGCTTATGAGTTTTCCACTTTGAGGGCAAAACAATACCACTACATAAGTTAACTAAGTGTATAGGAGTAAGCGTGAAGAGGAAGGGAAATGAATGTAATAAGTATGCTCAAGGGATAAGCTCAAGTTAAACATGAGGTAAAGAAATTCTTTCTTAAAAAAAGAATGGTCATAGGTGTAAGGCATTTAAATGCTTAGGTTTTGGTTTTCCTTCAAGAGAAGCCAAGAGATAAGTTCATGAGCCATACTTGTGAGTATGATATAAGGTCATAGCCAATTAGGAGAAAACTTACCCCATTTGCTTTTCTCCATGTTTGTCATGTGTTGATTTTCTTTTAAGATGAGATCTCCTATAGTGAAATCTCACTTTTTGAGATTTTTATTATAAGCACATTTGATACACTCTTGATAAATTTGGAGGTGATTGAGGGCTATGAGATGGCACTCATCAAGCGATTCAAGTTGAGCCAAATGTTCTTGGTGAAAGTCATCATTAGTGAGTATGTCTTGTAGATAAATGTGAAGAGAAGGAATATGGACCTCAAGAGGCAAAACAACCTCTATCCCATATATCAATGAAAAAGGTGTAGCACATGTAGGGGTTCAAATGCTAGTGTGGTAAGCCCATAAAGCAAAATGAATGTGTGTGTGCCAATCCTTGCCTATATCATTGACTACCTTCATGAGAATTTGTCAATGTTTTGTTAGAAGCTTCTACCTGTCTATTAGCTTATGGATAGTATGGTGATGAGAAGCTTAATTTGATTCCAAATGTATCACAAAGGCTTTGAATAGTCTTGTTTTTTAAAGACTTACCATTATCTGTTATAATTTTATGAGGGATACCAAAATGATAGATGATGTGATGGTTGATGAAGTCAACAATGTTTTTATCTTTAGTGGAGTTGAGAGGGATAGCCTTGACCCACTTGGTGATGTATTTAGTGGTAGTAATAATAAAATGATGATGGAGGGATGAATGAGGGTTAATCTCTTTGATTAGATCTAAGCCCCATTGGGAGAAGGGCCAAAAGTATTTGGAAACTTGTAAAGTATGACTAGGAATGTGAAGGAGGTTGATTTGTTGTTAAAACTTGACATAACACCAAACGTAATCAACATAGTCTTGATGAAGTGTGGGCCAATAATATCCAAGTTGAAGGATAATTTTGGCAAGTGTGTGACCATTTAAATGCCCACCACAAATCCCATCATGGACTTCCTTAATAGCAAAGGGAGTCTCAGTACTATTTAGTCATCTAAAGAGAAGACCATCAAAACCTCACTTGTAGAGAAGTCCCCCTAGTATAGTGTAATGAGTAGCATATTTTATGAAGGCCTAATTCTTATTTTTGGAGAGATCAAAAGGGGTAATAGAGAAGGAAATATAATTTGTGAGTTGTTTGTGCCATAAGTCTTATGGGTTGGTTGTTACATTTTTGACAAAAAGGATGTTAGTCGAGACATAGGAGGGTAATGTTAAGTGATGCATGGTGACATAGATGCTTGAAGAGGAGGATGAAGAGGGTATGTGTGAAGCAAGTGAATCCATCACGTCAGTAAACTTGTTTGTAGATTAAGGAATAGTTTTCAAGAGATAAGAGTCAAATGATCCCAAGAGCATATCTACATGATGTTTATACCATTACAAAATTTCATTTTTACATAGGTAAGAACCATTAACATGGTTAACCACTAGCAGAGAATCACCAAAAATAGTTATGGATTTGATACCCAAAAAGAGAGCCATTTGAAGTCCTAGAATCAAAGCCTCATATTCAACCATATTGTTAGTGCATTCAAAATCTAGTTTAAATGACAAAGGCATAGGCTCACCATCTATAGGAATAAGAATGACCCTCACACCCCACCATGTTGGCATTTAGATCCATCAAAGAACACCATAATTTGATAAGAGATGTCATTGGTGGAGAGAATTGCAATGGATTCATTAGGGAATTCAACGTTTAAAGGTCAATTGTTAGGGAAAGGGGTAGTAGCTAACTAGTCAGTGATTTTTTACCCTTCAATAGAATTTTTCTAAATGAACTCTAAATCAAATTTAGTAAGAAGCATGAGCCACCGAGCTACACATTGGTTGTGATATGGTTTGGAATGCATGTATTAGAGGGGATCAATATGGGTAACCACATAGGTTTTGTGATTTAGAAGATAATGGAAAAGTTTGGAGGCAAAAAAGACCAATGCAAGGCAAAGTTTTTTAGTATGGGTATATCGAGTCTCATAATCAATAAGTGTGCAACTTATGTAATAAACCACCTACTCTCGATGTTGGTCATCTCGATGTGAAATCATAGCACCTAGAGAATGGTTTATTATAGAGATGTATAGGTAGAAAGGTTGATTTTCCATAGGTGGAATAAGAATTGGTGGGGAAAGGAGGTATTGTTTAAGTGCATCAAAAGCTTCCTAGCAATCAAGATTCCAATTGAAGGAGACATCCTTTTTAAGGAGATGGTGAAAGGGTTAGCAATGATTTGACAACTAAGAAATAAAGTGACAAATTGACTAGAGTTTGCCTTGTAGGCTATGGAGTTGTTTGATATTAGTAGGTGGAGGCATCTCTAGGATTGTTATAACCTTAGCAGGATTGACCTCGATACCATGAAGAAAAATGATAAAACCTAAGAGCTTATTGGAAAGAACACCAAAGACACATTTCTTTGGGTTTAGTTGGATGTTATATTAGAGGAGATGAGTAAATATGGTTTTGAGAATTTTCAAGTGTTTTTGATAAAATTTAGATTTACTGAGTAAGTCATCCATGTAATCTTCCAAAATTTCATGTAGGAGATCATCGAAAATGTAGGTCATGGTGCATTGGTAGGTTACACCAGCATTCTTTAGGCCAAAAGGCATGACTTGATAATAGAAAGTCCCCCATGGGGTAATAAAGGTTGTCTTGTGATGATCCTCAAGAGTGACCAATATTTGATTATGTCTAGAGAATCTATCCATAAGTGATAACATCTCATGGCCAGCTGTTAGATCAACAAGTTGGTTGATACTCAATAATGGGAAATAATATTTTAGACAAGCAAGGTTTAAATCATGATAGTCAGTGTAAATGTGGATTCCCCGAGTCTCTTTTGTGATAGGAACAATATTAGAAATCCATTGTGGGTAGTCGATGGGTTGGATAAAGTTAATAGAAATGAGGTGTTGGAGCTCTTCTTTGACAAGGAGAGCAATATAGGGATGCATCTTGTGAAGCTTTTGCTTAATAGGTTTAGCATCTTTATTAGTGACAATGTTATGGGTGATGATAGAGGGGTCGATACCAGGAATGTCATTTTAAGACCAAGTAAAGACTTTGCTATGGTCATTAAGAAATGTGGCATAATTAGCTTGCTTAGAGGAATCTAAAGATTGGTTGATCTTGAGGATGTGAGGGTTATCATGAGAGGGTAGGTTGATGTCAATAGTTGATTCATTTAACATAGCTTATGTTTTATATGGGAGTGATCATTGGATATAGGAATCATCTGCACCCATGTAGGTGAGAATTATGTCATCATATTGACATTCAATAATGTTAATAGTGGGAGAGTCTTTATCAATTATTTTAGGATGAATGAGAGGAAGGGACCCTATTTCCTTACCCTGACGATAGGTGAGAGGCCCCAAATGGATGGCATTTATTAAAAAAAAAAATTAGGAGGTATAGATACCTCTATTTTTTTAGGTGATGGCAAAGAAGAAGGTGGAAAAGGAGAGATTGGTTCTTCAACAATTGGTTCATGGGAGGTTTTGATGACTTTATTTGGTTTATCATATCCCACTCCATGCCTCTTTTTGGAATTTTCAATGGTGTTTCTAGTAGGATATTCAATAGGTGTATGGACACCTTATTCATAACGACCCAAACTAAATCCTTTCTAGGCACACCTATAGAGATAGGTGTGAGCTTCTCTAGGGTTAATCAGGAAAGATAAATCATAGGTAAATGGTTGTGGTGAAGAATATGGATTGCTGACAGTGGAAGCTTGATCAATTCCCCCATATGTGAAATTGGTTTGAAGGTTAGGGGGGCCATAAGGGATGACCATCTTAATATGAGGATCATAATTTAGGTGCATGTTAATCTTTCCATACTCTTGTGGAGTATACAACATGTCAAGCATCAATAAATGATATTTACCGAGTGATAAACATTGACAAGTCTCCTCCATGGGATATTTGTCAAGAATTTATGTTGCCGGTATTTGAGTAACTATGGGAGTGGAGCTTATAGAATATTTAGAAGCATCATGCAAGGAAGATGATGTTTTCAATGGGATGAGAATATCATTGGGACTATAGGTTATGTTACATGTTTTAAATGAAGGTGGGTTAGTAGGTATAACATGTACTTATCTATCATGTTCAAACTTGACACAACAATATAAAGTTGAGTGTACACATGCCATAACACATATCCAAGGTCATCCAAGCAGTATGTTATATTATAAATCTACTTCCACAACATAGAAGAGCTCAATAATAATGTGGGGACCTACATGGAAATGTAAGACAATAGTTCCCACCATAATAGCTATAGTATTATTAAAGGAACGGAGTATCACATCGATTTGAGACATGTAATTATCAAGAAGGGCTAGCTGATTGTAGGCATGGGTGGAAATAATATTAATACTATCTCCCACATTGATCATGACTCTCTTGATATGATTTTGATCAATATATGTGGTAATAAAAAGGGTAGAATCCTAATCTTCAAGATGTTGAAGTGGAATTTTTGAATCACTGAAAGAAATTAGGGAGATAGAATTAAGGGAGTTGACCAAAGATGTAAGAGGTTGGGGATCATTTGATTGTACCTCAATCACTTGCAAAACACGAATCAAATCCTGATGGTGTTGGGATGAGTTTTGGATTAACTCATACAAAGACATTTTCATAGGAGTTTGGTGAAGTTGTTTCACCATTGAGCTTTAAATAATGTTTGAAGATGTTGTTTTGGGAACACCCAAAATGGAAATCTTAGGATTAGGAGGTGGAGTGTATTTGGTGAAGGGATGGGTCTAAGGAGTAGTGACCTTTTCTTTATCTTTATCTTTTTGGTTTTATGACCGTGTGGCCACATTAACTATATTTATCTAAAATGTCAGTGAAGGAGGTGGTAAAGGGGTTGTGATGACATCTTTGGGTTTGAATTTAGGTGGAAGAATAGGAGGCACTGTGGATACCAAAGGTAGAATAATAGGAAGATTAATGAGAGTATCATCAAAAAGAGTGTCAACATTAAAGTGTTGTTGAATAGATGCTATGAGGGCTTTACAACTCTCAATATTGTGTCCAAGTGAACAATGATATAAACACACTTATGTATCATCAAACCAAGATGGCTTCATTCCAAGAGGACTACAAGGCTTAATGGGAGGAAGAGTTATTATGGAAGATTACAATAACTGATGTATGAAAAAGCTTTGAGAGCCTGCAAGTGGGCTCACATGTTTTGTGGTAATAGGAGTGGACACCTTTTGTTTCAATGTTGAAAAGGTAATTTTACGTGGTGCCTTGTTTGGTGATGAAAAAATGACATGTTTTGCTATCACTTTGTTAGTGTCAGATATGTGAGGCCTACCAGATGGCAAAGGTAGGAGTAGAGGTAGCTTAACCCCTTATTTTGCTTGGTTGGGAAATATTCTAACTAAGGTAGAGGGGTGTGGTCCCAAAATGGATGGTAAATTTTAGGGTTGAAGAAGGGATCAGTGAGATCTAGGGGACTTAACATTCTTCTATAATTCAAGATGTAGAACTCCAACTTGTGGTTGAGGAGTTAAATTTAATTTCACCTGTGGATGAATTAAATTATAAATGGGGTGTATGACTAAGGGAATAATCTACTTTAATGGATTAGATTCTTGTGAGGATGAGGATTTTTACATAGATGACTAAAATTTAGGTGCTTTTGGTGAAGAAGCTCTAGCTTTGTCAAAGACCTTGAGGTAAAGGGTAGTAAGAGGATGGGCAGTAAAGGTTGACATTAATTGTGTTAGATATGGAGTTTTAAGCCATTCCCAAAATGCCGCATGGTCTAGCTTTTTGGAGTCAAGAAACTCTAGAATTTTCACTAAATGTGAGAAAGGTTTAGATGAATTTAACGTAGGCTTTATGGTTGTATTTTTGGAAGGTTACGGTGTTTGGGAAAGAGGGAAATTGTTGGTTTCTACTACTTCAAGCCAAAGATGAGAAATAACTACAATAGGGTCCTCTTCGATAGAGATGGGAGAAGGGAGATGGTCTACCATGGGTGGAGGGGAGGTAGTTGAAGAAGGTTCCTCAAGAGGTTAAAGCATAGGTATTATGGTTCCTTCAACATGTGGGTGTGAAATGGATAAATTATGATCCTCCATAGGTAAAAGAAGAGGTAAGAGTGGTACATTTGGAGTAGGTATAGTAAGTCTCTCATCTATTATGGAGTAGATGATACTAACTCTTCTAAGTGTAAAGGTGAAGTGGGAGGGGTACTACTCTCTAAAAGTGGATGAGAAGTAGGTGAAGAAGGTTCCTCATGAGGGTATAGTGTAGGAATGATGTTCCCTTCAACATGTGGTTGAGGAACATGTAGGGTGTGGTCTTCAAGTGTTAAGAGGATAGGTAATATTGGTATAAATAGAATTGGTAATACAGGCTCCTCAAGTGGCAAAAAGAGTGGTAAATGAGGCTCTTCCTTGTGAGGGAGTGGAATGGGTGAAATACGTTCTTCAAACCTGAAGAGGAAGAATGGGTGAAATAGGTGCCACTAAATGTGGGGGAAGAGTCAATGAAATGGATACATCCTATTGAGGTGAAGGTTGAACTAAAGGTAAAGGAAAGACCATATTAACTATATGGATATTATGATCACCTAAATTAGTTGTGGACTGGACATTATTTTGATTCGGTAAATGGTTAGGAAAAGGATGTTTGAACACATCTATACTTTGATTAGGGGGTGCATTAGGATTATACAAGATAAGATCACCTATATCAAGCATGTCTTGAATAATGTTCTTGAGTATCTTACATTTATTACAATTATGGCCTTTAACTTGATGGTAACTGCAAAACTCATCTTCCTTGTACCAGGTTGGGATAGGATGGGAAGGGTCAAATTGTATAGGAGGTTTGATCTAAGGAAGGGTTATGACACCTTGTTGTAATAGTTTCTCCAAGATGGATGTATATGACTCCCTAATAGGAGTGTATTGTCTTTGTTCATATCATTATTGAAATTTCTTGGTTGAATTTTGGGAAGTCAAGGAATTCAATTGACTTAATGACCACCACATTGGTAGAGCTTTTATCCTTTTGGTTGGATGGAGAAGTTTTAGAGGAGGAGGATTCATTTGACATGGAATTGGGATTCTTACTATGTAACTTGACTTTGCCTTCATCTATAGTGTGAACCTCGAGTTTTCATGCCATTATAAAGGCCTCATCAAATGTTTAGAAAGTTTGTACCTAGAGAGTGGATGAGATGTGCTTAGCACATGCCCTCAAGAAGAGCTCAATAAGTTTAGGTTGGGGTAAGGAGAAGGAGAGTTTATTGATCAAACTTCTCCAATGAGAGATGAAATTTGCAATAGACTCATCATCAAATTATTTGATAGAATAAAGGTCTATTATAGAAAACTTCTTAGAAATGTTAATAGAGAAATGGTCTAGGAATATTTGTGTAAGTTGGGTAAATGAGAGAAGGGAGTGCTAAGGTATATAACTATACCAATCCAAGGCATCCCTTGAAAGAGACATAGGGAAAGTGTGAAGTAGTAATGGATCATCATGCCCTATTAAATAATAAGCATGTCTAAATGCTTGAAAGTGCTATTGTGGGTCCTTTTTACTCTAAAAATGAGTAAATTTAGGGAGTTCCCATTGGCTTGGATAAGGTCAAATAGGCATAGAAGGATGGATTGGTTCATTGCATATATGATTATAAGATAACACATTCTTTGAACTAGAAATAGATGTCTCTAGATTAGACATCTTATCCATCATCATCTTAATGAGGTCTAGAGGGGGATTAGTTTGAGGAATACCTCCTAAGTTATAGGGAAGATGATAGGAAGCAGAGGGAGTGCATGACATAGATTTCCGAGGATGCGTTAGGGCAACATAAGGATAATGAGTCATAGGCTGGGGTGTAGAAAGGAAAAGGGTTTGTCCCATTGGGTTGGAGACTATGCCTTGGTTGGTTGTTCTTATTGCAAGTTAGATTATTGGCATAGTTAGACTAGATGAAGGGTGAGTCATAACTCAGGTAATTATTAGTGTGAGGGTAGATGGAATAGGTACCACTAAATTCTAGAATGGGGAGTGACTTGGTTGAGCTAGTTGTGATTGTGAAAGTAGGGAAGTTAAACTAGGGTTTAGGTGGGATTGGGAAGTTGGAGATGCTCTACTTTGGACATTGTTTATAGTTGGGTTACTCATGAAAGTGGTGGTTTGGGTAACCATGGGGAAAATAGTAGAGGCAACTGAAACTAAAGTTGTCTCCATTAGAGAGGTTGGCATACCATAGATTGGGTCACTCGAAGAATTATGGGTGTGGCTCATAGCAAAGTAATGCTGAAGGGCTGCCACATTAAGATCAAAAAATTTAGCAAAATCTTGATCTCCCTTAGGTATAATGGGAATTTGGTTGGGGTTGGGAGTATGCTCTATATCTGAAGTGTGATCCATGATAGAATTAGAAGTGAGAGGGGAAGGTGGAAGTGGTTTCTAGATTGCATAATCAGAAAGAATTTTGGCTTGAGCTCATGTTAATACCATGCAAGAGGATGTTTAAATAGTCTTACAACCCTGCATTAAAACTGAAATAAATAAAAACCAAGTTTGAGTGTAGGTAAGTGGGTTATTTCAGCTTACTATTTTGATTAGACGAAATTACACAGTCATTGATGTTAGTCTCTTGACCGATGTCGGTAGGAAAATTTTGTCGACATCGGTGGTTTAACCAATGTCAGTAGGTAAAATATGTCGATGCCAGTAGGGTTAGTTGATGTTGGTCATTATGAAATATTGGGAGAAGAAAATTCAATGTTTTAAAGAACTAGATGTTGAAAATAGGTAAAATGGTGGATGTAAAACATTTGTGTAAGAAGGAATAACACTCAGAAAACCTGAGATAATAGGTTATACAAACTGAGTATTAAGAATAGTATTGATTTTGTGAATTAATAGGAAAATGTCCCTACCAACTCAAAAATACAAAAGGTAATTGAAAAGTAGAATAAGAACATACAGCTAGCAACTATTAAGTCCTAGATATTAATTTTTAGTCTCGTGTTGGATTATGCCTTAATTAGATAGTGAGAAGAGAATTTGGTTATCAAAGGTACTATAAAGTAATCTAAAGCTAGTTTCAGGTTAATTTTGGTACTCAAGAGGAAAGATATGTTAGACCAAGTACATGGCTTGTTATAGGAGCTTTTTCTCCATACTTCACAAACTAGAGCCAAGCCAGGCCACTTAGCCAAAATATACCTTATGTCTAGAGATTATACTCCACCAGAGAATGGAGTGGGTTTTCCCTTGGTGGTGAAATCCAAGTAAGATAGTCGAGTAGGGTAAGGTGATCCACCGAGTGAGGAAATCTTGTTGGGCCTTTTCTCAAGTGAGTTTAGATGTTTGTTTATGTGAATGTGATTTGGTTGTGTAACATAAGTGTACTATAATTTATTCAAAATGCTTATAATTAACTAGGTGAGTTAACATGCAATAAGCAAACTATGAAATCCAATAAGTTTTAAACCCAAATCTAAAATGTTTAGATTCGAATGAAAATAGAGATGAAATAAGAATATAGTATGAATTTGACTATCCTAATGTGCATGCAAGAAGAAGTAAAGAAAAGATTCTCCTTTTTTTGTAAAATAAAATGATAGATTACTTTTAGAGGTAAAGAGAAAAGAAAGAAAATTTCAATTTAATGCTTTTTAAACAGAAAATAAGATATTGAATTTTTTGTTTTAAGAGAAAAGAGGAAGGAGGAAGTGTAAGAAATGAAATTTTCACTATAATTCACCTATATGAATGCTTAAAACAAGAAATCAACCCAAGGAAGACTTTAGGGTCCCACCAGGCATGCCAAAAATGTTTCACTAAATTTTGTCTATTTTAAGTCTAAAGGAAAACAAAAAGAAGGATCAGGATAAGTGATTAGAATGAACCCCAATTTGGTTTGTGCACTATATCCATATGTTTTGATCACTCCTCTTTGGCTGGAAAGGAATACCTATAAATAAGAAAGAACTACCATAAGATGTTTGTTAGTATTTAAATGAGTGGGTTGCCAAGCTACGTGCTTGTTCTAGGAAGTGTGAAACTTCCTTAGGGATGACAATCCACTTTTGAGAGGCAAAATTATAATAAATAACTAAAAGAGAGGTAAAGAGAGATTAAAAGAGAGGTAATATTACTATTATTAACAACCTGTATGCAACAAAGAGTGATAGGGTATAGGTGAGGTACTCTATTTGTATTTTAGAAGTTGTTTGGGTAGGATTTGAAGAAGTTAGGGAATCCACAGTCATTGACATCGATGGTGTAGTGACTAATATCGATTATACTACCGAGGTTGATAGTGAGGTGATCAATGTCGATTAGGTTACTAATATCTATAGGGGCAATAAATAATTGGGAGCTTGCACAAGGCTTTTTTGGGTCTAGGAAATGGTTTAGATTAGGTCAAGGAGGTTAGGAGAGTTATGAAATAGAGATTATGGCTTGGGTAGGTTTGGTCATAGGTTTGGTATGTCAAGTTAAGGGGAGAAAAATGAAGAAGATTTGTAACTCCCTCATGGGGGTTTAGTCAAAAGTGCATAAAGTAATGTAAATCAGATGTAAAGAAATAGTAGAATAAATGTTTAAAAGAACTATAGTATAAGTGATGTACTTAGTTATGGTTATCGAATGATATATGACAGATTGATGATCTCTAGTAAGGAGTTTGAACCTGAATGCTTGAACAAATAGAACAAGTAGGTGTTGTTGGTCCTCAAGAGCTTAGTTACTAATCATGATTGACTTATGTAAGATGGATGTAAGCTAGGATGTCAAAAATAGAATGCCCAGAGCTTAAATGCAAGTAAGAATAAATTATATTAATTTTTTCTAACCTAAATTTTAGGTTGGAGTTTAAACTATATTACTAACATTAGCAATCCCACCAACATTGTCTATGGGTTGATCAACATCGATGGTCCTAGAATAGCTAAAACTTACTATTTTTGGCATGTTTTCTATTTTTTTTCATGCAAAGTGTGACATCCATTATAAAATGGTAAAAATAAGAGGTTAGGAAGGAGTTAGTTGAATAGGAAATTAGTTTGGGAGTGGGAATAAGTCTTGGGTAGTTAGGATGAGGTGACCAGGTCTTGAGGTGATTCATCAGGTGGGAATTAGTCATAGGATGAGGTGGCTAGGTAAGGTGGAAAAGGGGTTTTTTAATTAACTTAATTAAGTATTTTAAATTAATTAAATGTGTGAGGGGTAAAAACATGGGTTAGTGAGATTATTTATTATTGAAATGGGCTTAAGGGGGTTTCGACACAAGGAGTTACATATGCATTTGTGACATAATTTTGGTGTCTACAATCATGATTGATTGGAAGAATATAATATATGGATAACAATAATTCACATAATTAACATTTTTAGCTAAGGGAGATTGAGGTCAAAGTTCAATATAATTAACATCTTGCATTGGCTATAAACCACTAAGGGTGATCTATATCCATTTTAAAATTAGAAATGTTAAATGGTTAGTGATGAATACAACCTAGAATCGCTTAAAAAATTAAACAAATCAACCTAAAACTAGACAATGTTTTAATATTACCAAATCAATTTCATTTAGTTCAGCCAACATGTCTTAAATTATTTGTGTTGGTGTCTCTTTTACTTCATCATATGATTTCCTAAATCTATACAAATTATTCATTACTCATTCATTTGTGCCATGTAACTTTATTTGAGAAATTGAAGTTACCAATGAGTGAAGGCTCTCAAAAGTATCTCAACCATGTTTTGGTCAGTAACAGTTACTGAATTGACTGATAAGATACACACAATTTCATAGACTTATATTAAAGCTTTGTGTACTAATAAAAAAATTTATTATAAGAATAAAAAATTTATAAAACCATGTATGTGAAATTATCAACATGTAGAGAGAACTAAACAAAAAACAATTATTTATATGCATTATCTGTTTATGGAAGGGAGAAAAGTGCAATGCATTGTCTATATGCATTTAACATATATAACAATGCATTTAATCATAAATAGATTAAATACATTCTATGTAAATTTAAGGGATTGAATGTAAGGGTTTATTTTTATGAAGTATATAGGATAAAATTTGGTGTATTAAATGTGAAATTTAAAAAAAATAGTGTATTGTATGTACATTGAAGTGATTGAATGCAATGTGTTGTTGATATGCATTATTTAGGATTAAGTGCAGTGTATTATATGTGTGATTTATATATTAAAGGATTTGTAACCCCATTATATAAAAAAATTATATATTATCATAAAATAAAAAAATATGGTTAAATAAACATACATACTTGGAGCTGAAGAGTTCTTCTTTGTTTCTTCTACCATGGCTAGAGAATCAATGCTTGAAAAACTAGATAAGAGGAAGTGTATATAGAGTGAGTGAATTATTATTTAGTTATTAAATACATTATTTACTCTTCCTTGTACAACCTAGATAATTATGATTTAAATAATCATAAGTTATACTAGGCATGTTAACAGAAGTCATAATGAATATATTTAAACCTTCTTTAGAAAATGTACCTTGTCTACATATAAATGAAAGGGATATGACTATTAATAATAAATTTTGTATAAACATGAAAATATTAATCACTATAAATATAATAAAAATGTAATTAAAATATTTATATGAAAACCATGAATAATGAAATCCTTACCTTCTCCCTTCATATCCCATGAATAATGAAATCCTTACCTTCTCCCTTAATATCCCACTTACTCATGATATATGGTTGTGATCTAGTTGCACCATTGCATTGGGCTTGAAAAAATATTTTTGAAGAAAAAATAACTAAAAAATCCACTACTATATGCTCAAGATATCATAATTTTTCAATCACTATGTCCAATTAGGAAGAAAATGTCTTGTATGATGGTCAAATGGATGTAAATAATAGGGTTAAAACTACCTTATGATGGTAAAATGGAAAAAGAATTAAAATCTCACACTATTACCTATACCACCAATGTGGATGCCATTATAAGGTATGTTGAGAAATCACAAAAACATGACATTAATACATGATATAATATATTTAATTTTCAAAATAAAAAGAATAATATTTAAATTAAGATGGTTTGGTTTATCAAATTTAGTGAAAAAAATACAATGTTTCACACTATAAATTTTAAAAGTTTGAATAACTACTTAACAATTATCCATCCTCTTTAATAAATATCAAATAAAATTTGGAGGAAAACAAATATAAAATAATGAATTAGATATAATTATATATTTCATAGTATAAACCATAAAAAGAATGGTACGAGTGAAGTTACATATTATATCATGAACTACATATCATAGACAATAGACTACATTATCAAGGATAACTATTACCATGGTAGTCCACAGTGAACATATTGTCTTTGTTACAATTAGAGTAAAGGATAAAAACATTATCCAAGGTGATTTATTTAGAAAATTAGGGTTTCAAACTATTGTGGGTACATCCATGTAGGGATAAAAAATAAATAGAATGGATGTAGTAAGGGTAGGTGGAGTATTAATTAGGCACATGGATGTCAACTATCACACTAAAAGTTGAGCTCCATATGCCTATTATATAATCCATCTACCTTGAACCCCCCTCCCCCCATAAATTCTATTATCTCATTATCCCTCTATTTATTGGCCCACTTGTAACATCTTCAATTCTAAGTATATCCATATGGTACATTCAATGTGAGCTCAGAATCAAGGATTTAAGAAATGGGACCCATTAATGGAGGGATAATGGGATAATGGAATGGATATAGGGGAGGGTAGATGAATTAACTAGTAGGCATGTGAATGTCAATTGTCATGCTAATAGTTTACTTCCATGTGCTTATTGGATACTGAGTTTACCCTCCCTTTTGTCCATTTAGTTAATTTGTTATCCCTCTATTAATGGGTCACACTTCTTACATATTTGATTATAAAGGTAACCAATTGGTCTGTTCAATGTGAGTATATAATTGAGGATGTCAAAAGTTATGCCCATCAATGGAGGGTGAATAGGTTCACAAAATGGACAGAGTTAAGGTAGATGGAATATTCATTAGGCACATGGAGGTCAACTATCACATTGTCAATTAAACTCCACGTGCCTGATGGATACTCTATCTACCCTCACTCCATCCATTCCATTATCTCATTAGATCTCTGTTAATGATCCCTATTTATTAGATCCTTGATTATGAGTGTAAGTAGTTAGTACGTTCATCATGCATTTCCAATCTAAAAATTGATAAAATATTAAATCATCATTTTCAAATCTTGCACCCATTCACAAAATATAAGCATTTAAATATATTATGGGGACCATAAATGGAGGGATAACATGGTAATGGAATATATGGAGCACTAATAGATAGAGTAACTAGAGGGGATGTGGAGGTCAACTTCCAATGTGACAACTCACACTTAACATACTATCTAGTTATGCTCAAAATCGAGGATCTAATATTGATCCAACCTAAATAGTTTATGAGTATTGAATGTAACAAACTAATACATTTAACATGGATAACCATGATTTTAGTGGAAATCTAAATCCCTATTAGTTACATCATCTACTACCACTCTATCTACCTACATTATTTATAATAATAATTATTATAGATAAGTCCTTACATAACCTCCTTTATTTATAAGATAAATCTCCATATAGTAAATGCTTCCTTTAGGATGCTCCTATTAATTTCATATGTGCTTATGGAATTAGGGAATGGTTTATGATCTCCTACAGAGGTAAAAAATGAATAGGGTAATGGAAAATGAGAAATGGAATAGGGGAAGGGTGCACAAATAATGACTATAATGTTTAATTTTTTTGGTCAACATATAACTTGCATTTAACATAAGTTAATATTTAATTTCCATTAATCACTAGAATTTAGATTAACCGTTATCATTTTTCTTAATCATTTTCATTTGCATTAACATTATCTTAACATAAATTAATCAATCCATGAGCCATGAAAGTTGACCACTTTCATGGCCTTGTAGACATGTCATCCAAAAATGTGAACGTACTGACTGCTTAAGGTGCTCCTAATAGAATAGACATTAGATTTAAATTTGAATGCATTGACTAGTTAAGGTAGTTAATGCATGGGATAATATAGTCCTAAGTGTAACCATCTAGTATTTTCAACATGGAATTCCACGCTTGACATTGAGCCCCATATGGTCACCTTCAACTCCCCCATCATTTCCCTTAACCACTGACATATTCCTTAATTGGTGGAATTTCCTACTTCACCATCCATTTACAAGATAATCCTTTCTTTGATATTTTTATTATTGTGAAGAAATTAGGTAATTTATAATGCTTTATGTAATGGTCTTAGAGATGTCGAAATGGAATAGGGGAATGGTGTGTGAGGATACTCAAGTTTTAATTTTCCTGGTTAGAGAGCACAATACATTCAACTAACATTAAATTCTAAATTTCTCAATCAATAACATTACACACCAATATTAATAGACATTAATGGAATATTGACAAAATGATGATTAATGAAATTTGAATACTTTTGTCAAATCCACTAACATGTCTATTGTAATTGAAATTCATGCTAAGAATAATTAGTTGATGCATTTAACATTGATTTTTGTTATGTTCATTAACCTCTACATCCATACTAATTACTCCCTCTATTGGATATCCATTCATTCCCTTGTAGGTAAGGATTGACTTGGATTTATAGTTTTTATTGTAAATAAATAAGGTAATGGCTTAAAGCCCTTTTTTTTATGTAGATAGAGTAACCAATAGGGACATGGAGGTCAAAAATCAACATGGTAATACATATTGATTGCATTAATAGGTTATACTCAAAACCTAATTGCACTCATAAAATATCCTCAATTTTGAGTGTAACAAGATGATACATTTAATGTGGACTACCACACATAGTTGACCTCCACATTCCCATTATTTACTCTGTCTATCAATGGGGATGTATAGGTAATTTATTAGCATATCTATCCATCCTAAATTTAAAATTGAGGATATTTTATGAGAATGATGAGGCACTGAGCATAAACCATCAATATGTTCAACATGGATTACCACATTAGAATTTGACCTCCACATCCTTCTTAGTTACTCTGTCTACCAGTAGAGGTTCTTATTATAAATAAATAAATAAATTTGATAGAGTAACCAATAGGGATGTGAACATACCAACTGGTTATGATCAACAAGCAAGCATAAAAGGATCTTTGATTTCAAGTGTAACTAACTGGTACATTCAACATAGATTGCCAACCTCTATTTACTTTATTTATTTATAATAAAAAATTACTTGATTTATTTACAATAAAAATGGAGTGATAGTGTATGAAGTAACTAGGAAGGAAGTGGAGGTCAACTATCAATGTGGTAGTCCATGTTGAATATGCCAAATGGTTATGTTTAATGCCTCATTACACTCATAAAGTATCCTTGATTATAAACATAAAGAGCTGATACATTCAGTGTGGACTACCCCACTAGAAGATGACCTTTATATCATTGTTGCTTACTCTATCCATTCCATTAGGAAACACCTTAACTAGATAGTATGTTTACAGATATGGTTGATATCTTTATAGGCCCCATGAAAGTAGTTAACTTTACTTCCTCATAGCTTGGTTAACATCTATTAAGATGGAATTAAGTTAAATGACAATAGTAAAATAAAAATAGTGTTAGGACCATGGATAAGGGGTACATACCATGAACTCATTAAATTTGATACCATTAGTAATTTGAGCATAATTAAAGGTTGTCACTTCTTTCCTCAAATTATAAATAATATGGGTATGTGCACGAAGTTGGCATAAAATTCAATGAAAAAACTAAGCAATGTATACTATTTATATTAGTAATGTGTACATGATATTAAAAAATAGGCTCAGTAGTCACTGAGTAATCTGGGCAATAATTTAGGTGACAATCTGGGTGATGGTTCTACCCCAATTGATGACAGAACTTTTGGGAGCCATAACTTTTGCACCATAGGTCCAATTGACACCTCATTTGAACTATTGGAAAGATAATAATGAGGATAGCATATTGAGATGGCATGAGATTTTCTTAGTGGGTTTTGACCCCTGAAAACCCAATGAAAGTGCCTCAAATTTAAATTTTAGTAGTGTAACCTAAAAATAGTAAGTCTCTAAAAATAGTAATTCCTTAAATTTTGTATTGTTGTGAATCATGGAAGTCAAACCACTTAATCTCCCTTGAGATTTGTGACCTTACACATCTTCCTACCTCAAAAATGTGTATAAATGAATATGTAACCCAAAAAGGAAATCAGACATCTCTTCCTAGAGATAAACATATATTTGTATTTGTAGTCTTGAGTAATAAAACATCTCTTCTCAGAGAAATCATTATTACTATGTTATTTCCATGTTCTTAAAATATATTTCAATCAAAAATTATAACTTATGGATCAATGGTATTGAGTGGTTTGTGTTGAGAGGGTATGATCCCTAGGATGAGGTCAAGCTACAAGAAGCTTGGGTGGAAAACAATAGAGCTTCCAAACTATCCACCTGTTTGCTCCATAAGACCTCAAATAGTAGATGACACCAAGACATCAAATCCCTTCAAGGAAATGGTTAATGAATCCCTCCAATGGAAACAAGTATAGATACTACAATAATTCACCCAAATTCTCCAACATATCTTGATGGGAAATTTTGGCTCCTCATCTGCACTACCTTGCTCCTCATCCATAAAATGTCCTTTTAGTGCCCCAACACATTTCAAGGTTCAGGTGAATTTTGATATCCATACATTTGAAGGCAAAATCAATATTGATGTAGTAGAAAATTGGTTGGATCAATTCTCTTCCTACTTTTTTGTAAATAAATTCATCAATGGAGAAAATATCACTTTTGCTCTTTTGAAAGCATCATTACCCATGAAAAATTGGTGGGAAGTGTAAAAAAAGAGGTTTCGTACATATGATATTAGCCTTGAGGTGGAACCTACCTAGGATGATTTCATAGAAGTGGTAAAGTAAGAATACTATCCCATTGGATCATATGATGATCTATACATATAGTCACAACAACTTAGCCAAGGTAAGGACCAATCTGTTCAAGATTACACTGACATTTTTTATTCTCTATCTATGAGATTGGGTATCCAAGAAAGTGAAAAACATAAGACTCTCAAATATCATGGTGTATTACAATGGTACATATGAGGGGAAATGGAACTCTTCAATTTAGAAACCTTTGGTGAGGCATACAAGTTTGTAGTGAAGATTGAGTAGAAACATGGAAGAAAGAATATGAAGAGTCAACCTTAAAAATAGAAAAGTGACAGATAAGGTCAAACATGAGGCCCAAATTGGAAGCAAAGGAGTTCCAAGATAAGAAAACCTAGAAGGGGAAGACTAGAAAATGGTATGATTACCACAAAATTGGAACTCACTCCAAAGAAGAATGTTTAGCCATCAAGTCATTGCTTTCTAAGTCATAATACTTGACATCTGCTCCCATACCTCATACACACCCTACAGTAAAAGAGGATGAAGAAGAGATTGTATATGTTGAGCCTGATACCATCATTACTTCATCATAGACTCGTGAGGAAAGGCTAGATGACAAGGAAAGGTTGTTTCACTCTAAATTATGGGTAAAAGGTAAGCCTTTGCATTTCATTCTTGATAATTAGAGTCAAAAGAATTTAATCTTAGCTAAATTTGTGAAAATTCTAAATCTATCCATGAAGCCTCACCCAAATCCATATAGTATTGGATGATTGAGCCCAAGAAGAGACCTCCGTGTCACCCATCATTGTCTTCTTTCATATATAATAAAAGCTTTCCAAGATGAAGTCTTGTGTGATGTGGTCAATCTAGATGTTTATGATATACTCCTTGGTTAGCCATTCATGTATTATTGACATGATATCTATGAATCACGAACCTAAAGAATCAGCCTCACTCTTAGAACGTGGTGCTACAGGGTATCAGAGGTACCACCTCCCACATTTATCTTCTTGATTAGTGATAGGTAATGTAAGAGATTGGTGGAGAGGATAAACCAATTCATTCATATGGTGGTCAAACCATAGAGATCTAAGAAGGTTGATGTTGCAGTCCTGACTACACAATCAACACAACAATAGAAGCAAATGGGATAAATCATAGGATAATATAATGACTTATTCAAGTCACCCATGGGAGTTCCACTTCACTACCAGGTAAAACATTCTATCAATTTGATCCCTAGATCACCTTTGCCTAATAGTCTTGTGTATAATAGATAAATTTTAGAGAATGATGAGATAAAAAGGTAGATTCAATAATTAATTAAAAAGGGTAACATGAGGCCAAGATCTTCACCCTATGGTAGCTCAATTTTATTAACACCAAAGAAAGATGGAACATGGAGGCTTTGCATTGACTATCAAGCCCTAAATAAAATCACTATAAAGAATCACTACCCTCTCTCCAAAATTGATGACTTACTGGACCAGCTCTATGTTGCAAAGTTCTTCACCAAAATTGATCTCAAATCTAGATATCACCAAATTCCCATCAATCCCACTAATGTCTGGAAGACTACATTCAAATCCAAAGAGGATCTCTTCAAATGGTTGGTTATGCCTTTTGGCTTGACTAACACACCTACAGCCTTCATGAGGATGATGGATGACATCTTGTGACCCTTCACCAACTCACTCATGGTTGTCTACTTGGATGAAATACTCATCTACAACTGAACATGGGAGGAACATCTACACAATGTCTATAAGGTGCTTCAAAATCTTTGGGAGCACAAGTTTTATGTAAATCTTGACAAGTACACATTCAAGATTAAAATAATTCAGTGCTTGGAGTATGTTGTGAATGAGGAAGGGGTCCATGTTGATCCATAGAAGATTTGGGTTGTTCAAGAATGGCCTTCACCAAGAACCTTCACAAAACTTCATAGCTTCTTGGGTCTTACAAATTTATATCACATGTTTGTTCTTGGATTATCACATGTTGCTTGGTAACTAACCCAAGTGACTAAAGGAGGAACTAAAGATGCATTTTAGTAGGGTGAGATAAAATAAAGGGAATTTGAGAATTTGAAGAATAGACTCTGCTCAACCCCTATTTTTACCTTGCCCAACTTGCATCAACCTTTTGAGTTGATGATAGATGCATTTGAATATGCTATGGGAGCTATCATCATGCAACATGGCCATCCTATTGCACATCATAGTGAAACTTTTAATGATATAGTTAGGAAATACTTGACATATAATAAGGAGATCTATGTCATTATACAAGCTTGCAAACAATGGAAACACTACATCTTGGGGAAAGAGATGGTCATCCACTCTGACCATGGACCATTAGAATTCATCCAGACATAGAGCGAACTATGAAATGAGAGGCACCAAAAGTGGGCCACATATCTACAATAGTTCCATCTGATAATCAAACACAAAAAGGGGAGCTCAAATATGGCCACATATTGTCTGAGTCACCCACCAATTACTACATTCACAATAGTTCATGACCTATGTGAACATGAAACTACCACTTGGGGTGCTCTGAATGAAGCAAATACTACCTTTTTTTATACATATCAATCAATTTGAGAAGGTACATATGTTTCTAATTTCTATTTTCAATATAATATCCTCTATCTCATGGGGCATGTCTATGTTCTAGCTGTAGAGCAACAAAATATGATATGGGAAGCACATTTTAGCAAGATAATTGGGCACTTTCTTGTAGAGAAGACATCGAAAGTTATTTAAAAATACTTCTACTGACCCCATATGTGAAAGGATGTGTAAAGTTAACTCAAATATTACACCCCATGTGTGATATCCAAGCCATAAAATAAGAAGCAAGGATTGTACATGCCATTTCCAAAATCAACCAGGCTTTGTGAATCTATCTCAATGGATTTTCTCTTAGGTTTTCCCACTTTAAAACATGGCAAGGATTGTATTTTTGTTGTAGTTGATCATTTTTTAAAAATGGCTATCATGATTTATTATAAGAAAAATATATCTAATGAAGAAACTCCTCAATTATATTTTAGTCATGTATGGCTCCATTTTGGTCTCCCCAAGTCCATTATCTTAGATAGAGATAACAGGTTCCTGAGCATCTTCTGGTCCACTCTATGGAAGATGATGGATACCAAGCTAATGAAGTCCAAAACCTTCCATCCACAGATTGATGGTTAGATATAAGTGGTGAACCACTTGATTTTTCATAAGATTAAGATGTATCATTCCAAACATCCATGCACATGGGATGAGAGGCTTCTTTTCATACAAATTAGATATAATCAAGCCCTAAACAACTTGACCAAGCACTTTCCATTTCAAGTATGCTTCATATTTCAACCCATGGAACTAATTGATATAGCCATTCCATTCTCCACCATGTAATACATACCTCATGGGAGATATGAGGTAACAAAAGCAATAAAGTTCATTGAACAAATGCAACACATCCAGCCGTAAGTTCATGACATCTTGGAGAAGATGAATCAAAAGTATAAGCAACACCATGATAAATATAGGATTATACATCATTTTGTTCTAGGTGACAAGGTTTGGTTATAGATTCAAAAGGAATGACTTGTAGGCCCACACATAAAAATTTGGCCTATGTGATATGGTCCCTACACCATCACCAGAAAAGTTGGAGAAAATGCTTTTGAGTTGAACCTACTAGCCTACCTTGTTATGCATCCAATATTCAATATGGAGCTCCTCAAACCATATCATCTCCCTCTATTGGAAACTTCAATTGTAGTATAACAATTGGACATTGATGATCTTGATCCATAGAGGTTTTCTTCAATGGAGGAGGATCAGATTGTGGATACCTAGATGAAGACAATAAGTGGATGCTCTATTATGCTTTATTGGGTGGTCAAAAAGGGCCAACTTAGCCACCAAAGTGAGTGGCTTATAGATAATAAAATTAAGACACAAGTACCACACTTGATGAGGAATATTGACACAATTAGAACCATTACTTCTCAAGGAGAGAGGAATGATTTGAGCAATAATTCAGGTGACAATTTGGGTGATGGTTCTACTCCAATTGATGATAGAACTTTTAGGAGCCATAAATTTTGAATCATAGCTCTGATTGACTCCCCATTTAAACCATTGAAAATATAAGAATGATTATAATTCAATGAGATGGCATGATATTTTCTTGATAGGTTTTGGCCCTCAAAAACCCAATGGAAGTGCCTCAAATTTTAATTTTAATAGTGCAGTCTAAAAATAGTAAGTTTTTAAAAATAATAATTCCTCAAATTTTATATTGTTGTGAATCATGGAAGTCAAACCAATTAATCTCCCTTGATATTTATGACATTCCACATCCTCCTCCTACCTTTAAAATGTGTATAAATGAAGATGTAAACCAAAAAATAAATTAGACATCTCTTCCCATAGATAAGCATATGTTTGTATTTGCAGTCTTGAGTAATAAAACATCTCTTCTTAGAGAAATCATTATTACTATGTTATTTTTATGTTCTTGAAATATCTTTCAATCAAAACTTTTGAATTTTGGATCAGTGGTATTAGAGAAGTTTGTCTTAAGAGTGTATGATCCTGAGGATGAGGGCAGGCTACAAGAAGCTTGGGTGGAAAACAATAGAGCTTCCAAACTATCCACATTTTCACTCCGAATGACCTCAAATGGTAGATGACACCAAGACATCTGATCCCTTTAAGGAAATGGTGAATGAATCCCTCTAATGGAAAAAATCATAGATGTTACAACAATTCACCTAAATTCTCCAATAAATCTCGATGGGAAATTATGGCTCCTCATATATGGAACGTCCTTTCAATGCCCCAATACCTTTCAAGGTTCAAGTGAATTTTGATATCCCTACATTTCAAGGCAAAATCAATGTTGATGTAGTATAAAATTGGTTTAATCAATTGTCTTCCTACTTTTCTATAAATAAATTCATCGATGGAGAAAAGATTACTTTTGCTCTTTTGAAAGCATCATTGCCTGTGAAAAATTGGTGGAAAGTGTACAAAAAGAGGTTCAGTATAAATGACATTGGCCTTGAGGTGTAACCTACCTAAGATAATTTCATGAAATTAGTAAAGGAATAATACTATCCCATTAGAGCATATGATGATCTGTACATACAGAGGCAACAACTTTGCCAAGGTAAGGACCAATCTGTTTAAGATTACGCTGACATTTCTCATTCTCTTTTTATGAGATTGGGCATCCAAAAAAGCGAGAAACATAAGAATCTCAAATATCTTGGTGGACTACAATGATACATATGGGGGAAATATAACTCTTCAATTTGGAAACCCTTAGTGAGGCATACAAGTTCATAGTGAAGATTGAGTGGAAACATGGAAGAAAGATTACAAAGAGTCAGCCTTTGAAATGGAAAAGTGATAAAGAAGGTCAAACATGAAGCCAAAATTAGAAGCAAAAGGAGTTCCAAGATAATAAACCATAGAAGGGGAAGACTAGGAAATGGTGTGATTACCACAAAATTAGAACTCACTCCAAAGAAGAGTGTTGAGCCATCAAGTCACTACTTTCTGAGTCACAATACTCAATATATACTGCTCTACCTCATACACACCCTGCAGTCAAAAAGGACAAAGAAGAGATTATAGATGCTAAGCCCAATACCATTGTTTCTTCATCATAGAACCATGAAGAAAGGTTAAAAGATAAGGAAAGGTTGTTTCACTCTATATTATGGGTAAAAGGTAAGCCTTTTCATTTCATTCTTGATAGTAGGAGTCAAAATAATTTAATCTCTACTAAATTTGTGAAAAGTCTAAATCTATCCATGAAGCCTCACCCAAAGCCATACGTTATTGGATGGTTGAGCCTAGGAAGAGTCCCCCATGTCACCCATAAATATCTTATTTCATATGCAATAAAACCTTTTTGAGATGAAGTCTTATGTGATGTGGTTAATCTAGATGTTTATGATGTACTCCTTGGTCAACCATTCATGTATGATCACAATGGCATCTATGAATCATGAACTTGAAGAATCACCCTCACTCTTGGAATGTGGTGCTATAGGGTACCAGAGGTACCACCTCCCACATCTATCTCCCTAATTAGTGCCAAGCAATGTAAGATATTAGTGGAGAAGGCAAAGTAATTTACTCTCATGGTGGTCAAACCATAGAGATCCATGAAGGCCGATGTTGCAGTCCTGACTACACAATCAACATAACAATAGAAGTAGATAGGACAAATCATGGGAGAATATCATGACTTATTCAAGTCACCTATGGGAGTTCTACTTCACTACCAGGTGAAACATCCTATCAATTTGATCTCAAGATCACCTTTGCCTGATAGACTTGTGTATCATAGATTAGTTTTAGAGAATGATAAGATAAAAGGGTAGATTTAGAAATTGATTCAAAAGGGTCACATCAAGCTAAGATTTTTGTCCTATGGTAGCCTGATTGTCTTAGCACCAAATAAAGATGGAACATGGAGGATTTATATTAAATATTGATCCTTGAATAAAATCACTATGAAGAATCACTACCCCCTCCCTAGGATTGATGACCTATTGAACCAACTCCATGGTGTAAATTTCTTCACCAAAATTGATCTCAAATCTAGCTATCATCAAATTCCCATCGATCCCACCAATGTCTAAAAGATTACATTCAAACCCAAAAATGGGTTCTTTGAATGGTTGGTTATGCCTTTTGGTTTGACTAATGCCCTTGCAACCTTCATGAGGATGATGGATGACATCTTGCGACCCTTCACTAACTCATTCATGGTTGTCTACTTGGATGACATAATTATCTATAATATAACATGGGAGGAACATATACAACATGTCTGTAAGGTGCTTCAAACTTTTCAAGAGCACAAATTATATGCAAATCTTGACAAGTGCACATTGTGTATAGAAACAATTCAGTACTTAGGGTACATTGTGAATGAGGAAGGGTTCCATGTCGATCCAAAGAAGATTCAGCTTATTTAAGAATGGAATTCACCAAGGACCCTCATATAACTTCATAGCTTCTTGGGCCTTTCAAATTTATATCATAAGTTTGTTCTTGGATTCTCACATGTTTCTTAGTCACTAACCCAAGTGACTAAAGGAGGAGCTAAAACTGCATTTCAATGGGGCAAAATACAACAAAGGGAATTTAAAAATTTGAAAAATAGACTCTACTCAACCCCTATTTTTTCCTTGCTTGACTTGAATCAACCTTTTGAGCTGATGATAGATGCATTTGAATATGCCATGGGAGATATCATCATGCAATATGGCCATTCTATTGCATATCATAGTGAAAATTTCAATGATACAGTCAGGAAATACTTGACATATGATAAGGAGCTTTATTCCATTATGCAAGCCTAAAAACAATGGAAACATGACATCTTAGGGAAAGAGATAGTCATCCACACTAACCACAGACCATTAGAATTCATCTAGACATAGAGTAAACTATGAAATAAAAGGCACCAAAAGTGGGCCATATATCTACAATACTTTCATCTCATAATCAAACACAAAAAGGGGAGCTCAAATATGGCCACAAATTATTTGAGTCACCCACGAATTATTGAACTCACAATAGTTCTTGACTTGTGCATACATGAGACTACCACTTAGGGTGCTCTAAATGGAGCAAATCCTACCTTTACTGATACATATCAGGTGATTTGAGAAAGTAAACATGTTTTTGCTTTATATTTGTAAGATAATATCCTCTGTCACATGGGGCACATCTATGTTCCAGTTGTAGAGCAATAGAAGATGATATGGGAAGCACATTTCAGTAGGATAGCTAGGCACTTTGGTGTAGAGAAGACATTGGCAGTTCTTCCAAAACACTTTTACTAGCCCCATATGCAGGAGGATGTGGAAAGGTAAATCAAATATTGTACCCCATGTATGATAGCCAAGGCAACAAATAAGAAGGAAGGATTATACATGCCATTTCTAGAACCAACCAGGCATTGGGAATCTATCTCAATGGATTTTATCTTAGGTTTTCCCACTTCAAAAAATGGCAAGGACTATATTTTTGATATAGTTGATAATTTTTCAAAAAAGGGCTATCATGATTGCTTGAAAAAAATATATATCTACTGAAGAAATTTCTCAACTATATTTTAGTCATGTATGGCTCCATTTTGGTCTCCCCAAGTCCATTGTCTCAGATAGAGATAGCAAGTTCCTGAGCATCTTCTAGTCCACTCTATGGAAGATAAATTCTAAGATAATGAATTCCATAGCCTTCCATCCATAGACTGATGGTTAGATAGAAATGGTGAACTATCTGATTGTTCATATGATTCAAATGTATCACTCTAAACATCCATGCAAATGGGATGAGGGACTTCTTTTCATAAAACATGGATACAATTGGGACCTACATAGCTCAACCAAGTATAGCCCATTTCAAGTATGCTTCAAGTTTTAACCCATGACACCAATTGATATATTCATTCCATTCTCCATCATGGAATACACACCTAATAGGAGATATGAGGTAACAAAATCAACAAAGTTTATTGAACAAATGCAACACATCTAACAATAGGTTCATGACATCTTGGAGAAGATGAATCATAAGTATAAGCAATGCCCTGACAAACATAGGATTTCACACCATTTTGTTATGGGTTAACAGGTTTGGTTTTGGATTTGAAATGAATGACTTAAAGGCCCACACAAAAAAAATTTGGAATCTATGATATGGTCCCTACACCATCACTATAAAAGTTGGAAAAAATGCTTTTGAGTTGAACCTACCATCCTACCTTGGTCTACATCTAATATTCAATGTGGAACTCCTCAAACCATATCATCCCCCTCTACTAGACACTTCATTCATAGCAAAAGAACTAGACATTGATGAGATTCATCCATAGATTTTTGCTCCAGTGAAGGAGGATTAGATTGAGGAGACCTGGATGATGACAAGAAGAGGATGCTCTATTTTGCTTTATCGGGTGGTTAAAAGGGGTCAACTTAGCCACCAAGGTGAGTGGCTTACAAAGAATCAAATCAAGATGCAACTGCCACCCCTGATGAGAAATATTGTAATGGGGACAATTACTTCTCAAGGAGGGTGGAATGATATGGGCAAAAATTTAGATGACAATTCAGGTGATGGTTCTACCTCAATTGATGATGGAACTTCTAAGAGCCATAATTTTTGCACCATAGCTCTGATTGACTCCCCATTTAAACCATTGGAAAGGTAAGAATGAGGAAAACCTAATGAGATGGCATGATATCCACTCAGTGGGTTTTGACCCATAAAAACCCAATGGAAATGCCTCAAATTTCAATTTTAGTAGTGTACTCTAAAAATAGTAAGTTTCTAAAATAGTAATTTCTTGAATTCTATATTTTTGTGAATTGTTGAAGTCAAAATACTTAATCTCCCTCAAAATTGGTGACCATCCACATCCTCCTCCTACATTCAAAATGTGTATAAATGAAGATATAACTCAAAAAGGAAATCAGACATCTCTTCCCAAAGATAAGCATATGTTTGTATTTGTAGTCTTGAGTAATAAAACATTTATTCTTAGAGAATTCATTGTTACTATGTTATTTTCATGTAATAAAATATTTTTCAATCAAAACTTATAAATTTTGGATCAGTGATATCAGATTGGTTTATCTTGAGAGTGTATGATCCCAAGGATGAGGTTAGGCTACAAGATGCTCAGGTGGAAAATAATAGAGCTTCCAAACTATCCACCTGTTCGCTCTAAATGACCTTAAATAGTGGATGACACCAAGACATATAATCCATTTAAGCAAATGGTGAATGAATACCTCCAGTGTAAATAAGTGTAGATGCTACAACAATTCACCTAAATTCTCCAACAAATCTTGATGGGAAAATTTGGCTCCTCATCCATAGAACATCCTTTTCATGCCCCAATACCTTTCAAGATTCAAGTGAATTTTGATATCCCTACATTTGAAGGAAAAAATAATGATGATGTAGTATAAAATTGGTTGGATCAATTATCTTCCTACTTTTATATAAATAAATTCAATGATGGAGAAAAAATCACTTTTGCTCTTTTGAAAGCATCATTATCCATGAAAAATTAGTGAGAAGTGTAAAAAAAGAGGTTCAGTATAGATGACACTAGCCTTGAGGTGGAACCTACTTAGGATGATTTCATGGAAGTGGTAAAGGAAGAATACTATCCCATTGAAGCATATGATGATCTATACATACAGTGGCAATAACTTTACCAAGGTAAGGACCAATCTGTTAAAGATTACAATGACATTTTTAATTCTCTATTTGTGAGATTGGGCATCCAAGAAAGTGATAAATATAAGACTCTCAAATATCATGGTGGACTATAATGGTACATATGGGGGGAAATAGAACTCTTCAATTTGGAAACCCTTAATGAGGCATACAAGTTTGTAGTGAAGATTGAGCAGAAGTATGGAAGAAAGAATACAAAGATTTAGCCTTCGAAATGGAAAAGTGACAAAGAAGGTCAAACACGAGGCCAAAATTGGAAGCAAAAAGAGATCCAAGATAATAAACCCCAGAAGGGGAATATTGGGAAATGGTGTGATTACCATAAAATTAAAACTCACTCTAAAGAAGAATGTTGAACCATCGAGTCACTATTTTCTGAGTTATAATACTCAACATCTACTACTCTGCCTTATACACACCCTATAGTCAAAGATGACAAAGAAGAGAATATAGATACTAAGATCGATACCATCATTACTTCATCACAGACCCACGAGGAAAGAATAGATGACAAGGAAAAGTTGTTTCACTTTAAATTATGGGTAAAAGGTAAGCCTTTACATTTCATTCTTGATAGTGAGAGTCAAAAGAATTTATTCTTTGTTAAATTTGTGAAAAGTCTAAATCTATCCATGAAACCTCACCCAAATCCATACAATATTAGATGGTTGAGCCCATGAATATTTCTCCATGTCACCCATCAGTGTCTTCTTTCATATGTAATGAAACCTTTCCAAGATGAAGTCTTGTGTGATGTGGTCAATCTAGATGTTTCTGATGTAATCATTGGTTAGCCATTCATGTATGTTCAACATGGCATCTATGAATCATGAACCCAAAGAATCACCCTCACTCTTGGAATGTGGTGTTATAGGATACCAAAGGTACCACCTCCTACATTTATCTCCCTGATTAGTGCCAAGCAATATAAGAGATTGGTGGAGAAGACAAATAAATTCATTCTCATGGTGGTCAAACCATAGAGATCAAAGAAGGCTGATGTTGTAGTCTTGAATACATAATCAACACAATAATAGAAGCAGATGGGACAAATTATGGGATAATATGATGACTTATTCAAGTCACCCATGGGAGTTCTACTTCACTGCTAGGTAAAACATTTTATTGATTTGATCCCATGATCACCTTTACCTAACAATCATGTGTATCATAGATCAGTTTTAGAGAATGATGAGATAAAAAGGTAGATTCAAGAATTGATTCAAAAGGGTCACATTAGGCCAAGCTCTTTGCCTTGTGGTAGCTCGATTGTCTTAGCACCAAAGAAATATGGAACATGGAGGCTTTGCATTGACTATTGAGCCCTGAATAAAATCACTATGAAGAATCACTACCCCCTCCCTAGGATTGATGACCTACTAGACTAGAGATATGGTGTGAAGTTATTCACCTAAATTGATCTCAAATTTGGTTATCACCAAATTCCCATCAATTCCATAGATGCCTAAAAGACTGCATTCAAATCCAAAGAGGGGCTCTTTGAATGGTTGGTTATGACTTTTGGCATGACTAACATACCTACAACCTTCATGAGGATGATGGATGACATCTTACAACCCCTCACCAACTTATTAGTGGTTTTATACCTTGATGACATACTCATCTATAGTATAACATGGGAGAAACATCTAAAACATGTCTGTAAGGTGCTTCAAACTCTTTGGGAGCATAAGTTATATGAAAATCTTGAAAAGTGCACATTCAGGATGAAAAATATTTAGTACCTTGGGTACATTATGAATGAGGAAGGGTTCCATGTCGATCCAGAGAAGATTTAGGTTATTCAAGAATGGCATTCACCAAGGACCTTCACAAAACTTAATAACTTCTTGGGTCTTGCAATTTGTTATCATAGGTTTGTTCTTAGATTCTCACATGCTGTTTGGTCACTAACCCAAGTGATTAAAGGAGGAGCTAAAACTATATTTCATAGGGGAAAAATACAACAAAGGGCATTTAAGAATTTGAAGAATAGACTCTGCTCAGATCCTATTCTTGCCTTGCTCGAGTTGCATCAACCATTCAAGTTGATGACAGATGCATCTAAATATGCCATTAGAGCTATCATCAGACAACATGGTCATCCTATTGCATATCATAGTTAAAATTTCAATGATACAGTCAAGAAATACCTATCATATGAGAAGGACCTCTATGTCATTATGCAACCCTACAAATAATGGAAATGCTACATCTTGGGGAAAGAGATGGTCATCCACAATAACCATAAACCATTTAAATTCATCCAGACATAGAGAAAACTATAAAATGAGAGGAACCAAAAGTGGGACACATATCTACAATAGTTTGATATGATAATCAAAAACAAAAAGGGGAGCTCAAATATAGACATAGATTGTCTGAGTCACCCACCAATTATTGCACTCACAATAGTTATTGACCTATGTGGACATGAGACTACTACTTAGGGTGTTTTGAACGAAGTAGATCTTGCCTTTGCTGATACATATCAGGTGCTATGAGAAGGTAAACATGTTTCTAATTTATATTTCCAAGATAATATCCTCTATCACATAGGGCACATCTATGTTCTAACTACATAGCAACAAAAAATGATATAGGAAGCACATTTTAACATGACAGCTAAGCACTTTGGTGTAGAGAAGACATTGGTAGTTCTTTAAAAAAACATCTACTAACCCCATATGTGGAAGGATGTGGAAAGGTACCTCAAATCTCACACCCCATGTATGATAGACAAGCCAATAAATAAGAAGCAAAGATTGTACATGCCATTTCCTGAACCAACCAGGTCTTGGAAATCTATCTCAATGGATTTTTTCTCATGTTTGTCCACTTCAAAACATGGCAAGGACTGTATTTTATTGTATTTGATCATTTTTCAAAAATGGCTATCTTGATTACTTGTAGGGAAAATATATCTACTGAAGAAACTGCTCAACTATATTTTAGTCATGTATGGCTCCACTTTAGTCTCCCCAAGTCCATTATCTCATATAGAGATATCAAGTTCCTGAGCATCTTCTGGTCCTCTCTATGGAAGATGATGAATACCAAGTTGATGAATTCTATATCCTTCCATCCAGAGACTGGTGGTCAGATAGAAGTGGTAAACCAATTGATTATTCATATGATTCAGATGTATCACTCCAAACCTCCATGCACACATGATGAGGGGCTTCTTTTCATACAAGATGGATATAATTAGGCCTTATACATCTCAACCTAGGACAATCCATTTCAATTATGCTTAGGGTTCCAACCCATGACACCAATTGATATATTTATTCCATTCTCCACCATGGAATACACACCTCATGGGAGATTTGAGGTAGCAAAAACAACAAAGTTCATTAAAAAAATGTAACACATCCAATAGTAGGTTCATGACATCTTGGAGAAGATGAATTAGAAGTATAAGAAACACCATGACAAACATAGGATTACACACCATTTTGCTATGGGTGACAAGGTTTGGTTGTGGCTTCAAATGGAAAGACTTGTAGGCCCATACAAAAAAAAATCCTCTATGATATGGTCCCCACACCATCACCAAAAAAGTTAAAGAAAATGCTTTTGAGTTGAACCTACCAACCTACCTTCGTCTACATCCAATATTCAATGTGGAGCCCCTCAAACTATATCATCTCCCTCTGTTGGACACTTCAATCATATCAGAACAATTGGACATTGATGAGCTTGATCTGTAGAGTTTTTCTCTAGTGGAAGAGGATCAGATTGTGGACACCTAGTTGAAGCCAATAAGAGGATGCTCTATTTTGCTTTATCAGGTGGTCAAAAGGGGCCAGCTTAGCCACCAAGGTGAGTGGATTACAGAGAATCAAATAAAGACACAACTGCCACACTTGATGAGGAATATTGATGTAATGAGGACCATTACTTCTCAATAAGGGAGGAATGATCTAGGCAATAATTTAGGTGATAATTCAGGTGATGGTTCTACCCCAATTGATGATGGAACTTCTAGGAACCATAACTTTTGCAACATAACTCTGATTGACTCCCCATTTGAACTGTTGTAAATCTAAGAGTGAAGATAACATAATGATATGTAATGAGCTATGCTTAATGGGTTTTAACCCCAAAAAACCAATGAAAGTGCCTCAAACTTCAATTTTATTAGTGCAGTCTAAAAATAGTAAGTTTCTAAAAATATTAATTCCTTGAATTCTATAATGTTGTGAATCATGGAAGTTGAACCACTTAATCTTCCTTGAGATTGGTGACCTTCCACATCATCCTCCTACCTTAAAAATATGTATAAATGAAGATGTAACATGAAAAGGAAATCAAATATCTCTTCTCAAAGATAAGCATATGTTTGTATTTGTAGTCTTAAGTAATAAAACATCTCTTCTCAAAAAAAGCATTATTAATGTGTTATTTTTGTGTTCTTGAAATATCTTTCAATCAAAACTTATAAGTTTTGGATTAGTCGTATTAGATCAGTTTGTCTTGAGAGTGTATGATCCTGAGGATGAGATCACACTACAAGAAGCTTGAGCGGAAAACAATAGAGGTTCCAAGCTATCCACCTATTCACTCCAAATAACCTTGAATGGAGGATGACACTGATACATCCAATACATTCAAGGAAATGGTGAATGAATCCCTCTAATCATAAAAAACATAGATGCTACAACAATTCATCCAAATTTTCCAACTAATCTCAATGGGAAATTTTGGCTCCTCATCTACACTCCTTGGTTCCTCATCCATGGAATGTCCTTTCAGTGCCCAAACACCTTTTAAGGTTCAAGTGAATTTTGGTATCCCTACATTTGAAGGCAAAATCAATACTAATGTAGTAGAAAATTAGTTAGATAAATTATCTTCCTAATTTTTTGTAAATAAATTCACCAATGGAGAAAAGATCACTTTTGCTCTTTTGAAAGCATCATTGCCCATGAAAAATTGGTGGAATGTGTACAAAAAAAGGTTCAGTACAAGTGACATTGGCCTTGAGGTGGAACCTACCTGGGATAATTTCATGAAACTAGTAAAGGAAGAATACTATCCCATTGGAGCTTATGATTATCTGTACATATAGTGGCAACAACTTTTCCAAGGTAAGGACCAATTTGTTCAAGATTACATTGACATTTTTCATTCTCTATCTATAAGATTGGGCATCTAAGAAAGTGAGAAACATAAGACTCTCAAATGTCATGGTGGACTACAATGGTACATACAGGGGGAAATGGAACTCTTCAATTTGGAAACCCTTGGTGAGGCATACAAGTTTTCAATGAAGATTGAGTAGAATCATGGAAAAAAGAATATGAAGAATCAGCCTTTGAAATGGAAAAGTGATAAAAAAAGGTCAAACACAAGGCAAAAATTGGAAGTAAAAGGAGTTTCAAGATAAGAAACCCCAGAAGGGGAAGATTAAAAATTGGTGTGATTACCATAAAACTAGAACTGACTCTAAATAAGAATGTTGAGCCATCAAGTCATTGCTTTTTGAGTCACAATACTCGGCATCTACTACTCTACCTCATACACACCCTATAGTCAAAGAGGATGAAGAAGAGATTGTAGATGTTGAGCTTGAGACCATAATTTCTTCATTATAGACCTATAAGGAAAGGCTAGATGACAAGGAAAGGTTGTTTCACTCTAAATTATGGGTAAACAGTAAGTCTTTACATTTCATTCTTGATAGTGGGCGTCAAAAGAATTTAATCTTTGCTAAAATTGTGAAAAGTTTAAATTTATCTATGAAGCCTCACCCAATGTCATACAGTATTGGATGGTTGAGTCCAGGAAGAGACTTCTATGTCACCCATCCATGTCTTCTTTCATTTGAAATAAAACCTTTCCAAGATGAAGTCTTATGTGATGTGGTCAATCTAGATGTTTGTGATGTACTCCTTGGTCAGCCATTTATGTATGATTGACATGGCATCTATGAATCATGAACCTAAAGAATCGCCCTCACTCTTGGAACAATGTACTACAAAGTACCAAATATACCACCTCCCACATCTATCTCCCTAATTAGTGCCAAGAAATATAAAATCTTGGTGGAGAAGACAAAGCATTTATTCTCATGGTGGTCAAACCATAGAGATCCAAGAAGGCTGATGTTGTAGTCCTAACTACAAAATCAACACAACAACAAAAGCAGATGGGACAAATCATGGGAGAATATGATGATTTATTCAAGTCACCCATGGGAGTTCCACTTCACTACTAGGTAAAACATTCTATAAATTTGATCCCAGGATCACCTTTGCCTAACAATCCTATATATTGTAGATCAATTTTTGAGAATGATGAGATAAAAAGATAGATTTTGTAATTGATTTAAAATGGTCACATCAGGCCAAGATATTTACCCTATGGTAGCCTAATAATCCTGGCACAAAAGAAAGATGAAACATAGAGGGTTTGCATTGACTATCGAGTGCTAAATAAATCACTGTGAAGAATTGCTACACCCTATCTAGGATTGATGACCTACTGGAGTAGATCTATGGTATGAATTTCTTCACCAAAATTGATCTAAAATATAGCTATCACCAAATTCCCATTGATCCCATTGATGTCTAGAAGGATGCATTCAAATCCAAAGAGGGGCTCTTTGAATGGTTGGTTATGCCTTTTGGCTTGACTAACATACCTACAACCTTCATGAGGATGATGGATGACATCCTATGATCCTTCACCAACTCATTCATGGTTTTCTACTTGGATGACATACTCATCTACAATAGAACATGGGAGTAACATTTGCAACATGTTTGTAAGGTGCTTCAAACTCTTTGAGAGCAGAAGTTGTATGTAAATATTGACAAGTGTACATTCAAGATGAAAACAATTTAGTACCTAGAGTACATTTTGAATGAGGAAGGGGTCCATGTCTATCTAGAGAAGATTAGAATTATTTAATAATGGCCTTCACCAAGGACCCTCATAGAACTTTGTAGCTTCTTGGGTCTTGGAAATTTCTATCGTAGGTTTGTTCTTGGATTCTCACATGTTTCTTGGTCACTAACCCAAGTGACTAAAGGAGGAGCTAAAGCTACATTTTAGTTGGAAAAAATACAAAAAAGGGAATTTGAGAATTTAAAGAATAGACTTTGAACCCCTATTCTTTCCTTGTCTGACTTGCTCAACCTTTAGAGTTGATGATAGATGCATCTGAACATGCTATGGGAGGTGTCATCATGCAACATAGCCATATTATTACATATCATAGTGAAACTTTTAATGATACAATTAGGAAATACACAACATATAAAAAGGAGATCTATGCCATTATGCAAGCCTATAAATAATGGGAATACTACATCTTTGGGAAAGAGACGGTCATCCACATTAACCATAGACCATTAGAATTCATCTAGATGCAGAGAAAACTATGAAATGAGAGGCATAAAAAGTGGGCCACATATATATCATAGTTCCATCTGATGTAATTAGGACCATTGACTCTCAAGGAGGCAAGATTGATCTGATCGATAATTCGGGTGATAATTTGGGCCATGGTTCTACCCCAATTGATGATGGAACTTTTGGGATCCATAACTTTTGTACCATAACTTTGATTTACTCCCCATTTGAACCATTGGAAAGATAATAATAAGGATAATGTGGTGATATGTCACAAGCTCTACTCAATGGGTTTTGACCCCCAAAAATCTAATGGAAGTGTCTCAAATTTTAATTTTAGTAGTGTAGTATAAAAATAGTAATTCCTCAAATTTTGTATTGTTATGAATCATGGAAGTTGAACCAATTAATCTCTCTTGATATTGGTGACCTTCCACATCTTCCTACCTTTAAAATGTGTATAAATTAAGATGTAACCTAAAAGAAAAACCAGACATCTCTTCCTAGAGATAAACATATATTTGTATTTATAGTCTTGAGTAATGAAACATCTCTTCTCAGAGAAATAATTATTAATGTGTTATTTTCATGTTCTTGAAAATCTTTCAATCAAAACTTTTGAGTTTTGGATTAGTGGTATTAGAGCAATTTGTATTCAGAGTGTATGATCTTAAGGATGAGGTCAGGCTAAAATAAGCTTGGGTAGAAAATAATAGAGCTTCCAAACTATCCACCCATTTGCTCTAAATGAACTCAAATGGTGGATGACATCGAGACATCCAATATCTTCAATGAAATGGTGAATGAATCCCTCTAATGGTAATAAGTGCAGATGCTACAATAATTCACCCAAATTATCCAAGAAATCTTGATGGAAAATTCTGGCTCATCATCTGCACTCCTTGGCTACTCATCCCTAGAATGTCCTTTTAGTGACCAAACACCTTTCAAGGTTTTGGTGAATTTTGATATCCATACATTTGAAGGAAAAATCAATGTTGATGTAGTAGAAAATTGGTTGGATCAATTGTCTTCCTACTTTTCTATAAATAAATTCACTGATGGAGAAAAGATCACTTTTGCTCTTTTGAAACGATCATTGCCCATGAAAAATTAGTGGGAAGTGTACAAAAAGAGGTTTAGTACATATGAAATTAGCCTTGAGGTGGAACCTATCTGGGATGATTTTATAGAAGTAGTAAAGGAAGAATACTATCCCATTAGAGCATATGATGATCTGTACACACAGTGGCAACAACTTTACCAAGGTAAGGACCAATCTATTCAAGATTACATTGACATTTTTCATTCTCTATCTATGAGATTAGGCATCCAAGAAATTAAGAAACATAAGACTCTCAAATATCATGGTGGACAAAAATGGTACATACGGGGGGAAATGGAAATTTTTAATTTGGAAATCCTCAAGGAGGCATATAAGTTCACAATGAAGATTGAATAGAAGCATGGAAGAAAGAATATGAAAAGTCATCCTTGGAAATGGAAAAGTGATAAATAAGGTAAAACACAAGGCCAAAATTAGAAGAAAAAGGAGTTCCAAGATAAAAAAAAACCCTAGGAGGGGATGATTGGAAAATGGTGTTATTACCACAAAACTGAGACTCACTCCAAAGAATAATGTTGAGACATAAATTCACTACTTTTTGAGTCAGTATACTTGACATCTACTACTATCTACCTCATACACACCTAAAGTCAAAGAGGATGAAGAAGAGATTGTAGATGTTAAGCTTGATACCATCATTGCTTCATCATAGATCTGTGAGGAAAGGCTAGATGATAAGGAAAGGTTGCTTCACTCTAAATTATGGGTAAAAGATAAGCCTCTACATTTCATTATTGATTGTGGGAGTCAAAAGAATTTAATATATGATAAAGTTGTGAAAATTCTAAATCTATCCATGAAGCCTCACCTAAAACCATACAGTATTGGATGGTCGAGCCCAGGAAGAGGCCTCCATGTCACCCATCAGTGTTTATGATGAAGTCATGTGTAATGTGGTCAATCTATATATTTGTGATGTGGTCAATATATATATTTATGATGTACTACTTGGTCAACCATTCATGTATGATTGACATGACATCTATGAATCACAAACCCAAAGACTCACCCTCACTCTTTGAACATGGTGATAAAAGGTACCAGAGATACCACATCCCACATCTATCTCCCTAATTAGTGCCAAGTAATATAATAGATTGGTGGAGAAGATAAAACAATTCCTTTTCATAGTGGTCAAACCACAAAGATCTAAGAAGGTTGATGTTGTAGTATTGGCTACACAATCAACACAATAATAGAAGTAGATGAGACAAATCATGGGAGAATATGATGACTTGTTCAAGTCACCCACATGAGTTTCACTTCACTGCCAGGTAAAACATTCTATCAATTTGATCCTAGAATCACCTTTGCCTAACATTCATATGTATTGTCTATTTGTTTTGGAGAATGATGAAATAAAAAGGTAGATTCAAGAATTGATTCAAAAGGGTCACATCAGGCCAAGCTCTTCACCCTATGGTAGCCTAATTATCCTAGCACCAAAGAAAGATGGAACATGGAGGCTTTGCATTGACTATCGATCCCTAAATAAAATTACTATGAATAATCACTACCCCCTCCCTAGGATTTATGACCTACTGGACCAGCTCTGTGGTGTGAAGTTCTTCACCAAAATTCATCTCAAATCTAGTTATCACTAAATTCTAATCGATCCCATTGATGTCTAGAAAACTACATTCAAATCCAAAAAGGGGCTCTTTGAATGGTTGGTTATGCCCTTTGTCTTGACTAACACACCTAAAACCTTCATGAGGATGAAGGATGATATCTTTCAACCCTTCACCAACTCATTTATGGTTGTCTACCTAGATGACATACTCATCTACAATAGAACATGCAAGGAACATTTGTAGCATGTCCATAAGGTGCTTCAAACTCTTTGGAAGCACAAGTTGTATGCAAATATTGAAAAGTGCACATTTGGGATGAAAAAAATTCATTACCTAGGTATGTTGTGAATGAGGAAGGGGTACATGTTGATCCATAGAAGATTTGGGTTATTCAACAATGGCCTTCACCAAGGACCCTCACAGAACTTCACAGCTTCTTAGGTCTTTTAATTTCTATCATAGGTTTGTTCTTGAATCTCACATGTTGCTTGGTACCTAACCCAAGTGACTAAAGGAGGAGATAAATCTACATTATAGTGTGGAAAAATACAAAAAAGGCATTTGAGAATTTGAAGAATAGACTCTGCTTAGCCCCTATTCTTGCCTTGCCTGACTTGCATCAACATTTTGAGTTGATGATAGATGCATCTAAATATGCCATGGGAGATATCATCATGAAACATGGCCATATTTTTGCATAGCATAGTGAAAATTTCAATGATATAATCAAGAAATACCTGACATATGACAAGGAGCTCTATGTCATTATGTAAGCCTGCAACCAATGAAAACACTACATCTTACAGAAAGAGATGGTCATCCACACTAACCATAGACCATTAGAATTCATCTAGATGTAGAAAAAACTAAGAAATGAGAGGCACCAAAAGTGGGCCACATATCTATAGCATTTTCATTTGATAATCAAACATAAAAAGGGGAGCTCAAATATGACTATAGATTATCTAATTCACCCACCAATTACTACACTCACAACAGTTCTTGACCTGTGTAAACATGAGACTACCACTTGGGGTGCTCTAAATTAAGTATATCCTATCTTTGCTGATACATATTAGGTGTTTCAAGAAGGTAAACATGTTTTTTTTTTTCTATTTATAAGATAATATCCTCTGTCACATGGGGCATGTCTACATTCTAGTTGTAGAGCAACAGAAGATGATATGGGAAGCACATTTTAGTAGGATATTTGGGTGCTTTCATGTAGAGAAGACATTGGAAGTTATTAAAAAATACTTCTACTAGTCTCATATGTGTAAGGATGTGTAAAGGTACCTCAAATCTTGCACCCCATGTGTGATATCCAAGCCAACAAATAAGAAGCAAGGATTGTACACGCCATTGCTAGAACCAACCAAGGCTTGAGAATATATTTCAATTGATTTTCTCTCAGGTTTTCCCACTTCAAAACATGGAAAGAACTATATTTTTATTGTAGTTGATCATTTTTTAAAAATGGATATCATGTTTTATTGCAAGAAAAATATATCTACTGAAGAAACTGCTCAACTATATTTTAGTCATGTATGGATCCATTTTGGTCTCCCCAAGTTCATTATCTCAAATAGAGATAGTAGGTTCCTGATCATCTTTTGTTCCACTTTATGAAAGATGATGTATACCAAGCTGATGAATTCCATAGCCTTCCATCCATAGACTGATAGTTAGACAAAAGTGGTGATAATTCGGGTGACAATTTGGGTGACAGTTTTACCCCAATTGATGACTAAACTCTTGAGAGCCATAACTTTTACACCATAGCTCTAATTGACTCCCCATTTGAACCATTGAAAATATAATAATGAGGATAATGTGCTGAGATTGTAGGATCATTACTTGGTGGGTTTTGACCCCTAAAAACTCAATGGAAGTTCCTTAAATTTTAATTTTATTAGTGTAATCTAAAAATAGTAAGTTTTTAAAAATAATAATTGCTCAAATTATGATGAAGTCCATAGCCTTCATTTGATAATAAAATACAAAAAGTGGAGCTCAAATATGGCCACAAATTTTTCGAGTAGCTCATTAATTATTTCACTCATAATAGTTCTTGACCTATGTGGACATGAGACTGCCACTTAGGGTACTCTGAATGATGCAGATCTTGCCTTTATTGATACATATCAGGTTCTTTGAGAAGTTAAACATGTTTTTAATTTATATTTACAAGATAATATCCCTTTTCACATGATGCATGTCTATGTTCCAGTTGTAGATCAATAGAAAATTATATGGGAAGTACATTTCAGCAGGATAGTTGGGCACTTTGGTGTAGAGAAGACATTGGCAGTTCTTTGAAAACACATCTACTGGCCCCATATGTTGAAGGATGTGGAAAGGTACATAAAATATTGCACCCCATATGTGATATCCAAGCCAAAAAATAAGAATCAAGGATTGTACATGCCATTACCAGAACCAACCAAGCCTTGGGAATTTGTCTCAATAGATTTTCTCTCAGGTTTGCCCACTTCAAAACATGGCAAGGACTGCATTTTTTTGTTATTAATAATTTTTTAAAATGACTATCATGATTGTTTGAAATAAAAATATATATTCTAAAGAAACTTCTCAACTATATTTTAGTCATGTATGGCTCCATTTTGGTCTCCCCAAGTCCATTATCTCAGATAGAGATAGCAGGTTCTTGAGCATCTTCTGGTCCACTAATGAAAACTGATCTTACATAGCTCTGAAACCATCATATTTTGAACTAACTTCAAATTACATGCCCATTAGTCAAGCATTCCTTGTAGCCTTATTTTCCCTGTTTATTGGCCATAACTCTTTTTAAATTAACTCAATCATGAAAGTAAAACCATTTATGGATACCCATTAAGCCCTTCTATAACATACTAAAAAATCTCCTGAAGTTACTTTGTACGGAATTATACTTTCTTCTTTAAGCCCTATTCTAATTAGCCCTCCTTTAGTGCAAAACCCCTTGTCTAGAGTGATGTACGAAATTTATAAGCAAAAAAAACATCATTACAGATACCCATTATATTTTTATAGATGAATCAATCATTTTTTAGTGCACTTCTTTGGAGAAATTTACTTTTCCTATATTGGCCTATGCTCTTTCCTTCACATACACCTAGGATCCACTTGGAAATTGTTATTTTCCATACTTATACATACTATAAAACCTTGAAACCACTTAAAACAGTTTTATAACATTATCAAGGTTCAAATTCCAAAGTTTCAAGAGGTTTCAATCATTAAAACTCATTTTCAGGACTAGAAGCTAAATCAGGATTTTCCCTTGGACAGTCACAGGCTAAGAGCTAATTAACTTTTATGGGAGTTTATACCATATTTCAAGGGTTAAAATAAGTTTTATATGGTATTTATTGATTTCATACACCTTTTACAAAAATAATCAAGTCATTTGGATTAATATTTTAGGAGTTATGTCCTTTTTAGTGACTGGGAACACATTTTTCTGAACTATTCCAGAACTATAGGTCTTTATTTTGGCCATAAATTTTTCAAAATTGATCCATTAGATATAAAACCACTTTAATTGGATTATTAAATATAATTTTCATCTACACACAAAATTTCACAACTTTTCATTGGGTAAATCTCGAGATATACCCATTTTTCCAACCGTGGCCTAACTTTTTGTCCACACAGGCCTGAATTCCAACTATGGAGTTTTTGGACATTAATGGGGTTTATAACGCCTGTTTATTCCTTTATTAAATTCATACCTACCTTAGGGACATATTTACATACCATTTTAAACTCCATCCAAACATTTTCATGTGGATTTTACCTTAGACAATGAGCTGTATTTTTAAATTCCTGAATATCTAGTTTAGGCCTGTTTGGGCTTCTTATGACATTTAAAGCTCTTTTAGATCTCTTGTTCACAGAATATCAGTTTAAACTCATTCCCAACATGCCAAATAACCAGTCTTCATGTATTTTTCTAAATATTCTCAAGTAAACTATCATCCACACACTCATACATATACACACATAGGCCTATTTACCAGAATTTCATAAAGAGACCATAACATGAAACAAAACATTCATTCTCCTTAGATCAATTAAGAAACTTAAAATTTAATATCAATGTCCATGGATTTCAAAGCCTTGCTTTCTCCTTCATACATTCTTTAATACTCCTTCTCTTCTCATCCTCTCTCCTTAATGAATTCTCTCTCTTCTTTTTTTGTCTTTTCAAGAATCTCTCTCCTAACTTCTACGCCCAATTTGGGCTTAAGGCAAAACAATATGCTGTTTGAAAGTTTTAACAATTTACTAAGGTTGAAAATAGTTTCAACCATTTCCCCTTTATTTCTTCAACAATCTAACAATCACTTTTCACCTTTTTACTTTCACTCTTTGATAATTACATTTACCTTGAAGGTGAAATTTTGAAATCTCACAATTTGGAGGGAAAATCAAAATTTGAATTTTCACACTAGAATTTGAACTATTGTAGATGCTCCTGCATCATACTCTCCCTCTATAAAATATTTTAACCTTAGTTCAAATGTCATGCTTCCTCCTTACTTTAGTCTTCACTCGTATACCTAGATCCCAATGTTTTGTTGTCAATGCCAATGCTTGTGTTTGTTTGGAATAGTCTTTGTCTTTCATCTTGCTGTGCTTTCTCTTCTGGTATATTCTTCTCCTCATCTATTTCTTAGCTACCATCTACCACTTCCATGCTTCTTCATGTTCATACATATCTTCTAGATCTTCTTGTTGTTTTCCAAAGTTTTCATCTTCTATACCTGCATTCAAAACATCAAAAGCAACCTTAGCAGAAAAACATTGAGGCCATGAAGCCCCTTGATTGTCTTCATGCTGTTCTTTGTCCAAATTTTCCCTCGCCATCTTTTTTTGTTCTTGCCTCAATTCATTTTCCATCTGATCAATGGTGTCACCATGTTGATAGGTGTCTCTACACTACTCTCTTGGAGGGTTCAACAACTCTTCTATCCTCTTCATCTCTTCACTCAACACAAGCTCATCCAAATCTTCATGTCGTATATCAAACTTAGGACCAGATTGTCTTTCATCATCTATAAGTACATTCATCCACTTTATAGTTTCTTCATACAAATCAGCTTCTTCATCATCATCAATATACTTATCAAAAATAATAGGAGTACTATTACCTTGTCTCTCCTTGTTTGTTTCAAACATGTGAACTGATTTCACATCTCTACTTTCATCATCCATCCTCTTGGAACTCCCTCCTTGCTGAATATTAGTTTTCATAGACATTTTACATTCCTCCTTTTCCATAAAAAGATCATTAAATGATTCAAAAATATCATTATCCCATTCATTGCAAACAATTGACTTACCTTTCATCTTTGTATCCTCATGCTTTTTCTCACCTTTAGCTATCCATACATTCTTCATAGCTTTAGGATGACACTTGTTCAATTTACCAACCAATTTCTGCTCCTTGACATCTTCATGTTGTCTTGCTTGATAGCTGGCCTTGCTCACTTTGCATTCTACCTCTTTCTTCATGCTTTGTATTTGCTTCTTGCTTGAGTCATCATCTTGATTGAACTTTGTGTCTTTCGTTACATTTGCTGATCCCTTAAGCCATTTTGGTATCACATAGTATTGGTCTATTGATGGATTTGAAGGCTTGTTATTAATCTTCTTCATCTCCATCTGTACAGCAGTAGTCTTACTCTTATATGCATTTGAAAAATATGAATTTGAACTTATTTTTATCTTTTCAATGGCTTGATGTTTAGCCATACTCTTCCTCATAGTTTCCTTGCTTGCATTCACTTTCCTTAGGTGTGTTTCCTTCCTTTGTTCTATTGCAATGTTTTTCAAGTCATCATAATATTCTATACCCTTTTCTTCATTGGCATGATGATGGACTTCCACTACTTCCTTGTGGAATTTTGCAACCTGTTCAACAGCTGTTCCATAATTAAGTGGATGAAAAAAATCAATACTATAATTCACCTTTACCTCCTTGATGGGCTGCTTCATGGTTTCCTTCATTTGCATGACTTCTTTGATTGCACTATCCTCTTTTGTGCATAGTTTTCCACTTAATTCTTCAAGGTACTTCATGGCATCTTGGAATTCATCTTCATCTTCTATCTCTCCTCTCTCATGCATTAACCAATGCATCTTTTCTTCTTCCTTATCAACAACAGCAAACTCTCTTCTCTCTCTTACACATTCACTTGTGCACTTGTTATTTTCTCCTGCACCAATCTCTTCATTCTTTAAGGCCCTTCTCTTGACCTTCATAAGGCTGCTCATACCTGCACTTACCCATGCAAAAACAACATTAGAAATAAAAACAAGAGACCATAATGTCTCCATGAGTGTCCTCTTCATCAACACTCTCATCTTTTCAAGTGCTCTTCCTGACACTTCATCTATTTTTTCTTCTCTCTTGTTCTCCTCAATGAGAACCTTCTTCTCAACTTCTTCCTCTTGCTGCTCACTTGGCAACCTTTTTACCTTCTTAAAGCCTCTATGGGCTTCTCTCTTCATGGCAATCTCATTTTGCCTTCTTCTCCTTTTCACTAGGAGATCTATTGGCCACTTCAATCTCTTCTTCATTGGCCATACCCATGCTTGCTTATCCATCTGCATCCAAGACTCATATTCATCTTTAATCTTAGCTAACTCTCTCTTCAAATTAGCAATTTCTTTATCAATTATAAAACTGTCCATACCTTTGATGCTTGCTTTCTTCTTGGTGCCCTCATATGCCTTGCTGCTCTGTAGTGCCTTCAACAATGCTTCCATCTCTGAGATCTTCACCCAAGTCTTTTCTACCTTGGTCTCTTGATCCCTTGTCTCACCCAAGTCTTTTCTCCTTGATTGGTATTTTGACAATCTCCTTGATCTCACCTAGCCCTTTTGCATCCTAGTCTTTTGATCCTTTTCTCAATCCTGCAGCAACTCTTATACAACACTTCATCAAATACAAATCATAAATCCAAGCTTATCTTGCTTTGGATCTTCTTCTTGAGCATTCATTTGCTCCCTTAATTTTGAGCTTTCCAAGCTTCAAACTCCATCCTTTACCTCACCTAAGTCTATTTCACCTTAGTCTTTTGGCAAACTATCCAAGCTTCTTTTTGGATCTTCACTAAGCCTTCCTTGGCTTCTTCCCCTCTTAAGCCTTAATGGCTTGGCTGCCTTGAACCTGAAACTTATTCACTTGATTGCTTCTTAGCACAATAACTCAAATCAAATAGCACAATTATGCATACCTTTTCTCCCCAGGGTCTCCTAATGCTTTGTCCTGTTGATCCTCTTACCAAATCCTGTAACAACTCATTAGAAATCATAACCATCAACAAGTTACCAATTCCCAAGAGCTTCAAGCTGTAATACCAAATGATGAAAAATTATCTTACATAGCTCTGAAACCATCATATTTTGAACTAAATTCAAATTACATGCCCATTAGTCAAGCATTCCTTGTAGCCCTATTTTCCCTATTTATTGGCCATAAATCTTTTTAAGTTAACTCAATCATGAAATTAAAACCATTTATGGATACCCATTAATCCCTTCTATAACATACTAAAAAATCTCCTGAGGTTACTTTGTATGGAATTGTACTTTCTTCTTTAAGCCCTATTCCAATTAGCCCTCCTTTAGTGCAAAACCCCTTGTCCAGAGTGATGTACGGACTTTATAAGCAAACCAAGCATCATTACAGATACCCATTATCTTTTTTTATAGATGAATCAATCATTTTTTAGTGCACTTCTTTAGAGAAATTTACTTTTCCTATATTGGCCTATGCTCTTTCCTTCACATACAACTAGGATCCACTTGGAAATTGTTCTTTTCCGTACTTATCCATACTTTAAAACATTTCAACCAATTCAAAAAGTTTTATAACATCATAAAGGTTCAAATTAAAAAGTTTCAAGAGGTTTCAATCATTAAAATTCATTTTGAGGACTAGAAGCTAAATCAGGATTTTCCCTTGGACAGTCACAGGCTGAGAGCTAATTAATTTTTATGGGAGTGTTATACCATATTTCAAGGGTTAAAATAAGTCTTATAGGGTCTTTATTGATTCCCTACACCTTTTAAAAAAAGAATCAAGTCATTTGGATTAATATTTTAGGAGTTATGTCCCTTTTAGTGATTGGGAACACATTTTTCTGAACTGTTCCAGAACTATAGGTCTATATTTTGACCATAACTTTTTAAAAATTTCTCCATTAGATATAAAACCACTTTAATTGGATTAATAACTATAATTTTCATCTACACACAAAATTTCACAACTTTTCATTAGGTAAATCTCGAGATATACCCATTTTTCCAACTATGGCCTAACTTTTTGTCCACACAGCACTGAATTCCAACTGTGGAGTTTTTGGACATTAATGGGGTTTCTAATTCCTGTTTATTCCTTTATCAAGTTCATACCTGCCTCAGGGACATATTTCCATACCATTTTCAACTCCATCCAAACATTTTCATGTGGATTTTACCTTAGACAATGAGCTGTATTTTTAAATTCCTGAATATCTAGTTTAGGCCTGTTTGGGCTTCTTATGACATTTAAAGCTCTTTTAGATCTCTTGTTCATAGAATATCAGTTTAAACTCATTCAAAACATGCAAAATAACCAGTCTTCATGTATTTTTCTAAATTTTCTCAAGTGAACTATCATCCACACACTCATACATATACACACACAGGGCTATTTACCAGAATTTCATAAAGAGACCATAACATGAAACAGAACATTCATTCTCCTTAGATCAATTAAGAAACCTAAAATTTAATATAAATTTCCATGGATTTAAAAGCATTTCTTTCTCCTTCATACATTCTTTACTGCTCCTTCTCTTCTCATCCTCTCTCCTTAATGAATTCTCTCTTTTTTTTTTTGTCTTTTCAAGAATCTCTCTCCTAACTTCTACGCCCAATTTGGGCTTAAGGCAAAACAATATGCTGTTTGAAAGTTTTAACAATTTACTAAGGTTGAAAATAGTTTCAACCATTTCCCCTTTATTTCCTCAACAATCTAACAATCACTTTTCACCTTTTTACTTTCACTTTTTGATAATTACATTTACCTTGAAGGTGAAATTTTGAAATCTCACAATTTGGAGGGAAAATCAAAATTTGAGTTTTCACACTAGAATTTGAACTATTGTAGATGCTCCTGCGTCATCCACTCTATGGAAGATGATGGATACCAAGATGATGAAGTCCATATCCTTCAATCCATATATTGATGGCCAAACATAAGTGGTGAACCACCTAATTATTCATATGATTTGGATGTATCACTCCAAAAATCCACACACATGGGATGAGGGGCTTATTTTCATACAATATAGATACAATCTAGCCTTGCACAACTCAACCAAGCATAGTCCATTTCAAGTATGCTTTAGGTTCCAAACCATGGCACCAATTGATATAGACATTCCATTAACCACCATGGAATACACACCTCATGGGAGATCTGAGGTAGAAAAAGAAACAAAGTTCATTGAACAAATGCAACACATCTAATAGCAATTTCATGACATCTTAGAGAAGATGAATTAGAAGTATAAGCAATGCCATGACAAACATAGTATTGTATACCATTTTGATATGGGTGATAAGGTTTGGTTGTGGCTTCAAAAGGAATGACTTGCAGGCCCACACAAAAAAATTGGGCCTTTGTGATATGGTCCCTACACCATCACCAAAAAAATTAGAGAAAATGCTTTTGAGTTGAACCTACCAACCTACCTTGGTCTACATCTAATATTCAATGTGGATCTCCTCAAACTATATCATCCCCCTCTAATAGACACTTTATTCATAGTAGAATAACTAGACATTGATGAGCTTAATCCACAAAGTTTTGATCTAGTGGAAGAGGATCAGATTGTGGACACCTAGATGAAGATAACAAGAGGACGCTCTATTCTACTTTATCATGTGGTCAGAAGGGGATAGCTTAGCCACCAAGGTGAGTGGATTACAGAGAATTAAATCAAGACACAACTAACACACTTGATGAGGAATATTGATGTAATGGTGACCATTACTTCTCAAGGAGGGAGGAATGATCTAGGCAATAAATCAGGTGATAATTCGGTCGATGGTTCTACCTCAATTGATGATAGACCTTCTGGGAGCCATAACTTTTGCACCATAGCTCTGATTGACTCCTTGTTTGAACTGTTAGAAAGATAAGAATGAGGAGAATGTGGTGAGATGGCATGAGCTTTTATCAATGGGTTTTGACCCTTGAAAACCAAATGAAAGTGCCTCAAATTTTAATTTTAGTAGTGAAGTATAAAAATAGTAAGTTTCTAAAAATAGTAATTCCTAAAATTCTATATTATTGTGAATCATGGAAGTTGAACCACCTAATCTCCCTTGAGTTTGGTTACCTTCCACATCCTCCTCATACCTTTAAAATGTGTATAAATGAAGATGTAACCCAAAAAGGAAATCAAACATCTCTTCTCAGAGATAAACATATGTTTGCATTTAAAGTCTTGAGTAATAAAACATCTCTTCTCAGATAAATCATTGTTACTATGTTATTTTCATGTTATTGAAATATCTTTCAATCAAAACTTCTAAGTTTTGGATCACTAAGCCATAACTATGTATGTGTTATATAGAGTAAGAACCACAAATGCAATTATTAATTTATATACTATATATGTAATATATAATGTATATAAATTTTTTATATAGTATATGATTTGTACATGGTATATAATGTGTACTAAATACATATAAAGTATTATTAGTTATCTTAAAAATAAAAAAAATTGAGTCCAAATGCCACAAAACTCAATTTGCTTTTCCTCATGTCTCTTCTAAGTCCTCAAATATGGAACCAATTTCATGTTTTTATTCTAGGAAGAGAAGACACACCACCATGTTTAATTATTTTGATAAATCAGCAATGCCATCATAGAGGGGATGTAAGTAGAAAAATTCAAATCTATTAACATGAAATTTTAGCAATTATTTTTTATTTGCATTATTTTTTGTTAAAACCATTTTTTTGTTTAAACAACCCATTAAATTGAAATACAACACCATCCTTACCCTCCTTCTAACCCTTATATCCCTCCTAAAACTCCAAAAGACCCCCTACGTAGTCAGGAAGATTTGGCTGCACACATATGTGAAACTAAATTCAATTTGAATATAAAATCAAGAGAATAAGGGACCCCATTTCAACCAACACTCACTATACAAATTTGGATAATACCCTAGAGATAGTACTATGTCAAAGTTGACTCAAGAAAAATTCAAATTGATAAATAGGTATCTTATTTGGATATATGTAGGTCTTACTATGTTGACAAATTGTTAGCATGTGAAGTGAAGGACAAAAAATCAACAAAATACCAAATTTGTGCCTTATTCATTTATCCATCAACCAGTGCACCTTTTCCATTATCAATAATATAGTTACCAATCCACCAATGCTATCATAATTTGATAAGAATCAAATTTTGGGACTGATGATGGATGGTGTTTGATTACTCACCTTGTAAAGACCATAAGGCTGTATTGTATTTTTTAAGGAAACTATATTGTAAGTTTATCCTCAACGAGATTCCCAAGTATTTTTATTACTCAAAGTTTCAAGGCCAAGGGAAAATATCTACACATGATAGACTAGGTACATGTCATGTGCCTAATTAGCCTGAAAGAGTCCTTATCCAAAATCCACTTCAACTTGAGATTCCCTCTATACAATGAAGGAGGTCATCAAGATTAACAATTTGCATGAAATTGGTGAGCTTAGTGACACACTCGTTCAACATATGAGTAATCTTTTCAAGATTGATACTAGAGAGGGTGGACATGGGGATACTCCACCTAGTGTGCATGTCGGCCTAAACCCTTAAAAATCATGTAGTGTTATATGCAATAGACCTTAAAATGATGATGGTGGTGCTTTTAAGGGCCTAGATGCTATAATTTTGAGTGACGAGTTTTTGGCACGTACATTTGGTGTGTAGATGTCAACTACACATATGTAGATATATTATATATTTGAAATTATAAAGTTAAGTTATATTTCTATTTAAAAGGTAACAAATAATTTATATGTAATTTTTTATGTTGTAGGAAGAGACAATAGCATCATCTTCACAACCAGTTTGTAGCCATCTACTATTGTTTTTGTTGATGTTACTCAATTGATGTTTACATATACATAAGTGAATTTTCATTAATATTATATTCATGCACATGCATTTATTTATATAGATTTATCCTCAGCTAATAATCATATATTGTTTGTTCAATTTATGACCATATTGAAGACTCCTCCATATTTATAGGTTGAAATAGACATAGGCATTGCTATTGTAATATCATCTAAATATCCACTCACTAAGGTATGTTAAATTGTAATTTTTAATATATATTTGATTTAATAATTTTAATCTATTATTGGGAAAATATAACTTATGTGAATGTATTATGTACATAGGGTTGTCTGATGACATCCAATAGTCCCATTAAAATAATTAGTAGGGAACTTTCTCATTTTTTTCCCCTTTCACACACTTGTGTGTGAAACTCAGCCTATCACTGACCCTATTGAGCATCAAGTGAAAATTGAGTGTGACCATGAGATTGTAGTAAGTGCACTTTTAAACAATTTTTTTTATTAATTTAAGATTAATTTCTAAACTTGGTTGCATGTATAGCATGTAAAGTTTATAAGAATATATGTATATGAACATGTCTAGTTAAGGAGAGGTATGAGTGTATGAGGACTCGTAGTTGACCTTGGAAGAATCCAAAGCATCTAAGGGATATTAATATATGAGCAAGGCATCTTAGGGAGAGTATTATTCAAAGAATTCAAAGAGAGGGAGGCTTTTTGATGAGTAGAATGTCTTAGATGATGTAATTTTTTGTTTGCCTATATGGAAATGTACACATTTTTTGTATTGTATGCCTATATGGAATTCACCTGACATTTTATTATATTCTCAGTTGATGTAATTTTTTGTATGCCTATATGGAAATGTACATATTTTCAAGATTTTATGCCTATATAACATTCACTCAATATTCTATTATGTTCTTATTTTATATGCCTTAATGGATTTTATGGATACATACATACATACATACATACATACATACATACATACATACATACATATATGTTTATGTATATATGTTCACATTTTGTGGTGATCATCTTTATGTGTACAATTTGGCTCAAATATTATTAAAAAAATGAATTTAATGTTTGTATGTACATATATTAGTATGATCATCTTTAATATTTCCTTTGTGTAATTATTAAAACTAAATTACAATCCTTCAATATATGTTGAAATTAAAACTATATGGTAAAAAATAGTATATTGTTGTAGATAGAGTCATATATTAGTGTCAAGTACCTCTCATGATTTGGAAATAGCATTTATGATTTTCTTTGTGATCCTTAATTATAATGGTGTACTATGCTTGGCTACTTGTGGACAATCATGTCATCTTTATTAGCTTTGTTGATGAAATTTCATGACATTTCAGTGTTCTAATGTGGATACCCTTGATACACTAGTTTGATATCATTTTTAACTTAATATTCATGTTTTATATTTGTCAAACTTATTAATATAATTGAGCACTTGGAATATTTTTGTGGTTATATCTCTTCTTGTTTGCTTCCTTAAATTTGTTCTCACCCTCTCCACTACACTTAGCTTGGCCATTTATTCTCTTCTCATCATATGCCAACATGATGATGTTAAAAATGATATAACCTCTTTGATGAAATGGGATAATCTAACTTATGATTCTCAAATAGATTGGATAATTGCTCCATATTCACCATTGAAGAGTGAAATTCCTCATTAACTTGTTATGCAAATAGGGTCAATTCCATTATTTTGTCTTTTAAGAAATGGAACACACAAATAAATTTGAGGTGTTTCTTTAAATACATGTCAATAAACATCTTAGCTTTGTATTTATTCTATCTATGACACAAATAATGACCTATATATCTATCAATTATTTTATTTGTTATCCCTTGAATTGAAAATGTTGGAACAATGTCTTCTTTCCTAAATTAAGACACCTCTTCCTTCTTAGAATGCCCCATGTAATTTTTGGGTGGAGTTGTGAATGAAATTTTCAAAATTTTGTATGATAATGTCCACACATGTTGAAATGGGTGAAATACCTCTTGCCCATGTCATTAGATAAAATTTCCTTCTTCTTTCCCTTCTCATATTGATTTATAGAGTCGTATTTACAAATTTCATCCTTATTTATTCTTACACCTTGATCTCTTCTTTGGCTTGGAGAGTGGTGTAAATAATTTTTATTCCTTTTGAAATACTTTATATTTTTAGTGATAGATTTATTATTCCAACAAATGACCAAACAATGGTTATTCATTACATAAGATGAACATGGATAGGCATTCCAACATTCTTGTGCTACATGGCCTTTATTTATACAATTGAAACAAACAATGTAATACTCATCTCTTTAAAACCTTCTTGGGATTACCTTATACATTTTACAAGTGGTTATATTCTACCTCCTCTTTTGGGATGTTCTCTCTTTGAATATTATTTGTATTCTTATTCAATGCTTTTAAATTTATTGAAATATTTCCCTCTTCTTGGAGTTAACTTGAATTCACCCATGTAATAATGAAGTTATGTTGTGTTATCTCTTTCTTCATAGATTTTATAACCTTCTCTTAGAGGATCTTCTTTGGACCTTTGAATAAATTCAATGCTTCCTTCTTATTCATCAGAAACCTATCCATTATTTAGACACTCTAATTCCTCATTAGATTTGACAAAATTAATTATGGATTTACTTTATGATTATATTTTTGCCGAGCTAGTGATTTGGGATCTTTGTCTTTGTGAGTTTGGCATGCTTCATATATTTTAGAGTATTCTCTAACTTATTCTTTTCCACCAATATACTACAACCTTGCATATTGTCCCTTTCTTCAAATGTTATGATATTTTTCTTTCATTGTCCATTCTAACCTATATGTCATTTTCCATCATAACCCATCTTGAATAAAAATTTAGATCCAATTACCTCTATATGATTTTTAAAATAACCCATATTTAAAAGTTAGATCCAACTTAGAGTCATGGTTTGTGCATCCTTGGTAGAGGTTGCTCTCCTTTGCATGTTAAAATCTAGTTAAATAGAAATATATTAAGAATAAATGAAAGCTCAAAATGTCAGTGTTTATTGTGTCACTATAGGTAGGATACCAAAGAAGCAATGACATTATTCTCAAAAATATAATTGTTGAACTGATCATAATTATCCACTAGATTAGGAAAAACATATATAGAATCAAGTGACACTCTAGACAATAAAAGGTGTCATTTAAATTATTTATAGGTTTCCACATTCCATAGAGAAGCATATATAAAATTTTATAAGTAAATAATATTACAATCCAAGGATATCCATCATCCTATATTTATACATTGGCCAATATAGTTGCTTCTCTACAACCATTATGTTACATTTATATCATACACCTCTTTTTGAATATTTAATTTTCCAAGATTTAACATTGGCTAAGATTATTGATTTCATCCTTATGAAAAAATTGTATCTTGGAGATTGATTCCTTACACTCTATTTTAATGAATTCAATCTCTCAATATTTTTTATGAGTAAACATTGTTGTCTGGTTACTTATCATCTTCCCAATCCTCACTTAATTCACTCCTATGAGAAGTTATTTTCCACTTAAAATTATGTTCATATTCAGTTAGATCATCATCATGAATTTATATCATCCCATTTACAATGATTTTTATAGGATTTTCATCATCATAATGTGATTTGTTGCCTCAAAAGATTAATTGTGATCTCATGTTCCCTAAAACCATTTATCCCATTTTGATAATGGTATCCTTTTACCTTTGATAATTTCAGATAAAAATCCATCACTTTGAACACATTCGGATAGGTAAATGACATGTGATCTAAAGACCAAGACCTAAAAATTCACTCGAATGCATGCTTTCACAAGTTTTTAGGAGCTTAGAAACACTAACAACAAATGTTATCATAACTGAAGCAATAATTTAAGATATCCACATCTAGTGCTTTGTGGATATAAAATATCACTAAAAACATGTCTAGGGTTGTGGATAACATATAAAACTAGGTTTTTGTCCTCTGATCATGCCCGATCGAGAGATGAATTACCCATTTTAGCCTTAAGAATGCACTTCCCAATACAATAAAATTATAGTTTTTAGGGTAAATTCAATCATGCATAAAACATAAATTGTAAATATTTTTCACAGATAAAAAGAACCATAATTTTCATGTTGAAGCCCTATAATTTCACCCTTGTTTATGTAACTTTGGATATGAATTTGTGTCATCTATTTTAGTAATCAGTACTAAAATGCAAAACTTTTATAGAGAAGAGACAAGTTCTTATCCTCCAACTAACATTTCTATCTTTGAGACCTCCACATGCAAATAAATAACTTTTAACACACACAGATAGGAAAATTACACATGATCCAAAGACCATGCCATCCAAATATACCTAGATGAATGTTTTCACAATTATTTAAGAGCTTGGAAACACTAACAATAAATGACATCAATGTTGAATCAAATGTTTGATATCTCCACCTCTGGTGATTTATGGATAAAATTTGGCACTATAAAGACATCTAATGTGTTGGATATTGTATAATACCATGTTTAATTCATGTCTGATCAAGAGACATAGTACCCATTTTGACCTCAAGAATGCCATTCCCATAAGAAAAAATTATAGTTTTTAGGGTAAATTTAGATACATGTAAAATGAAAAGCATAAGTCATTTACATGAACCAAAATAATTCTTTGAAAGAGTGTGCCAAGATCTCTAAATATATTTCACGCAATCAATGTTGAATCCTGTGAGGTAGTGTGAGAGATCCAAAATTCCAAGAGAGAGAAATTATGCATTAACTTGTCTATTGCAAAATGTGAATGAGTCAATTGATTGAGAGATTCTTCATTAACCTTATAAAAAGGAAAAGTGGGGTACATATAGGGAAAATAAAGGAAACATGAGAAATCCCATAATTCTCATAATTAACTAATTAAAATTAAATATAATTAGCCTATGGACCCTTTATAACTAACCTCAAGAAGCTTAAATAACATAGAATGGACATACAACCATGTAGGCAAAATCGAGTGGTAAAAATCACTACAACAACCACCCCCCCTTAAGCATAACTTAGGTGAGATGAGAATTGGGTCCCAGAATTGAAATTCTGATGAGGAACCCAAGTAAATAGTGATGAACCTTTATAGAAGGAAGAAGAAGGTGAAACAACCCTAACCCCAATGAGATCTCATAGATGACCAAATTTACTCTCTGTGAAGGGCTTGGTCAGAATATCTATAACCTGCTTTGATGTTGGACAATATCAAAGATCAATGACTTGATCATTGATAAGCTCCTTAATGAAATGCATGTGAATCTCTATGTGCTTGGTCCTTAGATGAAGAACTAGATTCTTGTAAATCTAGATAGTAATTTGGTTGTCATATAGATGATTTTTGGCTTATGAAACTGGACACCAAACTTAGTGAGAATATCCTAAAGCTAGATTTATTCAGTGGTGGTATTAATAACCCCTCTATATTCTACCTCTATGGATGATAAATTAATTACATGTTTCTTTCTTTACTATCTTATTGGACATGAACCAAGTGAGAAACTATAGCCTGAGGTGGAATTTCAAATTTGAATATCTCCAACCCAATCTCAATCTATGTATTCAATCAAATCAACCTCTATTCCTACTCCATAGTGTATCCCATAGTTGTGTGAACCCTAAATGTAGTGAAGAATATGTTTTACAGCTTTCTAATGCAACTCATGTGGCTCATGCATAAATATAAATACCAAACTAATTTCATAGGATATGTTATATCTAGTGTGTGTGAAATATATAGGACTTCCCATGAGTTTTCGATACGGAGTTGCATCAATGAGTGGTGTAGGGAAATCAACCTCAAACTTCACACCAAAAAAGAAGGGAGTAGGAGTTGGTTTATAATTAGCCATGTTAAACCTTGCAAGCAAATCAAGAGAATACTTTGATTGTGATAAAGCTATCCCAAAATCTGACTGAATGATTTCAATCCTAAGAAAGTAATGCAATAATCCCATATTTATCATTTAAAATCTATCCAAAAGTGCAATTCTCACTACTAAGATGGATGATCATGAGCTTCCTATAATCAATAAGTCATCCACATAGAGAACTATGATCAACAGAGAATCATCCTACTATAATATATAGACATTAAGATCTAAGTGGCATCTGGTGAACCCAACTATGAGGAGAAAAGAGTCCATCTTGGCATACCATGCTCGAGGGGACCATTGGAGTTTGTAGATAGATTTCCTAAGTCTATAAACTAAGGAGGTATATTCCATAAAGATTTATGTTTACTCCATATATATATATATATGTATATATATATATTATATATATATATATATATCTTATTTGAGGTCACCATGTAGAAAATCACTCTTTACGTCCATTTGGTGAATATCCCATCAATGTGTGGCTATGATGGCTAGAGTGAGTCTTATAGACGTCATCTTGGCTATAGGAGAAAATGTCTCAGGGTAGTCTATGCCAAGCACCTGAGAAAACTCTTTTGAAATAAGATAAACTTTGTATATATTGACTGACCCATATGCACCATACTTGGTCTGATAAACCCATTTGTAACAAACCAATTTTCTTCCTTTGGGAAGAGGGACCAAGTCCCATGCTTTATTCCTGATTAGGGAACTGTAGTCTTCCTGCATAGCAGAATCCCATCCTAGAATGTTAGATGCCTCATGAAAGGTTTATGGATCTAAGCAAATGGCCAAGTAGGCATGTGATGTCCCCTAAAACTATGATCATGTCTACCTTATATTTGATGGATTTCCAACCCATCCTCTAGCACTTTGAAGTGTCTATCTTACCCAAATAAGACTAAAATTATATGAGATTAGAGAATCAGGAGGTGAGTCCTCATCATATATAGTATGAGTTTACTATTGAGGAGGATATTCCTCATCACTACTCTCATTTCTTGAACTTGAATAAAAATGAGAGTCATCCTCATCATCAAGAGGATGTTGAGGTGGATCTCTGTCACTGTCTAAAGTGGAATCAATGTCCAATAAGACTTTTGAAGAGTCTAGAGTGCCAATATTATGTTCAAGTGGGCCCTCACAAAACTTGACACTCCTTTCAATGAAAAACTCATGAGTTTTAGGATGGAGAAGCTTATATCCCTTAATACCCTTTGCATACCCCATAAAGATGTAAGACTGACTCTGAGGGTCCATTGCCTTACATTTCTTCTTGGGAACATGAGCCATTATTGGTGATCCAAACACTCAAAAGTGATCTATTATAGGCTTGTGACTGTCCCAAGTTTCAAAAGGAGTGATTACCTTCAAGGATTTGTGTAGATATCAGTTCTTAATGTAGCATGCATAGTTGATTACTTTGACCCAATATTGAGGAGCAAGAGACTTTGATTAAAGCATGCAATTTGCCATTTCCTTTAAGGTATGATTATTTTGTTTAGCCACACCATTTTTTTAAGGACTATATGGAACTATGTGTTACATCTGAATCCCCCCTAATGTGTAAAACTACTCAAACTTGTTGTTGACATGCTCCTTTCCATTGTCAGTCCTTAAGATTTTAATGAAACATTTTGACTACTTCTCTACAAGTGCTTTGAAGTACTTAAAGTGATCAAAGACCTTAGAATTATTTTTGATAAAAAAAAACCCAGGTGTACCTTGAAAAATAATTGATGAATGTGAGCATGTATCTTGTCCTATTGAATGAAGGTCTTAGAAATAAACCTGCTAAATCAATGTGGACAATCTCTAGCTTTTGTTCGACTCTCCTTACTTTATCCTTGTCATATTTCTCTTTTGGATGATTGCCAAGAATGTAGAAATTGCATAGGCCATCTGAGAATTTGAATTTAGGAAATCTTAAAACCATGTCCTGATAACTAAGTTACTCCAGGGAATGATAGTTTAAATGGCCAAACCATTCATGCCATAGTTTGTTTACTCCATCTACATGAGTAAGCAGTGCAGCTAAGGGATGATCTGGGGAAAAATGTGAGAAGGTATACAACTTTTAATAATGATTGACCTTCCCATAAGCCACTACGGTGTCATTATGTAGCTCCTTGATGACCACTAAATCAGGTGTGAACTCAACTTGCTTCCCTGCACCTACATGAGTAATTTGATATATTGATAGAAGATTGGGGAATAGTGAAGGAACACACAGAACATCATTGAAGGTCCCATCACTTACTTCAACCGATCCTTTAACATTGAATTCTACTAAAGTTTCATCACCCATGAGAATTTAAGGCATAGAATATGGCTCTATTTTTGAAAATAAATCCTTTGAGGAGGCCATGTGATAGGTAGCACCCTAGTCAATAACCCAAGTCAAAGGCTGAGAAGCTATTGCAACAAGTGCCTTGACCTTGTTTTTACTCTTTTTTATATCTTTTGCCTTTATAATACTGTGTAGACATGTTTTGAGATGATGATTTAGGAACATTGATGTTGTTCTTCCCAAACATCTTAGTCAAGGTGTCAATCTTCTTTTTCATGCACTGAGATTCATCATGTCCAAGTTTCTTTAAAAATTTGCATTTGAGTTTCTCCTTATTAGGTTTCCCACTTGAGGATGACTCATTTTGAGATGCCTTTGGCTTGGCATCTAATTTTTTATTCTTCTTATGCTCATGATCAGGTTTAGACTATTTCTTCTCCTCTTTTCCACTGCTAGAAGGCTTCTTCTTGTCCTGATTGACAATCAAGGCATGTGATCTTATAAAATTTAGTGGACTAATTTGAACCAAATTATCTTGATCCTAAGTCATATCAACAAAAAAATCATCAAATGATGGTATTTTCCAAGTATATCCAAGTGCACATTTGGTAGCATGAAATGTAGAGATGAAAATTGAATAGTCGTGACCTAGTTTTGTAAGCACAGATAGAATCAAATGGTCATGTATTTTCTCAATGAAACATTATTTTAACTAAAATCTCAGTGATTTAAACTTTGTAAATAATTATTTTAGGGTGTCATAGTCACTTGGGCTCAATATGATGAGCTCATTCTCCAGTTCATGACCCCTCATGATGTCCTGCACATTAAAAAGCTTGTCTAGGATTGTCCAGACTTTATTCAGAATTTTTGTAGATTCAATATGAAATAGGAGATTAGGATACATTGATAGGCATAGAAACCCATAGGCCTCATCACATATGTTTTACCACTTAACCTTTTTTGCATCTATAGATAGCTCAGTTTCCTCATCCATTGTAATATGATAGCTTCTTTTACCTCTCAAAGCAAACTGCATTTTAGACTTCCATTCAAGATAATTAAATGGTGTGAGTGGTTCAATTTTTATATCTATTAGTGAAGCTTAAAGTGAGACAAATTATAAAATTGAAATGAAATAAAAAATAGAAAACATACAATATAAGTACCCCCTAAACTATCAAGAATACCCCCCCAAAGTTAAAATGCACACACACTCAGTTTTAGACATCAGACATGGCTAAGCATGCATCTATGAGAAATTAGTGTGATAAATTATGAGAGGGATGTCAGGCACAACTGATAATGCATCCAAGAGGAAAGGTACAAAAGTTTGAAGAGAATTTTATGCTATTACACCATGTAAAAAATAGATGTTACAAAAGTCTTGAAACAATATCACCAATGCATAGAGCTTGAGAAAATATGTACTTTAAAAAAATGGCACCTAAAAAGGTGCTATAGATTGAAATTTATAACACTTACTGGTTCTTACTCCCACATATTCCTCGACCCTTTCCAAAAACGGAATTTTTTTCCATACTTCACCTAAAATTTGATGCCCTAATGAACATCACTTAGGGTTTTAACACTACTTTACTTCAGGTTCTTTCAAATACTTTACTTTAATATTAAGAATTAATTGACCCTAGAAAATTTGAATAGGTCTTCCTAGTGCATTTTGGGTCCTTGAAAATGCATTACTTTGGGTTTTTGAAACTGCATTACTTTGGGTTATTGTAACTATTTTAATTTAAAAAGTAATAAGTAGTCGACCCTAGAAAACCTTATTACTTATTGGCAGTGGATTTTGGGTTCTTTGAATAACTTTAATACTATTGTGGATCAGTGATGATAGTGTTGAAGCCTGATTACTTCCAAGTAGTTGCCCTGGAGAAGCTCAATTAATTCTTGCAATGTATTTTGGGTTTTTTAAACAACTTTACTGATTTACTTAACTTCCCAAATTTGAATTAAATCAACTCATAAAACTTGATTTGGTCTATGATCAAGTTTTTTGGGTTAATAAACCTGATTTCTTCTTCCAATGTAATTTGGGGTTTTTAAACTACTTAACTTCACAAATTTTAAGTAAAGTAATGTTGAAAGCCTAAGTGGGTCTTGCAAGCAAGTTATAGCACTTTAAAAACTTGATTTGTTCTGGAATCAATTAATGGCCCTCTGAGAACCCAATTTGGTCTATGGAGAGTAAACCGGGGTTTACAGGCTTGACTACTTTGTCCGTATGAATGTTCGACTAGATGGAAAAAATTGATTTTTAGGAAAATCCATGAAATTTCTCAAAAATATAAAAGTAACCCATTTTATATCTCAAAAACCCTATAAAATATATACAAATATATTTTTCATTAAATGCCTTTTGACATGAGTTTTGAGGTAGATTAAGAAAATACCTCCAAGGTCAAAAATGGTAGCCAAGAAAGAAGAAAAAATCATAACAAGAAGAATGCATGGAGGATCTTACCAAGGAGTATGATGCATGAGGCTATCAGGAAGGCTTTTATACCATGAAATAGTGTGCCAAGATCTTTGAATAGATTTCATGCAATCAATGTTGAATCTTGTGAGGTAGTGTGAGAGCTCTAAATTCCAAGAGAGGAAAAATATGCATTAACCTATCTATTGCAAAATGTGAATGAGTCGATTGATTGAGAGATTCTTCATTAACCTTCCAAAAAGGAAAAGTGGGGTAAATATAGGAAAAATTAGGGTAACATGAGAAATCCCCTAATTTTCCTAATTAACTAATTAAAATTAAATATAATTAGCCTATGAACCCTTTATAAATAACTTAAGGAAGCTTAAATAACATAGAATGGCCATACGACCATGTAGGAAAAACCTAGTAGGAAAAAACACTACACCAACATCCTCACATGCATGTCAAATAAATATAATTTAACATCATACCATGTCCACGTAAGCTTGGATATTAATTTATTGTACATGTTGCAGTAATTATCCCTAAAATGAAACTTTTTTATAGTGAAGAGATTAGTTCTTGTCCTCAAACTGGAATATCCACTTATGAGACCTCCACATGTAAATATAATGCTTTAAACACATCCAAATATTAAAATGATGTGATACAAATAATATTAACTCAAAATCCACCTGAATTATTATTTTCACAACTATTTAGGAGCTTGGAAACATTGACAACAAATATTCTTGAAGTTGAATTATCAATATAATATCTCCACCTCTAGTGCATTGTGTTATAAATTGGGACTTATAACATGTTTGGGGTGGTAGATAATGTATATGAATAGGCTATTAGATTTTTATCATGCCCATTAGAGAGATGGATTACCTATTCTAGCATCAAGAATGCCCTTCTCATTAAGTAAAAATTATAGGATTTTAGGGTAACTTCATATGCACATAAAATAGAAACTGTAAGTCTTTTGAATGAACCAAAATAACCCTCACATATGTGTCAAATCCATTTAAACTTAGATAATGTACATGGAATCTTGGATATTATTCCATGGCATATGATATAGTAAGCATTCTTGAAATGTACTATTTTTTTAGTGAAGAGACAAGTTCTTATCCTCTAACTGACATTTTTACTTCTGGGACCTCCACATGTAAATCCATCACTTTTAAATTTCTAGATAGGCAAATTACACATGATTTAAAGACCAAGACATAAAAATATGCCTAGATGCATGTTTTCACAATTTTTTAGGAGCTTAGAAACATTAACAATAAATATTATCAAAGTTGAAGCGACAATTCAATATCTCCACCTCCAGTGCTTCTTGGCTAGAAACTAGCATTGACAACATGTCTCAGGTGGTGAATAACAAATAGGACCAGGTTCTCTGACTTTGATCACACTTGATCAATAGATATAGTACCCATAATGGCCTTAAGAATTCCCTGCCCATTAAGATAAAATTGTAATTTTTAATTTAACTTAAGACGTGCATAAAAAAAGATCATAAGTTATTAGAATGAATCGAAAGAACCCTCACGTGCATGTCAAATCCTCTAATTTTACCCTGAAACACATTCATGTAACCTTGTAAATGAATCCATGGCACATTTTGATATAATTATTCCTCAAATGGAATGTGTTTTTAGTAAATAGATAAGTTCTTTTACTCCAACTGACATTTTCACCTCCAAATCATCCACATGGAAATCCATCACTTCAAACACATCTATATAGGAAAATGAAATGTGATATGAATACCACGACCTCTAAATCCACAAATATGTGTATTTTCAAAAAAATTTAGGATATTTGAAACACTAACAATAAATTTTATCAAATTTTAATTAACACTTTGATATCTACACCTCTTGTGCTTCGTGGCTAGAAATTGGCATTTCCAACATGTCTACAATGGTAAACAATGTCCAAGACCAAGTTACTAATCTCATATCATGCCTAATAGAGAGAAAGAGTATGTATTCTAGTTTAAATAATGACCTTTCTATTATATCAAATTAATTTTATTAATCATGTCTTAGCTTCAAGAATATGAAATTATTTACTAATAGTGCCAACCATGTGAAGGTCAAATTTTATTTGTCACCACTAACCTATAAAAAATGTTAGTAAATAATTTTAAAAAATTATATGTACTACCTATTAAATCAATAAAATTTGGTAAAATTAAATTCATATACATTTTATAACTCAATTTACCTTGTAATTTCAATCCAATGAACCACTAGGATCTACATTAATCTTTAGAGTAGCAAGAATACATGGTCTGATTCATGAAATTTCCATAGATTATTATTTAGTGGCCTCCCACACTATTTGTCCAATTGAATATTTGTTTCAAGAACCAAATTTTAATAGTGTATTATAATCATATATGTTTCATATTATTCTAAAAACCATACATTTTAATTTTGAATAGGATATTATTGAATTCAAGTTCTAGTGACTACCACAAACCTAGTGGGATAGTCAAAAATTTCCCCACCTATGACTGGTGAAGTCAATTTATTTTTTTTCTTCTAAAAACAAACATAAGTTTTAATTTGTTACATATTCATTTTAATCATCAATAATAACTTTAAAAACATACCTTGTATCATAAAAACCAAATTTTAATGATGGTGTCAAGATAGATAATGCGAGTAAATAGTACATAATGATTAATCCTCTACATAGTTTTACTAGATCAGATACATGGTCCAAGTCATGTGATGATGTCATATCTATAAGTTTTAATTATATTAAAACCTAATAGGTGTTGATTGTAATTAAATGTCTACATCTCCATCTATCCACCCACTCTTGTGTCTCACACCCATTCCAAACAAAGTCCATGCATGCAAAACATAAACATGCCATATGTCTCGTATGAATATTCCAAGAACCTACATTTGAGATAAGAATCAAGTGTAGTTCACTTTATCCCATTATGGTAATCCAATACTTATAATTTTACAATTTTTATTCCTCCATCAACCAAAAATATCTTTGAAAACTATAATTTTTGTGAGCACCATGGCCCATTTTCTCATTACACCATTCAACAATGTTTTTTCATTAGTAAAAAAAATACCATATTCAAAATTCAGATCCTCTTTTGAAACAAATATTTTTACACATGTTATAGCACCATCAATATCCCCTTTTCCATGGTTAACCTTAGTGAAACTCAAAATATGTTCTACATTAGTGGTAACGTACATCCTACTCAACCAATAAAACATCTATGCATTCTTAAATTATGATGTGTAATTTTCTGACCAAATATAATGTTGATTGAAACTAATGTTCCTTTCAATTAAAATTCCATAGAACATCTCAAAATAACCTTTCACATATTATATAAAATGTGATTGATCATCACTAATATAGAAATAACACTACCTTAATATTTTTTGATATTGTTATGTACTATCAATTGCATGCATGAATTTTATATGCATGACTATGGTAACCTTTACCAAGTTTTAATACTATGATTAAACTTCCATTTTTGTTTTGAATGCATAATTCTAAACAAAGTTAAATACTAAAATAATAGAACCAAGTGGGAATTGTCCTTACTTAAATTGAACTATTCATTCAACCATGTGTGTGTGCCTTGTATACTCATAAAAAAATTTCTAACCAAATTTAACAATAAATTTTGAAATATCTATTTGTTTTATAACAAGATCACATATTTTAAATTATTTTTCATCATTTAATTAATATGTCACAAATTTTTATTTGCTAAAACCAATTAATTCTTATCCAATTTCACTTGTACTCTCCTCATGAATACTATTTATTAATTTTGGCAATCCACTACAAATGTTGCAATTTCTATCCAAACATGTTTTGTTATAAAAGCTGTCCATTTGGTCTTTCACAAAAGATGGTTCAAATAAATTATCTTATTGGTTTTGGAGTAAATTCCATGCCACACTCTTTGAAAAAGTTGGGATTATGAAAAGTACAATGTATATGGATAAAAATATTATAGTGCATTGAAAATTCAACATGTTTCTTCCAACAAGTGGTGCATGTGTGATTTATTTTTACATAAAATGGTTTGGTCATATCAAAATATATTTAAATAATAGAATTTTATGGATATTTTTAAAATAATACAATTGTGTTTGGGTCATATTGGATGTAGTTCATAGTTATGAGAACCAACTCTTATTTTCACCACATCTCTTGCATTGGGTGAAACTCTTGTATTGTCTTTCCAAGATTGTACAAGTAAATCTTTGAGAGCATTGATTATAGCCTTATATTTTCATGGAAGTATACTAGATAATAAATAGAGTACATTGGTATGGGCATCATTAAGCATTTTATGTATTCTAATTAAGTTCATTATTATTTTTCTATATATGTTCAGTGTTCATCTAGTTTTTAAAATCAAGCATTGTCTCCCTATTTGACCACTTACTATAGAAGTTGTAATTATCATTAGGCAAAATTACAATATTTTTTGTGTGTTTTCACACCTGTGGTATGATATGCATCATGTATATTTTTAATATTTTCCTTGTCTTCACTATTTATGTTATATGTTCTTACTACTAGGGATTACATTATAGGTCTCATCTTAATCAATTTTATCAATAAAACAAATAATTTCCATTTTTGACTATCAAATTTTATTTTTTAAAATAAACTATCCAAAATTATTTTAGCTAGTCTTCTTGAATGATAGTCAGACATTTTGTTATGCATTGATTTCAAACTATTTTCATCAACTTCAATTAAGTACTTTCATTTTTTATGCACAATCCTTGGAGGTGTTATTAACTATGGAATTTGTTAGAGGGTGTTTTCATATCATTATGTTCACTACTAGTATCTTCATTTTTACTTTCATTTTTTAGTGTTTCCATGGGATTTTATTCATTATTAATTTCATCATTCTATGTTTCCATGTAATTTTATTCATTTTTAGGAGCTAAATCGTCATGCATAGATTGATAATAAAAATTAAGAAACTTCATACTTTGAATGTGGACTCAAAACATAATTTGGAATTTTAGGTAAACATCCATCATAATTATTCTATTCATCATTATATATGACATTTGGTTCATTAGGGATAATGTTTGTACCTTATCTCAAGTAAAATGATTGTATTCATACCTTTAGTTTTTCTCTCAACACTTGTAATTACTCTGATGTTTTGTGATTTAAGTTATTCCTTTTCTTTGAACAAGATCCATCACCCATGACTAGAAAAACTTGACACATGTCCAAAAGAATAATTTGATATATTTTGAAGGTGGAGTAAAAAAAATAGCTTGATAATTTTTTTCATTGACTTGTAGGCTACAGAATAATGTATAGAATGTAAGTGGGAACACAATTCTTAGTTGAGTTTAAAAATAGTTGTTGAAAGATTTTTTTTGTCTATTATGAACATAATGAATATGTGCTATAATGTGTACATTTACATAGGTATATATCATATAAATATGTCATTAGAATATTATATGATGTAATTTATTCTTGATTGATGTCCAAATCACAAATTATATAGCTAAAATTAGGTTCAATTATCCCCAATTAACATCCTATACTCACATTTAAGTTCAAGGGGTTCATATTACACCCAATTACCTTTGTGATTACATGTGTCATAAAATTTGGGATGATTGAGCCTCAAATCACTTTATATAGTCATAATTAGGTTGAAAGGGATCAAATTAGCCCAATTTTCCTTCATGATTAAATTGGTGGACTATTTTATTTAGGGTGTCATGATAATGTGTTCTATTGACCCCCAAATTACATTATATATAATCAAAATTAGGTTAACAAGGCTCAATTTGGCCCAAATCATGTCCTTAATTACACTAATTGATTAATTAGATCAATTCATGTGACATATTCAGAGCTAATTTAGCCCAAAATCATGTCCTAATCTTTTAGTTAGGTTCAAGGGTCTAAAATTAGCACCAATTTCATTCATGATTGAATTGATAGACTATTTAATTTAGGTTTTTATGATAGTGGGGTTTATTTACCACCAAATTACATCATATATAGTCAAAATTAGGTTCATGGGGTTTAATTTCATCCAACATGCATCACTGATTGTAATGATAAACTAAGTGGGTCAATATGTTAGGAAATATGAGCTAATTTATCCCCAAATCACATCATAGACTCGTAGTTAGGTTCAAGGGGTTCAAATTAGCCTCATTTACCTTCATGTTTACATTTATGATAAAATCATGATTGATTAAGACATATGTTGCATCTTATACAATCAATTGAGCCATAAATTAGGGTCACAAGGCTCAATATGGCCCAAATCACATCCATAATCATACCAATTAACTAATTATATTGATTCATGATGGAATCATAGCTAATTTAGTCCCAAATCATGTCATGCTCTTGTAGTTAGGATGAAGGGGCTTAAATTAGCCCTAATTTCCTTTATGATTGAATTGGTGGAGTATTTAGTTTATTTTTATATGATATTAGGGTTGATTGACCCCAAAATTTCATCATGTATAGTCAAAACTAAGTTCGTGAGGCTTAATTTCATCCAACTTCATAACTAATTGTAATAATCAACTAATTGGTATGATATGTCAATAAATATGAGAGCTAATTTTTATCCCCAAATCACATTCTAGATTCAAATTTAGGTAAAATAGGTTGATATTGGATCCAATTACCTTCATGTTTTTATTTATGATAAAATTAGGGTTTAGGGTTTAAGGTTATAATAATTGATTGATTGGGTCAATATGTTAGGAAATATGAGCTAATTTAGCCCCAAATCACATCATATACTCATAATTAGGTTCAATGGGTTCAAATTGACCCTAATTACCTTCATGTTTACATTTATGATAAAATTAGGGTTGATTAAGCTATATGGTGCATACTATAAAATTGATTGAGCCATATATTAGTTTAATAGGGCTCAATTTGGCCTAAATCATGTCTATAATCACACCAATTAACTAATTGGATCAATTCATAATAGAATTAGAGTTAATTTAGCCCCAATCATGTTCTGCTCTTGTAGTTAGGTTGAAGGGAGTCAAGTTTTCCTCAAATTCCTCCTTGATTGAATGAACCAACTATTTGTTTCATTATATGATGACATTAGGGTTAATTTCACTCCAAATCACATCATATACAATTTAAAATAGGTTCATGTGACTTAATTTTTTTAAAAATGTGTCCTTGATTGCACTATTTGACTAATTGGCACAATCTATGCTGAAACAAAGCTAATTTAGCCTCAAATCACATTTTATAGTTATAATTATGTTAAAGGGGATCATATTGACCTTAATTTCCTCCATAATTAAACCAATTGACTATTTAATTCATTATACAATGACATTGAAGTTTATTAAGCCCAAAAACAAATCTTATACATGTCAAAATTACATTTGTCATTAAACCAAATGATTATTTGCTTCATTATATGATGAAATTAAAGTCAATTAAGCCCCAAATCACATTTTATAGTCATAGTTAAGTTAAATGGGATTAAATTAGTTGTAATTGCCTTCACATTTAGCCAATGGAATATTTGGTTTATTTTATTATGACATTGGGGTTGACAACCCAAAATTACATCCTTTATAGCTAAAATTAGGTTTACAAGGCTCGATATCACTCAAATTGCATCACTGATTACACCAATTCATTCAATATGTTAGGAAATGTAAGAAAATTAATCCTTGATTCACATCCTATACATGTATTTATGTTAATGGAGTTCAAATTGTCATTAATTATCTCCACCATTAAAATAATTGACTATTTCATTCAATTTGTGATGAATTTGGGCCTAGTTGAACCTAAAACCATATTCTATATAGTCAAAATTGTGATCTCAGGTAAAAACTAACCAAAATTACATCATTATATCCATCATATCCATTTTGTGGTAGTGTATATTATAAACATCCAATTTTCACCACTTCAGTGTCAAAATTACAATCTGAAACATTTCTTGAAATAATGTGTAGATCATGCCTAAAATCATGAAAACACTCTAATTATTTTTCACATATTATGTGCATCATCTGAAGTACATTGGGGCATCTCTGATTGGGATAATGCACTATAACCAACCATCATCTTCATCTAATTATATCTAATCCAGATTACTCTTTGTAAGAAGTATTTTAGACCAATTAAGTGAGGTAATTATTCAACCCTCAATATTTCAAAAAAGGCTAATCAGTATTATTATATAATTAAATCAAATTAAAAATATAACTTCTCCTTAAGTGAAAAATCCATGGAATAGAGGTCATAGAAAGAAAAAAGGAAAAATATCTATTAGGGTTTCCTCCATGTGCACCATAGAGTCAACCCTTGATTTTCTATCATTCAAGCTTGTCTACATATCATGGCACTTTTTAGGTTGTCTACGAAACTAGCATTTATTGCCTTTTAAGATTTTTCACCTTTGCATGAGGCCAACCTATTTAGTGAATTATCTTCATTCTCTCTTTGTTGTTTTAGCTGTAGAGGAGAATGATGGAGCATCGAACAATGGCCCCTTACAAAAACCTAAGGAAATTTGCCTTGAAGGTATACCATGAGGTAACTATTCGAAACTTGAAGTTATTTTACCCATTCTAGAATTTAACTCTACTTGTCAATGGCTAGAATATTTTTGTTTGATAGGATATTTTATGGGTTGAATTCCCTTTGAAAGTATGATTAGGTACTGGATTCAAGCTCACTTGGTTTTTCATGGCATAAAACTTGAGAGCATCCAGAATATTACAAAGGGCTTTTTCTATTCCATTTTGCCAATCCTTCCCATGTAGGAGGTATCCTCTATAAGCCATCCACATGGTATGTTATGAAATCACACATGGTTCTCTCCCCATGGACATGGGACTTTGTTGTCTTTGAGGACACTGTTCTCAAGGTCCCAGTTTGGGTATAATTTCCAAGTCTCCCACTCTCCTATTGGTATTTTATTCACTGGATAGATTCCTCCATAGGTTGGGTTATTTACCATGAGAAAAATAGGTTCTAATTTGATAGACCATAGAATCAGGTATATGTATAAGTAGACCTCTATTGGGACCTCAAGGATTTTATGGAAATTCAAGTTGGGGATGTGAGACACTCCCAGTGAGTCTTAAATATCAACTTACCCAACACCTGTGTTTTCTACCAAGCCACTGACCATAAAATTTAGGGCTGTCCCCTTTAATTAACCCATAATAACATGCCCAACCACTCATCCTCTCCTCTTAGGCCCTCTTTGAAATCTATAAAAATCTAGTTGAGGATGGTTGGACTATGATAGTAAAGAAGAAGAACCACACTAAAGCCAAGAGCTCAAGTGCAGGAAATACTAAAGGAGGCAATCCATCAATAAATAATGGCCTGTAGGATTAGGATCTTGTTGGGAAAGAGCCTTCTTAGGATGAAGCCCCAAAATTAATAGAAGAACCTAGGGTCTTCAACACCCCTCTTAAAACCAATGGTTTATCTTAGTGTCTCAAGATTTATCTACCCAACTCTTCTAGTTTTTTAGACTCACAACCAACCTCTCTACCACTTCTTACTCGATGGGATGCACCCAAATGCTCTTGTATCCCTCTTAGGTGGTGTAAAGAGTTAAAGGAAAAAGAGCATCAGGTTGATCCTATTGTGAGGAAAAAATTTGGTGATTTTTTAAATGCCAATAGTGGGCATTTTTTATAGAATCATTATGATGCTTTAGAAAGCCTAGAATATGAGGATATGTCTCTTAACACCTGTCACCTATGAATTCATTTTCATGGAATGTTTGGGGTATTATAGAACTAAAACATAAGTTTATTGTGCATGATTTTAAAAATAAGTTTCCTAAAATGGACATTCTTTTTCTGCATAAAGTGAAGGTGGTAGAATTTTTATTGATGGTAGTCAGTAACTCTATCTGGAATGATAGTATTATTCTAAATAGTAATCATAAGGCAAGATGTGTAGGTGTGATCACATTTATTTCTTGAAGGTATCGACTGCACTTAGTGAAATCTAGCATGGACCCCACCAACTGTCTAGTCTGGACCCTTTTCATCATTGAAAGCCATTCATTTGGATTTATTAATATTTATGCCTTCAATGATGCCATTGAGTGTACTCAATTACAGCAATGGATTGTAGATGATCTCCTTGATTCTCATTGTGTCATATGTGGTGAATTTAATATGGTGGCTTCTCCTAAAGACAAAGTGGGCCATCTAATAATACATTAGGCAACTAACAAAAGGGAGGTGTGGTATTATATGTGCACTAAATGGGGATTTTATGACCCTAATTTAATATACCATCCTAAAAATGGAGTGTGGTACACCTAAATCAATCTCAAGGATGTCCCCACTTAGACTATAAAGTACCTAAAGAGAGCAATGATGTCTACCCAACCATATGTTTCCTTTGATAATGGTTTTTCTCCTTTGGTGAAGCACTGCCAAATTTTGGGATTTCTGATCAGTCCCCCATTTAGTTTAGAATGACATGGAAATTCATGAAACCCAAGGTCCATAAAACACAATTTTTTCTTAATACCTCCCTGCTCAAACATGGGCCCATTATGGCATGCATTCATATAGTTTAGATTATGGATCCCCATCCATCCCAAGATTTTGGTTGGATTTATTTGGTGGGATGATACCATTAGAAGGACTTCTTGCTTTCTAAGAATCTATGGTTGTCAACTTGCTACAATTTGATGGCACTCTTACTCTGCTACTTTCTTAGAGCTTAGCCATGTGACTTTAGCATTATAAAAATATCCCTTCAATGAGATATTATAGGTTAGAGTCTATTCTTTTTGGAATTACATCTAGATTGTAGATAATTACAATGCCTAGGGAGCTCAAATTAAAGTCAAACTCTATTGGCTCAAGATAGGGGATAAAGCCTCAAAAGATTTTTTTCAAATGCTTCGAGCTAAAAAATTGAAGAAACAAATCCAAGCTATCTCTAATGCTATAAGGAGAATATCAGAAATGCCATAGATTATTCAATCCTTTTTCTTCCATTATCAACAAGTGTTTATATCTCAAGTGTCCTCTATAGAGCATGACATAGCCTTTCAGTAGTGTCTCACAGTGGTGCCTTACAAATTTACTCCCACTTAATGGGTGGCTTGCGATAGGCTCCTCACTATGGATTATCGACATGAGGCAATGCTCATATGGCAAATGAAAAATATCTAGGCATTGATTTTTTCCCCTATGAATTCTATAAAACCCTTTAGGATCTTGTGGGTGGTGACTTATACCATGTTTATCAAAAGGCCTTTTGCACACATTCTCTAGGGAAGAATATAAATAGAGGAAACATTCAATTCATACCTAAGGGAGGGGATTCTAAATTGATCTATAATTGGTAGCTAATCACCCTCCTAAATGTTTCCTACAAAATCATTTTTAAAGCTCTGGTGCTCCAGTTGCATAATCTATTACCACACATCATTCACCTTGAGTAAATAAGATTCATTAGAAGTAGATATTTATTAGACAATATCATTAAATTTTAAGAACGAATGGACTGGGCTATAAGATCTAAGCAACAAGCTATGCTCATAAAAATTGAATTTGAAAAAGCTTATGACAATATTGAGTAGCCTTTCATGTTGGCCATGCTTACATCCCTGAGCTTTGGGCCAAATTTCATTCAAACCATCCAAATGTTTTTTTATATGCCTCAACCAGCCTCCCTAATAATGGAGTCACTTATGAACAATTTGGTTTATTTTGGTCTATTCACCAAGGATTCCCTTTGGCACTTACCCTATATGTGCTTGCAGCTGAGGGTTTTGGATATCTTCTTAGCAATGCCCAAGATAGGGGCCTTATTAAAGGAATTTATCTCCCTTTAGATAAAGAAAACCCTAAAAAAGATATGCAACTATTGAATGGCCACTTTGTTGATGATTTTTCCATTACTCTTATTGAATACGAGTACAATGTGGATAATGCCTTATGGTGTCTCAACACTTTTTGCCTTACCTATGGCTCAAGCATCTAATGGCAAAAAACTTGTTTCTATAAGAAATCATACCTCCCCCGACCATTATGGGCTATCAAGTATGGGTGGGCTTGGATTTGACATGATAAAATCTTTAAGTTTCTTTGCATCCCTTTTATTTTTGATGCCTCCCAGCCTATGTTGTGGTAATATGTTATTGACATAGTGGTAAAGAAACTAGAATATTAGGTGGCTAAGACCTTATCTTTAGAAACTAAATTCTAAATCTTCTTGAAAGTGCTTATGACCACCCATGTTTACTACTCCTCATGTTGGGTGCCTTCCAAAAATTCTTATAAAAAACTTGAAAAACTCCTTAGGGATTTTCTTTGGTGCAATCTTCATATGGCCATGGAATCTATAGGGTTTCTTGGGAATAATGATAATTCATGTGAGATGCCGAAGGTATGGGTCTAATTGACATGGATCATCAAGGAATTGCCTTCTGTGCTAAATGGATTATGTGGGAAATTAATGACAAGGAAGCTTGGAAGGCATTGTTTCAACACCACATCTCTTTAGGCCTACCTAAAGGCAAAAAAGCCTAGAAAGTTCTTGGCTTCTCTAATATACTAATCATTAAAATCCCCATTCAAATTATAGGGTCCTTTGTGGATAAAAGTATTTGGAAATCATGGAAAAGGATCAAAACATGGCTTATCTAGAATGGCTCAGGGTTTCAAGATGGTTTTTCTATTAACTCACACTCGCTATGGTGGTCACCTATTATCAACTTCAATGAAGTCCCTCTAGATGAGTTTCCTTGGCTCAATGCTCTCAAATTGTTTCATAGAGGCATTCATATTATCCAAGATATTTTTTGTAAGTAGTCTCACTTTAGGCTATCCTGGGAAGAGGTGAAAACCAAATTCTAGTTAGCCAATGTTGATAGAGAATCTTACCAAGAAATCCTCAACATTGTTCTATCTTTAATGCTTCAAAAAAAATTGTTCATTCTTCTCATCCTTGGTAGAAGGACTGGAAGTGGTATGTTGAAACTCTATTTTGTAATTACACCCCTAGCTTGGATATTGGTGGCTTACTCCCCACATGCCTATGGTGGACAATATTAACTCTTGTTGGGATCTACATTCTTTCATTCTCACCTGGTGTTTCCATTTTCATACTATCTGGGAGGCTTGCTTAAAGCTTAAGCTAGCTCATTTTGCTTGGTGTATTCTATATCAGGGCCTACCTATAGGCACAAGGCTTGTAAATATAGGAATTTTCCTTCCTAAATGTCCCTTTTGTGGCCATCTATAAATTCTCCCTCATCTTATAGGGCATTGCTCCAAATCTCAAAGGGTCTGGACATGGATTCATGACCTTTTCAAGCCCTTCTAGCTTGAGTTTTTTTAATGGAAGAAATCCTTATTGGAGATAAACCCACCTTACTTTTTAAATACACCCAAGTTTGGCATAATTTTAGAGTGGAGATTCTATTTTGGTTATGGAAAGAAATAAATAATTTAGTGTTTAATAATTCTTCTTTAGATTGTAATTTTTCTACCCTCAACAAATCCACTATTATTTCCAATGTTCTTTTACAGATACAAGTGTAGGAAAATAAAGTTTCCATTGAGCTTGTCCATCTCCAAGACCTTCTCACTAATTTATGAGATGCTCCTTATGCTAATCTGGCAATTTGCCTTGAGGTAGGCATTGATGTAGCCAATTTTAGAACTATTCTCATAGTGGCACTCTATATCAGTGTATGTCCCCTCTTAGGCAGTAGCTAGGGTGGTAACCCCAACCTAATTCCCCTACTAGGTAGGATGGTTGGGATGTTCCTCCTTTTCCTTTGCATCTAGATGATTAGGGGCACCACTTAGAGGTTAGAAAGACATGATGGAAAAGTTCCCCAAACTTTTGATGGCCATTTCTCCTACTTGACCACAAGAAGATGACAAGGACACTACTCAGGCTTCTGGTTGGGAGTTAATTCTAGATGGTAATGACTTTCCAATCTTGGGATGGGGACCTAATGATATGGATCCTCTTCTTTCTAACCTTGCTCTGGAAGCTTAATGTTGTCTTTTATGATGTTTTGATGATTTATTCCTAGGCAAGGCTTAGTGTTATTTTTGCTTCTACTTTCTTATTCTTAGGCTTGGCCTAGTTTGATGTTGAAGCATGCTTTCATAGCTCCTAATTTTTTGTATTATATATATATCATCAAAAAAAATCCATGGAATTGGTTAAATATTGAAATTATGCAAAATTCAAATTTCAATAAATATATGAAATTGTGACATCATCATGACATCATGGGTCAAGTTGTTAAATTTTGAAAAACATCAACATTAATGCAAAAAATATCATAAATGTTTAATAATGCATCATAAATTTTGGCCCATCCTTCCTTATTACATCTTCAAACTCTTTCATTAATGGAAGCTGAGGACTCAATGTTAGCCCTCCATTTGAAGATCAAGATGGATGGTCACCAATGATTTACTATGTATATAAATTGAAGGTTCCCCCTCCATTAAAGACAATATTTTTTGTGTAAGATCATAATACATAAATATTACCAAAGATTCAACTATTATTCACTTTGAAAACATCACTTAGACAAGGGGATATGTTGTTGAACTGTAGTGTGACATTGTTAAAGATAAGTAGATCTACAACCCAAACACAAGCCTCTTACAATCTGACTAGAAAATGATGTCCACAAGGAAGATTTAATGCTTATGTTTTTGTCTTCCAATTGGTTATTTATTTCTTAGTCTTAGATTAGGATTATAATTTCATGCTCTGTCAATTGTTTTTTGTGTATTTACCAACAATGATCTAACCTTCTTTAGATTCTTGATCTACATAGTTCCATTCCTATTTGGATGGTACACACCCCATAAACCTCTTCCGGGCCTTATTGATCTTCTAATTATGAAATTAGATCACTTTTTGACCTTGGTTTCTTTTTTCTTATGTTTTTTCTATTTTCTATCCCCCGAGCATCAGAGAGATTGCACTATGTATCGACAAGTTTATTCCCACGAATGTTAAGATCAACCTACATATTAGTGGTTTCACATTCCATTTTATTTTTGTTTTCTCTTTTTTATATAAAATAAACAAGAACAACCTACATAATAGTGAGATCTACCTTTTGAATGGTGGTTTTGTACTCTCGGTTCTTTGTGCTTTCATGAAAATGTCAAGATTACCCTATGTATTAGTGAGTTTTCTCTAGTAATCAGTGACATTGACTTGATGAATGATAAATTCATACTCTTGGCTCTCTTCAACCTTTTTTTATTATTAAAAATGATAATGATCTATACATCGATGAGAATGACCTATTAGTTGTTGATTTCATAGAAAGGTAAACAATGTTTTTGTGTTGTTATTTTATTAAAAATGATGAGATCATATGGTAAAATGGTGAGCATCTTGTTAATAAATTAAATCACCATACTAATTTTAGTTGGCTACATAACGATTAGTTTGGTTTGTAAAAATATGAGATCACCCTGTGAAACTTTTTATTGAGAATAAAAATAACATTTCAACTTCCCTTGCTTTCCTAAAACCACATTGCAAGCCTCTAACTTGTTTCTTAAAGGTTTAGTTAGTAAAAAGGTGGATTTATTTGATTAACAAAGTCAATTTTTCACTCACATTTTGATTCATTGCTTAAGTAAATAACCTATATTTCATTTATATATTTAAAACACTTACTTTCATGTTCTTTGTTTAAGAGTTTTGTTTGCTTGCTTGCTTTATTATTCATCTAAGAGAATGTTTGGTATGTTGTCTTCTCTTGCCCATTCATAGGGTCCAGATAATAGGAAAAAAACACTTTTTTCATTTTTATTTTGGTTTTACAGGGTGTATTTCATCTCTTTCTCATAAGTCCTTTGGGTGCAGTGACTAGGGGTTGATATCCCAACATTCGTACAAGCATGTAAATTTGATGGGGATATAAATAGTTGGTATATGTCATTAAGGCCTAATAGAATTCCACATAAAGATTTTCATGAAAGTAACAAGTTGAATCCCAATGCTAATCCATTAGACATAACCATTGAGGAAGATATGGCCTCTTTAATAGGGGATGTATCCCCTTACAAACAACCCAACACTTAGATCTCTTCTTCAACATATTTTTCACCCATATTGTGACAATTTAGTAAGTTAATGAAAACTTTAAATTAAGACCTATTTTCCACAAAAAATTCACTGATGTAGGGGTGTCAAGGTAACAACCCCAAAATATTTTATATTGCCTACAAAATTTAAGAGAGGGTGGGTATTTCACCTACATTTAAATTTTTTATTAAATTAATCCTTAAATTTCTCCTCTCAAAGAAAGTATATTTAAGACAGTGATTGTGATTCACTCTCAATATATCACTAATCTATGATTATTTACTTGAATTTTTTTTGTTTGGATGTTATGTCAAAAATCATTATATGTCAATAATCGAGTCTAAAAACTAAAGTCCTAAACATAATCCATATTGCACTTACATAATAAGGCATTAATCTGTCCATATTTTGAGACAAAGGGTCACTTTTTCCTCGATTCCATGTCAAAAAAATTTTGAATACACACTTCTCTTATCTAAATCACATCATTATGCTATCCATTTTGAAATATCCCTAATTTCAATCAAATTATAATACTAATTCAACACCAATTAAAAAACCTAGGTCCACATTCTTGTCTAAACTATTATCGTTACATTGTTTGTATTATTTGAAACCTAATCTAGGTTCCAATTCTAGTTCCAATCCTAAAGTTAAAAGGTCAACTATTCTAAAGTCAAACAAGGTAAAACCTTTATTTATTTCAAAACCTAGTTTAATTAAGGATAAAAATTATCTAAAGCTCAACTACAATCTAAGGTTCACACAAATTCAAATCAAATTGCATTCCAAATCAAGATAAATTTAAAAATGTCCAGACCTATTCCAAGATGAAGATTATAAATCCAAAAATGACAAAGTGTACACATAGTGGCACTATTTATAACCTTAATTTCTTTAAGGAGGTGATTTACAATCCATATAGGTATGAATAGTATGTCAATAATATTAAATATGAGGTACATCAACAATACTTCCCAAATGTACCATCTAGTACTGAACTTGAACAAAATAAAAAATCCCTTATGAATGTGTAATCAGGTGTAAAATATGGACAAGATGAATTTAAAAGACACCTATTTATAACAAAGATGAAAATATTTTGAGATTATTAGATATTGGTGCTAGATCTCTAACTAGATTTCCAGTCAAGAACTTATGCTATTTGGTTAGATCTCATGAAGTAACATCCTTTACGCTACCAAATAATCAAGCCACCTCTAGACAAAGCCAAGCTCTTGTACTATCCTCTAGTCAATCCATCATGACATCTAGTAAAGGAAAATATCAACTTATTAATCAATATTCACAAATCCAATTCATTGCCTCTCTTATATAACATCCTAGTTAGGTCTTGGATACTTTGGATAACTCCCTAACTACTCTATATATTCAAAAGCCATTAATTATAAAATAAATTCCACCAACTAAATAACAACCCTATTTACTAGTCAATTCTACACCTAGTTTTGATATATTTGCCATAAATACATTAGTTGTGGATCTATTCAACACTTTTATATCCAATAGTGATCCATTGGATAATTCTAATATAAATCCCTCAATGGATTATTCTTAACATGTTGTTAACAAATCTCAACTAGCACACTTCAATACACATCAAGTATCATTCGAAATCTAATAAATACTCTTATAAATTCCCAATAAATCATTTCTCCCAACATTCCACACACTTCACAAAAATAGGTTGCAAACATGTCTAACCCACAATAATAGGTTGAAATTACCCCATCACAATAGGTCCTTTCCACCAATATTGCCATAAAATTTAATGAATCCTCCACCTCAGTAGGTGGTAACCAATTTTCCACCTCAGAATATGGTTACCAATCCTCCACCTTAGTAGGTTGTGACTAATACTCTAATTCAACGAGTGGTGACCCATCCTCACCTAAAATAAGTGGTATCCAATCCCCAAAAAACATTATCTAATAAACAACATGTTATTTATAGAAAGCTTCCACCTAACAACAATAAGTTCCCTTCATACAACAAATTCTTACAAATAAATAGTATGTTCCTTTCAATACCCAATAAATCCTATTCAACCTAGAACAAAACATTCCTCCATTAAGACCACAATTCCCTCCAAATCAATGTCCCATTCTCTATCAAAATCAAGTGCCTATCAACAATATAACTCCAATCAATGCATGAACATTCATAGTAGAAAAACTAATAGGGTACATATTCCATAATAACTCATAAAACTACTTTATCTAGGTTAAGGTAACCCACCTTTGAATACCCAACAACATTTACCCTTTAAAACTCATCTCGTCCCTACCTTTTATGATTTGCAAGAGGTGAAAGATGTAATTTATGCAATTCAAATAGAAAATAAGGGTAAGAAGTTCAAATTGGAAGACATATGATCTTATCCATTTGATATGAGCTACCTTTAGATACCATTTATGCATCATGTTTATATGCATAAATTTTATAATTCAAAATGGAAGGATGATCCAAAAGAGAAATTAAAATAATTATTTGTTGCTTTCCAAGAGGTGACATACAATAGTGCGTATCTTCTTTACTTATTTCCATGGAGTTTAGATATGAAATATTTTGGATTGGTTTATTCATCTACCCATGAATTTTTTTGACTTTTTAAAAAAATTATATGTTACATATCCTATAAAATCAAACATGAGGTAACTATGGTTGAATTGTGTCATGCTAAATAAAGAGGAGGATAGAGTTTTACTAGTTATTTACAATGGTGGTGTGCATTGGCTAGACAATTCCGACATAACCCTCTAGATAAGTAATTGGAAGTGGTCTTTACTACCAACCTATAGGTATACATAGTCTATAATCTCATCTCAAACTTCATTATGTAAATACATTTGAAGTGATTATTTCCAAAAGACTACAAATTGAGTAAGCCCTCATTGATAAAGAGGTAATCAAAATATATTCTCAAAACCAACATCAAAATAAGGTTTTTATATGAAATATCTTATGATGGATCAAGCCAATAAATATAAAAAACATAAATTTTTCAATAGGAATAAAAATGTTTTGGTGGACAAGGTAAAAAAATATAGATATGTGTAAACAATGCAACCACCACCTACCCAAATAAGCCCACCTACTCAGACACTTAATTTACAAAGATATACTCCAAGAATAAGTCAATATCAAAATAGATTTTTCATTAACTTTGGTGAACCTGTCAAGGTAGTGTTTCATAAGTTGGTTGCAACTAATATGATTATTTGGCCAATTCTAAGACCATTTCCATAATGCCAACCTAAACCCAACTATTGTAGGAAGAATGCTTTTTGTGATTATCATCAGGTTAAGATTAATTTCATTCATATACATGTGAATCTTAGATACTTCATTCAATATTTATTGGATAATGGTGAAATATATCTAGACAACATTGTTTTAATGTCTAATCAAAATCTAGGTATTCACCAAAACCCTTTTCCACAACATGATTCTAACAACTATAATCATAATCATAATAGGCTTCCCAAAATTAAAAATCAAGTATTGAATCAACATTAATATAAAAATAATATGGATCAAGGTGAATACACCCATTATAACCAATTCAACTATAATAATGTCTCATACAACTACACCAATGTTGTAGGTTGCATTACTAGTGGTCATATAGCCACTACCAAAATTAATATTAAAGTCATAACCAATAATACCCAACATTAAATACCATCCATTTCAATACATCCATACTAATATACCAATAATTCTCCTTTGGTTTGAAATGGAATTAATTCTCACAAGAAACCAAGAGTTACCATTCTATGCCCTCATGCCTCTTCTCTTAATTATAGTAACCCCCCCTCCAATTTGATGTTGTGTAGTCATAACTCAATGTTTAAAAGTTAAAATCCAAGGCAATGCACCTTATTTCTCCAATAATACCATTCAATCCATTTTACTTAAAATTACAAACCAATTTCTCCTACTAATGACAATCCATATGATATTGTGGAACAACTACACAAGACACCAATGCATATTTCTATATTAGATCTTTTTATGTATTTAACATGTCCCCAAGAATATATTAAATGGGATTTTAAGTCAATCCAAGGTTCCAAGTGACATTATTTTTGATAAATAAAAAATGATTATGAGTCATTTATTCTTAATTTAATAACTCAATTTCAATCGAAGAAATGTGTCATCCCTTAGTCCTCTTCAGAATAACCCAATTTACATAAAAGTCATCATTTCTAAACATAAGATCAAGTGTGTCCTCATATACAATGGTTAGGGTCTAAATATTGTAATTAAAATAATGGTTAAGCATTTGGGATACATTTCAATGGATCTTCAACCAAACACTATTACCATTAAAGCATATGAAAATGAGGAGATATAATTACATGACATCATTTTCTTGCCTATTATTTTTGGGCCTATAACCCATGATACACTTTTTCATGTTATTGATCTATAACTATCATATAATTTGATCCTTGGGAAACCTTAGATACATGAATTATGCATTGTACCTTCCACTCTATATAAACGCATCAAAACCACCCATTTTGGATTAAAGGTCACCATTCCCAATGATTTATAGTTATGTCAATACTGTAAACATCTTGAAGTGGAGTTTGAGAGATAAAATTATCATCTTGGACTAAAGTAGGTCCATAAAAATGATAAATACATAGCCTTTTAATAGCCTAAGTTAAATTAGGTGGATCTAAGTACTCTTTCATCTACTTCATATACCACACCTCCTCAAATATCCTCATGTTTTACCATTCAAGACAAAGGCCCTAGTGAATACCAAATTAGAAATGCTTTCCATATAGATAGAGTGTTGATTTACCTAAATCATATAGTAGGCTCATGATGGAAAGTATTAGAATGGAATAGTGCAAAAAATGTGATTCTCACCAAAAAAGACCTATTAATTTTTATCAAAACTAATTCATAGGACAAATAAAAAATTAAAGGTGATGATGATTCATGGTTGTATAATGATGACTTATCCATTGTTTTCCAAAGCAAAAAATATCCTAATCCAAACAAAATAATGGATGACCAAGATTATGAAGGCAAAGGCTTAGGGGAAGTAATCAAGGTCATATTGATATTATATCTACTACCAAACATAAAGGAACTTGAGGTATTATATACAAACTAGTTGGTGGTGACCCCTTGGATCTTGAGATTAATAATGATTTAACATCCAATGATGAAGATGTTGACAATGACGTAGAGTTCTATTATAGCATATATGATGAGTTAGTAGATAACAACCTTTTTAATCATAATACCATTTATACCATCACTTGTGTCACTCTTAATTACCATCTTTTCCTCCATCACCCCTATTTAATTGACTGGGACCAACAAGATTCAATTATACCATTAGATGATTTATAAAACAATGAGGCAATTTTTGAATACATGGGCCTTAGAGATGGTTTATCAATTGGTGATCATAAACATAACTATTATATTGGACCTTGCTGCCTATTTTGGAGAGAAATAAAATTCCTTAGTTATAAATAAAATGAAAATGAAAATGAAAATGAAAATGAAACATCAAGTTCATAAATTGAAAACCTATTTGAGGTGATTTTTAAGTAGGAAATTAGTAAAGAAAAAGATGAGTCATATGGTGAAAACCTATTTAAGGTTCCATTGGACATGGAAGTTCATCCTCCTTTGAATGAATCCCAAGGTAGCTTCAATATCATAATCTCATGTGGGTTAAAAATTAATTTATAATATTATAAGGTGTTTGAATAATTAGTTTAAGACTTCTCGCATACATTTGCTAAGTGGCCTTTGCTAACCTTTCATCATCATATTCTTCATACATAGGTAAGCTTGATTATCCAATTGAGCCACAAGTTGACAAAGAAGATCAATGCACTTCATTTACGACTATTATAGAAGATGATTCTATATTACTCGTGTAAGATACTATAGAAGTAATTGTTAGAATACCCGATGATCCCAAGTGGATAAAACTTGGATCATCCCTCACTAAATAGGAATGTGATATCTTTAGTTCCCTCCTTTAAGAGTTTATTGATATTTTTGCATGATGTTATTTACATATGATTTTATTGGATATTTTTTAGATGTATACCATATTTTTATACCCATATGTAAATCCAATCAAGCAAAAGTTAAGAAAAATGCATCATTACATTACGATACTAGTCAAAAAGGAATTGGAAAAATTATTGGAGGTAGGATGTATTCATCCTATAAATTATTTAGAGTGGATATAAAATATCATCCCAGTTCTCAAGAAGCCATAAGGAATCCATTTATGCATAGAGTTTATAGATATTTAAAGCATGCCAAAAGGATAATTTTACTTTTCTAAACATTGACATGATAGTTTATTCCATGGTAAGGTACATGATGTTATCTCTTATGGATGGCTTCTTAGGATACAATCATATAAAAAAAGAACCTAAAGATCAATATAAAATAATGTTCACTACTCTATGGGGGAATTTTGTTATCAAGTGATACCATTTGGCCTCAAGAATACCAGTGCTACATACCAATGTGCAATGACTGTCATCTTACATGATGTGATGCACACTATTTTAGAATATTATGTGGATGATATTATGGGAAAATCCAAGACCAAGGTAGGAAATCTAGAATTGGTATGATATATCTTTGAAAGGATTTGTGAATATAAGTTACATATTAACCCTAAGAAGTGCATATTTATCATCATTTATAGAAAATGTCTTTGTTTCATTGTCTCTCATAAAGGCATTGAAATCTATCCAACCAAGGTTAAGGACATTAAAAAAATGCCTTATCCTTATAATTTGAAGTAGATATATAGTTTTTATGGAAAAAATCAATCTATTTGATTCTTCATTTCAAAATTGGCTGATAAATGTCATTCATTCACCCACATTTTGAAGAAGGGCACCACCTTTTTGTGAAATGTTTACTATCAATAAGAATTTGAAAATTTGAAGAATTACTTGGTGAATCTACCTATTTTAGCATGACCATTACCTAGGAAGTTATTACTCCTCTACATTTTAGCAACCAAACATGCATTGGGGGAAATTCTTTCCCAACATGATGATTAGGGGAAAGAAAGAGAACTATATAATTAAAGCAGAACATTGGTTTCCTATGAACACAACTATACACCAATATAAAAAATATTGATTATCAATGGTGTTCACATCCTAGAAGATGTGACATTGAATTCTCAACAACAAAACCATTTTTATTACCAAACTAAACCCACTCAAGTATTTACTTTACAAGGTATCTTTGACTGGATGTGTGGTTGAATGGGTCATGTTCTTGAGTGAGTTTGAAATTGAATATGCACATCATAAATTAATTAAGGGGAAATAACTTGTATATAAACTTATTGAATCACCCTTATCATATACCAAACCACTCACTTTTGTTTTCCCTGATGAGTTAATCTTGACTTTAGATGAAATACCTTCTAAATCTCAGCAATGGACATTACAATTTGATGGTTCTTACACATCTTGTGGATGTGGATATGGAATTATATTCATAATAGTGTAGGGATATCTTATTATAAAATCTTTTCATATTGGTTTCAATTTTACTCAAAATATGGAAAATTTTGAAGAACTCATGGAAAGGCTTCACCTAGCAGTACAATGGAATATTCAACAATTGCATGTTCATGGGGATTCCTAATTTATTATTAATCAGGTGATAGATTAATACTAGATAAAGGATAAGAAGATTATACCTTATAAAATATTGGTGGATAGCCTTAATTAAAACTTTGAACATATCCAGTTTGAATAGATCCTAAGAGATAGTAATAGGACAATATATGTAATGGTGATAATTGGATCATTAATAACAATAAAAAATAATGTACCAGACTACAAATTACTTATTAAATGACTTTTGAAACCATACCATATGTATTCAAAATTTAAGATGGTATGTGATAATGTTGGTCCCAACTCATCTTGGTACCATGATCTATATGATTACCTCCATGATCACATTCTTCCTAAAATAATTCCCATAATAAAAAAAGCATTTATTTACAACACCTCATGATATGCCCTACTTGGTGATATGTTCTATTTTAGAGGTTATAATGGAACTATGATTCCTTGTTTATATTTGATAGAATATGGATTAGTGATTAAATAAGTACACGAAGGAGTTTATGGTGTGTACATTAGTAGAATAGTCCTTGTTAAAAAACTCCTGTGAACTAGGTATTATTTTCCCACTATGAAGGCAGATGTATGTGCATATGTCAAAAAGTGTGTGCCTTTTCAAAAACATGCTAACCTCATTCATGATAAAGCATGAACACTTCAATCAATCCATACTCCTTGCTTAATTTTAACATGGGGCTCAATATCATAGGGAAAATGATGTAAAGGTCATTTTTGGCATTAGAAGTTCCCAAGATCTCGTAAAACTAGTACAGTTTGGAAGATCATTATAAGAGATTTATAATGCATATTGGAATCCATAAAATAGACATTGTATGCTCTAATACCACTAGTCAAATTTTGGGTCATAGGTGGTCGACAGTCAAGCATAGGTATATGGTGATGTGGATGTGTGTATGGATGCCAAGTGGACTCATCAGAATGTGATAAGTGGAAAAATGGTAAAAATGGTAAAAGGGTGTTTTTGGTTTTTTCCTTTGGTTTTTGACACTCATTTTTAGACAAATGGGCCCTATTATTCATTGGATAAGGACCCCAAACCAAGTTCAACACACTTTTTTTGCAGATTGGTGCCTTTGCCTACATTACTTCATATTACCATTGTCACATTTTAGTAGATATATGCCTCTGTGTTAGTTTCATATTACATGTGAGACTAATAATCTTGACATTTTAAATTATTAAAATAATTCCACATGGCTTGCCACCACCTTCTCTTTATTTAATAAGTCACATTTCTATGCATCCTAACTCAACCGAGCTCGAAGATAAGTTCACATTACGTAGGATTGAGCTTATTATCTAGATTGAGATATGTTTGTGCCAACTCAAAGAATCCAATACCAACCTTGCCTATTTTTAGTTAGAATCCTATTAAAAAATTGGATTGATTTTTATCCTTATCCTTATTGACTGAGCTAATATCCTTATCCACACAGGCCTTTAAACTAAGTAGAGTCATTTACATGGTCAACACATAATAGTTTGGTGGGGCATATATAAAAAATATATATATCCTAAGTGGATCCCTCACATACCAAATGTGGAATTACAATCCATACTCAAATCTCACTCAAAATAAAAGGAGAGATAGATGTGGCCTAATCCACATCACATGCACCAATGACAACATATTTTAGTCTTAAGCTAAGTTGTATACCGATGCATGTGAGATATTAATCCCTATATGGTAAATGTTGTAGCCTATGTGGTTAGACAAAGAAAATTTCATAAGATTTAAACCACCAACCTATGCACCAAAAGGATTAGCCCTTATCTGTTATACCATGGCATTAGAAGACAAATGTTTATGTACACATTGGTATTTGTTGACACAGTCCCAAGTCTGTGATTACTATGTCTCTATTTTGTAAGGCCTTTATCCATGGGATAATGTCGCAGTTACTTTTTAGGGGTGTTTTAGGGAGTTTAAAGTCTGATGGAAGATAGATATACTCATATAATGTTGTAATTCCCATTCTATTAAAATTTTCATACACTTGAATGTAAAAATTGATGTCTATATCTATGGAAATGATGCACAAGTACTACAAACATTGAGAAGACATTATGATGAGGAAAATCAGAGTATTCATAGTTAGATTTTAGTACTATTTGTAGATTCTAAAATCCATTTGGATGTAATTTTTTAAATTTTTAGTACTTGCATCTTTTTAATGGATTGGTTCATTGTTTCACAAACCTAGAGATTTAGCCCCTAAAAAGGTGAACTTCATTATCAAGATTGTCTCATTTTCCTTTATAGTTTTTATGTGTTTTATTTTATAATTTAGTTTGAAAATGAGTTAATGAAACACTAAAATACATACATAAAGTTTTAAAATAACACAAAATAAGAGTTTAAGATGCAGAATTGAGTTTCAAAGTTTCTAATCACTTTTATTCGATTCTAGAAAACTAATCCAGTTTCTATTCATTAAAAGGAAATTGAGAATTCTACATCAGATTATTAAAAATAATTTTATTTACTAAGGGGGTAAATATTTTTTTTGAATCAATTTTGGTATCAGAGCATGTTGATACATGACTTGCTTCAGTTGTTGATATACTTTAGTTTGGATTTTTTAGATATCATATTTTTGGTATTGTTCTTCTGTTTTATTTGACCATGCAGGATTAGCTAGTGAAATAAAGAATTGGAAGATTTTCCAATCCATTAAAAGAAGACAAGCTTCTAACAACTAAGATTTGAAAACCACTAGTTCTATAGGATCAACATGTATGATGAACAAAGCACATTATCACTTGAACATGTGAAATGGTGTTGAGAGAGGACCAACCTTTCTTTCTTGGGACACATTCAGATAACATGCAAGGCATTTTCAGTGATGCACATCTAAGAGGAATCAATTATAATCTTATTATCATTCTAACACAGAGGGCAAAATAAAGTATGATGGTGACCTAGTTTCATATTGGTATTGACATAATATTTTGGTAATGATAACCAGTTCTGTATCCTTTATTTTTAGATAACTAATCATATTTTGGAAGCCTATGTCCTTAATTATAGGAACAAGTGAAAAGACCAGTTTCCATGGTAAGATATGGAAATGGTAATAGGGAATTATTCAAGAAATTAAACAATTTTTTATACTTTAAGTATTGAGTATGAATTGGTTGATAAGTTGGTATGTCTTCACAACTTTGTTAATTATTGTAGGAAGCAAATAGTAAGTTGTTTAAAACACCAAAAATACACCAACCATTACTCAACAAGTGTGTAATTTATAGTTATAAAAGAGGTATATGATATTTTCAAATGCAACTATGTATACACAATTTTGGTTTGAATCCTTTGTGTAGGGTTTCTTTGGAAGTAGAATATGCCTTGATGTGGAATTACACCTTATTAAAAGAATGAAAAATGGATCATCTAACTCTTAGTAAGATAGATTTTATAAGATGAAACCTTATATTTAGTTTGTTGAAACCATGAAGAGGGAAAAACCCTTGTATTGATAAAATGGTTTAATTGAATAGTTTTTAAAAACATATCTATGGTATTGGGTAGCATGCTTAAGTTTTACTTCAAACACTATTTTTAAGTAATTCCTATTTATGTGGGTTTTGTAATTAAATTTATAACCCTTGTGTTTGGAGGAATATTTACTATCTCCTAATTCAATTTTCTGTTGTGATATAATTTTTGGGAAACTAACTCAATTTGATGATTTTTGGAGGTATGAATCAAGGAGGAGTCAATAGTGAGGAAAATTTGAGACAATTTTAAAATTATTAGTTTTCTCCTCACATTTATGATATGTCCTACATTTACTTGTATATTTTGTAAGTTGGTAAAGAGGCTCTTATTTGTGAAATTATCTAAGCTAACATTGGAGTTTGACAGGTATAGGGAAAGATTGATAATCAGTTTTAGGGTTCACAATAGTTTAACTATGTTGTCTACATGATAGAAAACTCATCTATTATGATGGAAAAATTAATTGCGTGCCTATATACTTGAAATATTATACACTTAAATCCCACTATATCTTGGGCGATGTTTGTATTATAAACTATTGTACACCCACATGTATGTTTTTCATTCACATCATGTAGATGTACTTTCAAAGACCCATAGATAGACAATGTTTGTAAATGCAAGTATATATGTGTTGTAATTGATATTAAGTCCTATATGGAAATTTTGTACATAGGTGATCTATTTCATATTGATCTACTTTTGTAGTTACAATATTGGCCAATTCACACGGATTCAGGAATGCACTTTGTGTCTATTCACATTAATCCATTTATTGTGATACTTTTGGCATTATAATATATTTGGAAACATTAACCACTATGTTATATTATAGTTTCTATACTTTGGTGTAATGTAGAGATCCATTTAGCAGATTCAATGAGTTCTTCTCCTTTTGGAGACCAAAAGGGTCTTATTTTGGAGGTGTGATCTAGAGGTCATTTTTAGGGGTCATAAGTTCCCAAAATATCTTGAAACTAATACAATATGGAAGATCATTATGAGATATTTACAACATATATTGGAATTCATAAAATGAACATTGTATGCTCTAAATACCACTAGTCAAATTTTGGGTCATAGGTGGTCAATAGTCAAGCACAAGTCTATGGTGACGTGGATGTGTGTATGGATGCCAAGTAGACCAATCGGCATGTGACAAGTGAAAAAATGGTAAAAATGTGTTTTTGGTTTTCACCTCCAATTTTTGACACTCATGTTTAGATAAATGGGCCTCATTATTTGCTGGCTAGGGACCCTCAGCTAGGGTCGACACACTCTTTTTGTTGAAGGGTGTCTTTACCTCTATTATTTCATATTACCATTGCCACATTTTTGTATATATATGCCTCTATGTTATTTGTGTATTGCATGTGGGACTAATAATCTTGACATTTTAAATTATTAAACTAATTCCACATGGCCTACCACCACCTTATCCTTATTTTCCAAGTCACAATTCTATGCATGATAGCTCAATTGAGCTTGAAAATAAGTTCACATTACTCAGGATCAAGCTTATTATCTATCTTGAGATATGTTTATGCTAGCTCAAAGAATCCAACACTGACCTTGCCTATTTCTAGTCGAGATCCTATTAAGAAAGTGGACTGACTGTTATCCTTATTGATTGAGCTCATATCCTTATCCACATGGGCCTTCAAACTAAGAAGAGTTATTTGCATGGTCAACACATACTGATTTGGTGGGGCCAAGATAGGATATGTAAATCCTAAGTGTATCCCTTTAATAAAAAATATGGGATTACATTCCCTCCTCAAAGCTCGCTCAAAACAAAAGGAGAGATAGACATGGCTTAAGCCATATTACATACACCAATTGCATCCTATTTTAGGCTTAAGCTAAGTTGTATACTGATGCATGTGGGATATTAATCCCTTTATGGTAAATGTCATGGCCTATATGGTTAGACAAATCAAATTTCATGGGATTTGAATTGTTGAACTACATGCCAAAAGGATTAGTCCTTAGTTGTTACACCATGGCATTAAAAGATAAATATATATGTACAAATTGGTATTTGTTGACACAGACCCAAGCCTATGATTACTATGCCTCTATTTTGTAAGGCCTTTGGCCATGGGATAATGTTGTAGTTACTTTTTAGGGATGTTTTAGGGACTTGGTCTAATGGAAGATAAAGATACTCCTCTAATGTTGTAATGCCCATAATATTAGCATTTTCATACACTTGAATGGAAAAACTGATGCTCATATTTATGGAGATGATGCACATGTACTATGGACATTGAGAAGACATTGTGCTGAGGAAAATTAGAGTCTTCATAGTTAGATTTTAGTACTATTTTTAGATTCTAAAATCCATTCAGATGTAAGTTTGTAAATTATTAATACTTGCATCTTTTTAATGGATTGGTTTGTTGTTTCACAAACCCAAAGATGTATCCCCTAAAAGGGTGAACTCCATTATCAAGATTGTGTCATTTTCCTTTGTAGTTTGTTATGTGTTTCAATTTATAATTTAGTTTGAAAATGAGTTAAGGAAACACTAAACTAAGTAAAAAACGTTGTAAAATAACACAAAACAATAATTTAAGATGTAGAATCAAGTTTCAGAGTTTTTAATCACTTCATTCGATTTTAGAACACTAATTCAATTTTTATTCATTAAAAGGAAATTAAGAATTTTGCATCCGATTATTAAAAATAGTTTTATTTACGAAGGGGGTAAAGATTGTTTTAAGATTAGAAAATGAATTATACTTTTTTTTATGTCTATAAACACATTCTTATGGTTACCGAGTATTTTACCAAGTTGGTTAAAGTAATTCCCCTCACGTAAATGGTTAGGAATTTTTTTAATTTATTATAAATCACCTCATATATAATTATGGAATTCCTTTTTATATTATTTTTGATAATGGTGGATCATTTAAAAATAAGGATGTTATAGCACTCTGTGCTAAGTACCATACCAAATAATGGTTTTCCACTCTTTATTTTGCCCAAAGCAATGACCAATCTAAAGAATGTAACGAGACCCATGTATAAATTCATAAAAATATTGTTAATTACACTATATGTGATTGGAATTTATAATTATTTCACTCCTTCTAGGCCTATCATACCAATACCCAAATCTCAATAGGATCCACACCATATTCCCTAGCTTATGGCACTAAAGCTATTCTCCATATTGAGATTGAGTTGCCTTCCCTATGCATTTCATTGAAGGATATCATTGATGATGAGGAGTATATAATATCTTCATTACAAGAGCTGAAAAATACTTAATTAAAAATGTGTAATTGCCTTAAATAATCAGCAAGCATATGAAAGGAGGTTGCATCATAACCATAAGAAGTGCATCAAACACAGAGAGTTTGAACATGGAGATTTTGTGCTAAAAGATAATAAAAAAATACCAATGTAACACATGAAAATACGGGAAAATTTGAACCTAATTTATTAGGACCATTAATAGTTAGGGTTAAATATGGTATGGAGCATATCAATTGGCTACACCATATGGGCAAGAGTTTGATGAGCCCATGAATATTATGCATCTCAATAATTTTACACTTGATTTGATTGAACATTGTCTATGAGGACCCTTACTTTGGGGCATGACCTATCACCTTCCCTTCATTAATTTTATAATTATATCGGTACCTTTCTTTTCCACCTGTTTTATTACCATACTGATCTTGATTTTAGTCTATAGGTATAATAGATAGATTCAGCTGCTAGATTCCAAAAATCATCTCATAGGAAATTTAGATTCAGTCATCATCAACACATCCTTGAAGGTAGTATCTCAAATCAGTTCAACATTATTCTTTCGACATGGTAGTCCCTGAAATTACATCTTTTAGATTTTTCCAAGATCGTTAATTGTAGTTTAGTAGTAAGAGTAAACTAAATCTACTAGGAGACTATACACCATTAAATGATGGGAAACATAAAAAATGAAAGAATACTAGAATAGAAGCTTAATGAGACCATAAAATATAAATCCTTATTCATTAAAGGCTTGATTTCTCATTTTCATATAATTTACTTAAAAAGGCTTTCAAATGACTCTTCAAATTCCCTTTTGAATCTTCTTTTATAAATACTCTTTGAATCCTCTTTGACACCTTATATATCCATTTTATCCTTTTTATTACAATTAATAATAACTCCTTTACCCTTGCTAAAACTCACCTTGAATTAAACAGGTGTCTCATCCTGAGACACACAAAAGCCCTAAAAATTCAAGTTTTTTACAATTTTGCTTCCTTAAAAATGTACTTAAGAAATTAAAATACTCCTAATCCTACTCTCCATGGCCTCTTGTTGAAGTCCATTCTCTTTTACAACTTTCTCCTATATACTCGCATCACTATACCCACTCTTCTATACTCGCTCTTTTGCATCACTATACCTATTCTTCTGCATCACTAGCTTCTCTATATTAACTATATACTACAATCACAAATACATTTATAATATTATAAATTATAAATAATTGACATTAAATTATGAAAAAATATAATTAAATACTAAGAAAGCATTAGAAGGATAAATGATTTTGGTCAGGCCTTCCTCACGTTAATTCTATGAGAACCTTTATGTGGCTAAGATGGATACATCATGATCACTACAATCATACTACTAGTATCCTATAATAGCTTAATATCATTATTATAATTGCATAAGTACATATTAAATGAGACATTATCTTGAGCTAAAAATGATCTATTACAAACTCTTTACTCCACTTTAATGCAAATGACATTATCATTCTATAACATGTCATTATATAAAAAAATTCCTTCATGCATGTATTATAATTATCATTTTTTAGATGCCTAGTTAACAATCAACAAGTCATTTCGTGACCCCATATCATAAGGTTGATTCTCAAGGTCTGCCAATAGACTATTTCTAGTATCTTCATAATTAATCCTATAAAAATGCTTGTGGGTCAAAACACCTTCCATTCCTATTTCTTCTTCCTAGTGGTTGTATCCACCATGTTTTCTTGACCAAGTAGTAGGATGGGATTGAATGCCTTATAACATGGGATCTTTGGTTCCACTAGCTCTATTAGATTCCTATTGATCTTTATAAATCCTCAACCATGTTTTTAGTGTGTCACTACCACGATCATCTTCTTCAAGTTTAAGCACAAATTCCAAATATACAATAATGAATGTAGTCTATTTGTATCTCTTTAATGCACATATCTATATCTATGAGAGGTCGACTTGATGTGTAAAGAAAGATTAAAATATGAGTGAAATAATAAAACTAAATCAGTAAATCCATTCCTTCCAAGGTGCTATAAACACAACTTGGTTTTCTGATATAATTGTCAAAGACTATAGGCTCTTCTACTTTTTCATACCTTGGTTGTATAAAACATGCAAATCCCTAACCTATTTTGGGAGCTCAATCTCATTGATTACATAGAGACTCTCCATGGATGGTGGACACTATGTTAAGCAACAACATTTGAACTAGAACTTCTGGTGAGACTTTTTATCAAACCAATTTTATACTAAAGGAGTAGTGTTATTTTGAGCAAAAATCACACATAAAATGTTCTTCAATGTTAAATACAACCAATGCAATGAAGAAAACGAACATGCCACCTAGTACACCTGATTTAGGTAATTCCTATTATATTTAAGTCATCCATAAAATCCTTTCTCTTAAATCCTTATTCAATGTATAACTTACCCTTTTTTACGATCAAATCTTCTATACATGGACCGGGCTCAAATCAACACACACAACCACACCATTGTTAGTTGTAGTTTATCATGAATAATAAACTAAATTTACCAGTAAAATATACACCATTAAATGATGGGAAACATGAAAAACATAAAAATAATACAATACAAGCTCAATAATACCATAATATATAAATGTTTATTCATTAAAGGCACGATTTCTCTTTCCCATATAATTTACTTATAAAGGCTTTTAAATGACTCTTCAAATTCACTTTTGAATCTTCCTTTCTAAAGAATATTTGACTCCTCTTTGAAACCTCATATATCCATTTTATCATTGTTATTACAATTAATAATAACTCTTTTACCCTTGATAACAAATACCTATACCATTATCCCCACTCTTCTATCTTCCTATCCCAACCTACTTTTGAATAGTAGTATCCTTCAGTGTAGGTTGAACTATAAAGGCTTGAGTTCCATGCATGCTATGTAGGCAATTCTTATTTTTTAAGGTTATCTTGACCATCCCCATTCCACATTCTCACCATTTTATGATTAATTTAAACCACACTCTCTCTTTTTTATGATTAATTTAATCCACACTTTTGCCATTTTATGAGTAATTTAAGCCACGCTCTCACCATTTTACGAGTAATTTAAGTCACACTCTTTCCATTTTGTAAGTAATTTAATCCACACCCTCATAATTTTTCAAGTAATTTGTACAACATTTTTACCATTTTATAAGAAATTTAAGCCACTTTCTCACCATTTAAAAGTTCTCCATTTGAACCCTTACCTAAGGTTTATTTTTCCTTTGCTAGATGGTTCCATTGTATCTTTGTAAATATTCCCATGCACATGTATTATTCCAAAAATAACAAAAACATTCCAAAAATTCAACATAAACACCAAAAATAGATGTAAATTCATGAAACATTTACATGTGTTTTCATCCCATTCACTTGTAGCTTTGCCTCTTGGTTCTATTCTAGGTGGCACTATTTGAATACATTATGGATAAATCCTTCCTTCATGTTTGAAAATTTCATGGGTGGATTTATTTTATCTTGTCCTCACCATTATTATTCTAATAATTACACTCTCATTTATAGGATAACTACATTGGCATGAGGTTCACTTGTACTATGTAGGTTGCGCTTGGCTAAATGGGATATTTCAGGATAGCTCAAATGCTATCATTCCTATTTTATTTTCTCCTTGTCTCACCATTTACAATATCCTATATGATCTCATATTTTTGTGAGTCATTCCTATTTTCCTTTTTAATCAAGTTCATTTACTCATCATTATCAATTTTCTTATTTGAGAACTACATTTACCTTGATGATCCACAAGGACTATGGAGGCAGTGATTAGTTGCATAGGATAATTAGAGTCAACTCGACCATCCCTTATTATTTTATCTCCCCTTTTCATTTAATTTATCACACCATCATATTTGTAATTCCCTAGACTCGGGGGAAGAGCACCAAGAGTAGTGTCTTATTCACAATCACTTGGATTACTTGCGTGTTTACTATGTTATGTTATATTTATTTATTTATTTATTAATTTTGCTTTCTTTCTTGTTTGTTTCTTTTTAAATTTTATTGCTTTATATTTTATTTCTATTTGTTTGGGTTCATTATGTTTTATACTTAGGTCTTGATTATCCAAATCTTGATCTTAAGTTTTTAACATATGTATCCTTTTCTTTACTAGTTTATTTTGTTTAGTGTGGTATAATTAGAACTTAGGTCCTAATTTTTTATATATTATGATACATATTGTTATTGGATAAATTAAAAATTCAATTACTAAGGAGACACATTTATCAAGGTCATGTAACAAGAAAACATCACCTTAAGATATGGTTACACATGTAATAATATACCAAATAAAAATTAGAAACATCACCACATTTCCCATAATATAAATGACAACATCTAAACTTTATGGCTACATCAATGCTAATCAAGATGTGCATCTATGAAATTAGCATATGAAACTAGTCATAAATATCTAAGCCTCATGATCAAATGAAAAAAAATTAAAACATCAATCAAATTTTACATAAGGATCAATTAGAGAATCAACATGAAAATTAAATATAATGAAACACAACATGCATCCACATAAATACCATAGATCTAATCTATCACATGTGTCAATATCCATGAATTGAAAGACTATATCATATATATTGAAAGAATATCATAGTACATGTACATCATATAGTCAAAATAATTAATTACACACACACACACACACACACACACACACACACACACACACACACACACACACACACACACACACACACACACACACACACACACACACACACACACACACGTTTCAAAATCAAGTTTTATACATTATGAGAATATATATCTCATTTATAAAAAAAATATAAAGGTATAATATTAGCTCTGAATATGACCATATTTGAGAAGAATTTGATCAAAAATATACCCTAAAATAGGTGTTGGTGGATATTATGGTGGTGGTCCCATCACTCTCTATTATGTTGTGGGTTATTCCATTGACCTTTTTAAAGTTGAAGCATGGCATGATTTAGACATGAAAATATAAATCTAGATCTAAGTATACTATATGTAATTAGGTGTCCACCCTCTAGTATAAATACTAACTCATATAGGATTCAATAGTATGAAGCCTCATCCTTCACTTATAAATCATCATCCTTCTTTCATAAGGCATCAACCTTGGTTTGTGCCATGTTATCCAGTGACTTGCCCAAGCCTTGATTCAATATAATTTATTGTGTCATGTATTGATCCTAATAGATCATCTTAATATCTTCTTGGGCTCAATCTTAATCTATGTAATTCCCACCTTGATCACTAATGGCCATCATAAAATTCACATCTTTCATGGTGAGATGACCTTACACAGTGGTCATTTGGGAAAGCTTCCCTATTAACACTATGAGATTTATAAATTGATCCATAATCATACCTTACAGCCTTGTAGTCTCCCCCTAAGTTATCACTAGCTTGACCCATAACCTTAAAATATCCTACATTAGGCCTATAATATCTATTACTCTAGTAGTAATCTCCCTCTGTAGTCTATCTATAAGGGTCTAATCCTCTAGTGATCTAGTAGGTATAGAAGGACCTACCTCATTTGTGACCTAAATTAAGTCTTACTATATCATTTGTCAAATTTATGTATAAGGAAGGACCATGACCTCCCTCCCCATCTCCATATATATCCCCATATTGGCCATCCCTAATATCAGTATCTAATATAGAATATATTACTAAAGGTGAAAACTATGGACCCATAATCTATAGTATCTACGATGTAAATTACAGTGCATGATGTGTAACCTATTGCATAATAAATTTTAATACATGTTACACTAGGGTCAATACCTATGTAGGGACTTACACAGGTGACTTCCTCTATTTGATGATCCTCTATTGTTGTTTGGAATGCTAAGGTTGGGGCCTCATCAATTGTATCAACCTATACCCTATCCACCATGCTACATAGGCATATATAACTATGGTATCTACTACACCTCCTGCATATGTCCATATCATTAGTAGTACACCTTGATAACTCTTGATAACCTCTAATTTTGTGATGTGTATCCCCCACTCCCTAATCTCTCATGTGATATTTGAAAATTAAAGTGGTCCATCAAGCAAATCTTTTTAGAATTTGAATTGATGTTACATGTAGTCATTCCTATACCTCTCTATTTTAAAAGTTTGATGCCTTGTAATATATCATGGGGGTAAGTGCACAAAATTGGGGGATAAAAATGGGCCTACCCATGGACATGATTTTTTTGAAATGTTAGAGATCTAAACTTCTATAGATAATTAGAGATATCTACACTCCATATTTGAATATGGTGTAAGAACATTAAATTTAGAATTTCAACTCTAGTTTACAAAACACTTTTTCTAAAATGATTAAGTATAACTAAGTCAAACATCTAAAATTTGAAGAGTAACTCCTATTTTTTCAAGAAAATAGAGTAGATAGATAGTCGTGTGGCCCACCAATTTTTGATCAACATTTAATATTGTTTGAAATCCTTTGGTGAACATTAATATAATATCTTTTAGTTTTTGAATTATATATATATATATATATATATATATATATATATATATATATATAGTCAATGAATTCTTTTTTCTTATGAATGTTTTAAGAAAATAGATCCCAAAAACTAACAAAAAATGGATAGTTAGCCATGCAACACCTCTAACTACCTCAAAAAAAATGATTTTTTTGAACGTGTGTAGAATTAGGCATAGTTTTTAACCATATAACTTGTTTTTCACTTGGATCAATGAAAAATAAATTACATGAACATGTATAGGTATGTATTTTTTAGCATGTAGTGACTTATAAAAGGTATATCTAGAAATCAACATACTTTGAAACCTTAAATTAGTCTAAAAATTATAAAAATCATATTTTTAGAAAGATTAGAGCATGCCTATCATGATGGTATTAAGTTTTTTAATTTTACCATTGCAATTCATAGTGTATTTGGAAAACAAAGTTAAATTTTGTTATTTTCTATAATAAAATCTTAGACTTGGTTGTAGATTGACAATTCCAAGATTTTGGTTCAAGAATCCAAGCCATTCCCAAGCCAAAAGGATTGGTGTTTGATTTCAAATTCAAATAGTGCAATCACATTAATAAAATTATCACATTGTTACATTTATTTCCTTATACTTTAAATTTATTTTAATAAATATAATAAATTAGGGTCACTTTGCATCTGATAGAGTTGGTATCACATATGCATGCATTATATATGGAAAATAGTTTTTAAAAATCCAATCTGGTCAGTACTTAGGCATTTTCAAGGTCTACACATTGAACCTAGGGATTTTATTACCTAACTTTTAGAAATGATGTCCATTTTTTGTAAGCATATAGTATTTTTTTAGGTTTTTGTGCATTCTAGATTGATTTTTAACATTTCTAAGAGTCCTAGGTTTATCAAAATTTAAGTTTGAAAACCACTCACTTTGAACTTGATCCAAAGTGGTGTGATTAGGATAGCATAGGTCACATTGATGACTTACACACATCAAACTACCACTTTATGTTAATTTCACTTGTTCATCATCCCTCCCTCATCCTTGATCACTTCTTACTTATCCCTCATCACCCATAATAACTCTCTCATCATTATTCATTTCCCCTAATCACTCCCTCATTAACCCTCACTATCCTTAATCATCTCAAATCATTCCCTTATCATTTATAATCACTCATCCATTGACCCTCACTATCCTTCATCATCCCTAATCATTCCCTCCTCATCCCTAATCACTCTTTCCTCATACATCATTATCCTTAATTACTTCCTTGTCATTTTTCATCATACCTAATCACTCACTCCTCATCCCTCTTCATCCGTAATCACTCCTGCATTGACCTTTATTATCCCTCATCATCTCTAATCAATTAGGATTATAATCCTTAATCACTCCTTCATTGACTATCACCATCCCTAATCACTCCATCCTCATCCCTCATAATCCCTAATCACTCTTTCCTCATCCCTCATCATCCCTAATCACTCCCTCATTGACCCTCACCATCCCTCATCACTCCATCATTAACCCTCACTATACCTCATCATACTTAATAACTCCCTCATCATTTGATGCAAGGATATACTCTAAAGGTATATTTGATTCCAATCATATGATTTTTAATACTTTATAATAGAAATTAACTCTTTTCTAGGACTTTTTATGTTGTCAATACCCATTTGTGATAGTCAAATTTATTACTAAATGAATTATATGATCTTATAAATTTATATTCAATTAACACAAGTAATAACACAAAATAGAGTTTGAATTTTAGTTCATCGAATTATCTTTGTTGTGAAAATAACTAGATAAAAATTTATTTGGTTCCAACTTTGGTATCTTGGTTCAAAGGATAAAAATTAAACACAAATCTCTTGTATAATTTTCTAATTCTGATAATATTTGAATCTATGCAAATTTATTTGGTGTTTCCCATTCCTGAATGGCTTGAATCTTGGTCAGGTTCACATAAGCACTCCTTATGTGTGTAATGTATCCCAAATATTTTATCTCTTATATGAAAAATGAAAATTTATTCATGCTATCACAAAAATCTATTTCTGTAAAATGTGAAACACTAGTTCAACATGGTGTAGATGTTCATCCCATGTTTTCTAAAGATTAGGATGTCAACAAGGTAAATTAAAAAAATTACATAGTTAAAGGGCTTAAAGATGTCATTTAGCATCTCAATGAATGAATTTGCTACATGAGTTAACCTAAAAAGCATAACCAACTAGTCAAGTAATCCTTCCTTTATTATTAAGATGATATTCGAAATGTTTGGAGTTTCAACATGAATACGATGATACGTAAACTTAAGATTAATTTTGGAAAAGACTTATACACCATGGATATGGTAGAAAAATGCCTTAATATTTAAATGAGGATAATATTTCTTCACTTTAATCTTAGTAATTTTTTTTTATTTGATTCAAAACCTCATGTCCCATCCTTATTTATGGAAAGAACAATTGGGCCTATATAAGGCAATGATTTGGGTATGATGTGTCCATTATCCATGATTTGATTGATCTACCAATTTATCTATTCATTCTCTATAAATGATATGTTGTATAAAGAGGTTTGAGGTAGAGGTAGTTAAGGGATCAAATCAATAATATTGTTTAGTGTATAGTATGTAGGAATGAAAGATATCCTTGTATTCATCAAGTTTACGGTTAAATTATTTTGTATTTGTTATTATTATAAAAAACCACACTATGATATGGTTCTATAAGAATGCTATTACATTTACTTCTTCACATCAAGAGTATAATTCTTACTAGAACTGACAAGATTCTTGCACTTCTTGGCACTAATGACTAAAATATTATGAACTTACTATAATATATGGTATCTTAGATCATGATAATCTATCACAACCTTTCAAGGATTTAATTCATATACTACACATAAAACATCACACACCTATAATGGTGAGATGTCACAAAAGATTACATCTTTAAAAATTTTGATTTTGTATACCATGTGACACTACTAGGTGATCCATTTCTCAAGGCCTACACAAGACCATACACTAGTGTATGATAATGGATGATGCATAAATTTCAAGTTAAATTTTTGAAAATATGTTTTAAGAGAAATTAAATTCTTCTGACTTCCATTGGAAATAATGAAGTGTATTGGCTCACCATTGATCTACATTTTTTGATGAAACAATATTTTTAATGCATATAATTTCTTATTAGGGGAAGAAGATATATTTTTCGTACTGACCATATCATTGGGTTCATAATATATTATCTAATTACCTTTTTATAGTACTACATAACTTGTACCCACTTTTTGAGTTGTGCAAGCAAAGAGCTCATAGTGTGACACACTTCATTGGATTTAATATTAAATTTATGAATTAAACACAACATTCCAATCTTAGAATACTTGTTCTAATCATTTTAAAATTATTTTCCACTCTCTAGTATGATGGCTCAATGAATATACATACAACTACAAGGCTTTCAATGTAATTATTTGGATCATAAAATGTCCTCATATAGAAATCAATTGATTGATTTTAGGAAATCACATATCTTGGTGAGCCTCATATTTAATACCCATTTTTGGTGTTATGGTGGTTTTAATTACTTCTCTTTTTCTAGTAGATCTTTAATTGTGAATCACATAATTTCTAACAGGCTCATATTTTTTCATAAATGTTAAATATTTATGTTTCAAAAATTGCCTCCACATGATTTTGATCACACTGTCTTATATTTTATGATAAAACTCAAATATCCACTTGTAGATCCTATAAATGTTAAACCTTGACAAAATACTACCATCAAGGTATTAGATGGAGTAATTAAAGATGAGGAGAGATGAGGAGGAATTGAGTAGAGATGATGAGGGATTCATTAGGGATGATGAGGTATGGTGAGGGCTAATGAGGGAGTGATTAGGGATGATGAGAGATGTAAAGGGTTAATGAGGGAGTGATTAGGAGTGATGAGGTATGAGGAATTAGTGATTATAGATGATGAGGGAAGATAAATCAGTGATTTGGGATGATGAGGGATGGTGAGGGTAAAAGAGAGAGTGATTAGGGAAGATGAGGGAGTAATTATAAATGATGAGGAATGGTGAGGGTTAATAATGGAGTGATTAGGGATGAAAAGGGATGAGGAGGGAGTGATTAATCATGATGAGGGATAATGAAACAATGATTAGGGATGATGAGGGATGGTAATATATAATGATGAAGTGATTAGGGATAATGAGGGAGTGATTAAATATGATGAGGTATGGTGAGTGTTAATGGGGGAATGATTAGGGATGATAAGGGACAAAGAGGGAGTGATTATGGATGATGAGAGATAGTGAGATTCAATGAGGGAGTAATCAGGGATGATGAGGGAGTGATTAGAGATGATGAGGGATAGTGAGGGTCAATTAGGGAATGATTAGGGATAATGAGGAGAGAGTGATTAGGGGTGATGAAGGATTAGTAGTAAGTGATCATGGATGAGGGAGGGATGATTAACAAGTGAAAATAACACAAAGTGGTCATTTGATGTGTGCAGGTCATCAATGTGACCTATACTACCCTAATAACACCAACATTGATAAAGTTCAATGTGAGTGGTTTTCAAACTTTAATTTAGAAAACCTATGACTCCTAAAAATGCTAGGAATAATTTAGATGACACAAAAACCTAAAAAATGACTATATGTTTACCAAACATGGACATCAATTGCTAAAGTTATGCCTTGAAATCCCTAGCTTCAATATGTATACCCTAAAAATTCCTAAATACTAACTAGATTCGATTTTGAAAAACTATTTTCCAAATCATAACACATGAAATTATGAGACCAAATCTATCAAATGTATAGTGACCTTAATTTATTATATTTACTAAAATAAATTTAAATTATAATTAAACTTATACTTAAAATTTATAGTAGTAAATATAAGCTTCAAGTCAAGATTGGATTCATATACATGTTCACATGATTTTATGTATAAAATAATAGGAACATGATCACATTATTACTTTTACAATAATATGATCATGTTATGTATTATCATGATCATGTTATGGCTTGGTAATTACCAATTTGCAATTCAGTATGGGAAATGTCAATGAAATTATCCCCCAAATTTGTGAACATACCCATGGGGTAATCATATAATGGGTCATGTATCCATCTTCTACCTAGCCGAATTGCACTACCATTTAGGGATTTTAGATAAAATACCCATTGACCATATCATCGATAGTAATTAAAATCATTTATGTATCCCCAAAGGCCACCTCTTATCTGATATCACCTAAATTTCAATGCGTCTTGAGCACCTTGTTGTAATATCTACCCAACTAGCCATTCTATGGCAATATTATACCAGACCTTGATTTACAACAATGTACTCAACCTTGCTCTGATAAGTGACCATATGAATTTCCATGTATAACTGATCCAATACTAGGAGGCCCCATGCAAAATAAATATATAATCTATCATTTATTGTACCAATCCTATCAGACCAATATATAAGAACTGAATACTCATGTTAGGCATCAAGAAGTCACTCACAATCACCACCAATACAACCACCTATTTAGGTATTAATTATTATGATGGTATGGGAGGAGGAAATTTTCCTTACCCTTGGCCCTATGTTGGTGACAATTCTTATTTATATCTTGGTGCCTAAATCTAAAGAGGCACCTATATATGTACTTATCAATTAGCCCCTCTTGGTGCTACACCTTTATCTCCATCTCCTCTTGAGATGACATCAAGTGGGAATGTTAGGTCTTATAAAGTATTGATATCAATGGTTCAACCTCAATATCAATGTATGTGACCCCAATTAGGTCCTCTCATACCTCTAATTATGACATTCACATCTAATAGATATAGCATCCCTAAATTGGCAATCACATAATATGCCACACATCCTCAAGGGTGACTGCATTCTTACCTACAGTAAGGTAGAAGGTATAAATATTAAAATTATAATGCTAAGCTAGAACTAACCAATATGCTCTATGAGCCTAGATCATTAGCACATGTGCCATGTGTAGTAGCCCGATAGTCTCTAAGAATGCAACCATATCTTCAATCTAAATACTAGGCCATCATAGAATGCATGAGAATTATTCCCAAGTAGTCATAAAATAAACTCACATTTTCATATAAAAAACATGTAAATTTCACTTCATTTACTTCTATATATTTCCACAACTGATATTAAAGAACCACTTTATTCTAATTTTACACTTAAACAAATTCACTCTTCTAGCCTACTCAAATATTTTCTTCTAATTACACCCATTTAAACATTTGAATGATCTCATCAATTCTCAATTATCTTCTACTTCTTAATGTTTTATGATCAAATTTTTTGTTTAGTATGATGTTCTCATAAAGCTACATAATGATCTCATTATTTGACCAGTTCTTTCTACCCCTCTATGTTTCACCATTTTAGGCAATTTTCACTCAAAAACACATTTTTGCCATTTTGTTGGAAATCTCACCATTTTTATTATCATTCTCACCATTTTTAGTATTTTATGTCAAAAAAAATGTTATCTCCATTTTGGATTTTTTAAACCATTTTGATGATATTGATCAATCAGTCATAGCCTCATCATTCACCTAATAATATCACCAGTTATGGGTGCAATCTTATCATTTTTATTTTTTGAGAATGACACATTCGATGATATACCCACTTGAAAGGGTCATTAAATGTAATAAAGGATGAAATTTATAAAAAAAGAAAGTACTTATTGATGCCCTGATCCCTCCTAATCACTAGTACTTTCACACTCACTCATGAATATGTTTCTAGTGCAGAATCTGAGCCATATTCTTCACTAATTGCACATGTAAATCCAAAGCTCCAAATCCCAAGATGAGAGGGTGGAAATGAATATTTTCACCCATAGGGGTTAATTTATAACTATAATTTTGAATTTTTACCCCTACCCTAGAGCGTTTCATTTTGCTTCCCAAGAGGCCTATTTTTGTCTCCTTTATCCATTTTTTTGTTCCATTTTCTTCCAATTATTTCATTTCTTAACCTCTTGTTTTGTGGAATGTGTTTTTTTAATTTTTGAGGGCCTATCTGTCAAAAATATTTTTCATCCATTCCCTTGAGGGGGCATCGTGGGTTCCCCAAACATCCTTTAGGGCCTTATCCTAAACTCTTTTTATCGTAAATCGAACAAAATTCAAAAAAATGTGAGAACATGAGTTCCTCTATTTGAGATAATTTTAAAAAAAAATTTATTCTTTGAAAATTCATTCCTTCATCTAATATTTTACAACCCCTTCTCCAATAAGCAACTAAAGAGGGGGTAAAAATTTATTAAAAACAAGCCCAAAAATAGGGAATTACATTCTCATATCCTGCTCAAGAAGTTGAGTCAGGGTAGGAATCAGATCAACAAGAAGCCTATACTGATCATAAATTGCCCAATTTGGCCCATGTTCCATGGCCCATTTAGCCAGACGGTTGGCCACATCATTCCATTCCCAAGGAATATGTCTAAAGGAAATTAATTCAAAAAGTGAACTTAACTGTCTAATTTGCTTAATAATCACCTCTAGTTTCCAATCCGTACAAGCAGAATTTGAGTTATTTAGCATGTTAACAACCACCTGCAAGTCTGACTCACAAATAATGCTAAGGAACCCCTGCATACAACAAATTCTCAAAGCCTCCAGGATTGCTAGCGCCTCCATACAATTGTTGGTATGACACCCCTTATATTTCGTGAGTAAAAAATAGATATTACCTAAAGAGTTCCTGCCAATGGCCCCAATCCCGGCATCACCAAGATTCCCTCTAGCAGACCCGTCCACATTGACTTTCACCATACCATTCTCAGGCAGCCGCCAGCGACCAGCACGACTAATCGAGCACAGCCCATGCTTGTTGAAGGCTGATGGACGAGCTTAGATGCAGGGGTGCGTAGCCAATGGTGTGCTAGGGGAGAGCCGAGCCATGACAGAAGCGTCAGAATCCTCCAAGATGTCGCCACCTTCACCTTTAGCGTGGAGAGTTTCCTGAAGAGCCACCAACACTCTCAGCCAAAGCTCACTTATACTCAGGCAGTGCTCTTGAAAGAGTCTCCTATTCCTTTCTATCTAGAGGTGCCATAAAATAAAGGAAGGTCTAGCGGTCCATACTTTCTGCAGAAAGGAAGCCTTGCTGGGAGGCCTATCTAAGCATTGCCAGAACTCAGTCAGGAATCTAGCATGCCAACAGGGGCACCCCCAGGCGTCCCACCACAAGTGCCAAAGCTCTCTGGAAAAGGTGCATTGAAAAAATAAGTGTTCTCCATTCTCCTCACTATCACAAAAAAGCAAGCAGATTGATGGGCCATGAAAACCTCTCTTGATGAGATTATCCCAGGTGAGGCACCTCCTGTAGGTGAGAGTCCACAAGAAAAAATTACATTTAGGCTAGGTAGCTAGATTCCAGATTTTCTTACCCCAAAGAAAATCCTCAGCTCCAAGATGCTCCTTAATCAACGTCTGGTAACCGAAGGAAACAGTGTAAATACCACTGGAGTCACCCCCCAAGCCAAGGTATCACCTTCTCTCAGCGAGCTACAATCTCTATACATAAGAATCTAAAGAAGTTCCTGTCTGTCCTCCACAGTCCCCCTTGCGACTAGGCCATCTCCTGCTTCCAATTGTACACACTAGCAGCTCCCAGCTGGACAACTTCTTTATAATGTTCCATAGTATCCCAGCCAGCAAGTCAAAAAACCTCCCGCAGGTCCTACAAATGGGGGTGAGAGAGAACAAGCGGGGGGAATCCATTCCAAGAATCATCCCAAAACAAAGCCTATGTGCCACTATTGCAGATCCAGAAAAGTTTGTCTTGCACCAAGGAAGCTCCAAGCTTGAGGGTGCTCCACACCATGGAGCCTCTTCCCTCAATGGGGAAACTGGGAATCTCCGCCAGGCACACCCTAGGCAAATATTTTAGCCAAAGAATACGGGCCCATAGCTGGGACTAATTAGTGCACCACCTCCAGTACAGATTAGCCGTAAGGGCCTGACTGGACAGGATAGCCGACCTGAGCCCAAGACCACCCTCCCTTTTGGGCCTACACACAATGATCCACTTGATCAAACTCCATTTAGAGTTCCTAAGGTTGTCACTCCATAGAAATTGCCTAGAAAGCGCATCATATTCATGGAGGAAATACTTCGGAGCCACCTGGACCATGCTATGGTATATGGGAAGAGCTTGGATAACTGACTGAAGAAGCGTCACTCGACCCGCCATCGTGAGCCACCTATGAGTCCAATGATTCACTTTCTGCCTTAACTTGTCCAAAATGTTTTGCTAGAATAGCTGAGGCTGGCTTCCCACAATAATGGGAACCCCCAAATAAATCACCAGAAGAGGCTATGGTTGGAATCTCAATATAGTAGTAACCATGTGCTGAATAGAATCAGGAGTTTTAAAGAAATAGATGGAGGATTTCTGCTCATTCAGCTGCTATTCGGAAGCCACTAAATAGGTGTCCAAAGTGCTCCAAAATTCCTTTGCCTCCCTAATACGAGCAAACCCAGCAAGGATGGTGTCATCCACAAATTGGAGGTGAGTCAGTGTGGCAGCCCCATTGCCCCACTGCCATCCCTGAATCAAATCCTGCGAAGCTTGAGATTTTATGAGCCTTCCAAGGCACTCAACCAAGATAATAAATAGGTAGGGCGATAATGGATCCCCTTGATGAAGCCCTCTAGATGCCCCAAACAATCTAGAGGGTGTCCCATTAATGAGGATAGAGTACGATGGCATGGTTACACAGCTGCACACCCATCTAACCCAATCCTGGCTAAAACCAAAAGCTAAGAGGATTTTTTGCATGAATCCCCAGTCAACCCTATCATACGCCTTAGCCAAGTCCAGCTTGATAAACATAGCTCTCTGTTATGAATTGCTCATAGAGTGGATGGCCTCCAAAGCAATCACCACGCCATCCAGAATCTGCTTCCCCACAATAAAGCCCCCTTGTTCCTCTGAAATGATCACTGGGAGGCAAGCTTTCAGCCTTTTCACTATGAGTTTAGTAATAATTTAGTACATCGTGTTGCCGAGAGCAATAGGCCAGAAGTGATCCATCTGACTTGCCTAGTCTTTCTTTGGGATCAACACCAGAAAGGTAGCGTTGATCGCTCTAAGCATCTCCTTGTTGCGGTAGGACTCCTGCACAACTTCCACTAAATCATGGTTGATTATATCCCAAAACTCTTGAAAAAATTCAGCCAAAAACCCATTCGGGCCTAGCGCCTTGCCTCTGCACATAGTGAAGACCACTTTTTCCACTTCTGCCTTCTCAATAGGTTTCAAGAGAGCGGTATTCATATCAGCCGTGACTATGTGAGGAATGCAGGACAAAACCTTATCCCCCTCCAACTCAGCTGTAGGTACCTCTCTAGAAAGAAGCTCCATGTAAAAATGAATAGCTTCCTCAGTTATGGCAGTAGCAGATGAGGTACTCAAGCCATCCCTAGTCACAAGAGATGCTATGTAGTTCCTGTTGTGCCTCGCCTACATCGATTTATGAAAGAAAGCCATGTTTCTGTCCCCTTCTTGGATCCACTCGATCTGGGCTTTCTGCTTCCAAAAGATTTCTTCTCGCATTTCCCATTCATTGAGCTCCTTCAAAGCAACAAATTCAGCGTTATGCATCTCTTCAATCAAACCAAAATTTAGGATCTACCTGGTAATGCTGTCAAGCCTATCTTGAGCTCCCTTCTTCATAGTATACAAATTACCAAAATTGGTCCTATTCCATATCTGTAACTTCCTTTTGACATGTTGGAGCTTCTTGACAAAGGAAAACATGGCGGTTCCATACTCAGGACTCCCCTGCCATCACCAGTGGGGCATGAGGGTATGCAAGGACAAATCCCTGAGCCACATTAACTGAAATTTGAAGGGGGGTCTCTTGGGTCTCTTGATAAAATTAGTTGTGATTTTGATGGGCCAATGGTCGGAACCCCGCCAATCCAAGATTTCAGAAGCAATGGAGAAAGCACTAGAAAGCCAGAAGCAAGAGACTAAAAATCTATCCAGACACTCAGATATAGATTCCTTACCTGATCTTCTATTGCTCCAAGTAAATCTCCCATTTATGGGTTTCACATTTGAAAGGCACAGCCGCTCCATATTTAGTCTAAGAAGCTCCGAAGAGGGATCTAGTCGATTTAGCCCCCCTCTCTTCTCCTCCAAACTGAGGACAGCATTAAAATCACCACACATAACCCATGGCAGATAAGGACAGCAGCTCTGAATATAACATAAGTGTTCCCAAAGCTTCAATTGTCCCTGAGTATCTCCAGGTGCATAAATATTTGTGACCAAAATTAGCTCTCCTATTTCTGGCAAAGAAGCAATCATGGAGAGTGCCAAGATAGTCGCCATCCAGTGGATCGGTGTGAGCTTCACCGGGTCCCAACAGATTGCTAACCCCCTTACACTACCAAGTGCCCCCACACATTGACATTGGCCAACCTCCCAAATTTTAGATGACATACCTAACATTGCATCAACAGAATACTTAGTCTCCTGGATACATAAAATGTTTGGAGAGTGATCAGAAATTAATTTCCACATAGTTTTTTGTCTGGGAGCACTATACAGCCCCCTAACATTCCATGACAGCACAATCATTGAGTGGATTGGGTGAAGTGTTCAACCAAGGTTTTAACCTCTCTTGACTCAACCAATAGGTCCCCTACACGCTTAAGTTTCTCCTGATCCTTCTTGCACCCTGGTCTGGAGGGTGTGGTAAAGGAAACCTTTTTGAAGGGTCTTTGCATTAGCCCCAGGGCCTCAACCACTCCCTTATCTTTCCTGGGGATATCTTTCTCTTTCACTAGGTCAACCCAACTGTAATCCTTATTTTGATGTTCTAAAATGTCCACCATATTCCCGGCCTCCAGCACCTACTCACTTCCTTGGCCTTATTGGATCACCATGTCCTGAGATACACTGATGGGATTGTTGTTTCCTTCTCTCCCTGGGAGTCCTCCCACCTCTTCAGGGATAAAGCCATCTTCTATTTCCATACAATCAAGAGCTTCAAACCTGTTAAAACTCATTCCCAGGATTTTGCCTTGGTTTCTCCCCCTCTGGCTGCGCCCTCTCCCATGCCGATGGACTTGGGAAAAGCCTTCCTTGTCAAGGCCTGGAGCTCCCCCATGATCTAGAGTCACCTCTGCCTCTTTTGGGGCACCTTTTCCTTTCACTAAATTTCCAAGCAGGGATGAGGAGGTATCTCTCTGAGACGGTAGATCAGCATCATTTCTCCTCTGAGAATCCACCCCTCTGAATCTCCCACCCTGAGGGCATTGTCTATGTAGGTGGCCATAAACATGGCAAATTCTGAAATGAAAGGGAATGGCTTCATAATCGACTTGCTAAAACCAAGATGATTCCCCTAAGCAAATTTCAATTGATTCAGGCAAAGGATTGTTTAGATTGATTTCCACACAGATTCGAGCAAAGGAAATAAACTTTTTGTCCAGAGACTAGTGTGAAACCACAATTGGCAATCCCAGTAATGCTGCTATTTGGCACAAGATGTCTTCTCTCCAAAACTCTAGTGGCAGTCATGGGAGACGGACCCATACATGCACACTAGCAGGCAAATCCTTCGCAGAGTTAAACCCAGCGTGCCAGGGTTTAATGAACAGCCCTATGCGATCATAAAAATAGGGTCATCCTTCAAAAATATGGTTTCTATCAGATATGGAGGAGAAATTTACCAAAAATTAACTGTTGGTAGCCAACATTATATCAATGTCTCCCTCCACATGCTAGGTGCGCCTCATCCAGGCTTCCAAAGCTGGCTGTGAAATCCTGAGACCCAAAAATTTGCAAATCAGGGCATGGCCTATCAAGTATTCAACATCCTCTCTGACAGCTGCTTGAGGGACCACTAGGACTGGCCTGTCTTGGCTACACGGGAAACAACCATTGAATTTAGTGATTTTAGGTCTCTCTCCAAAGTAAAAGGGGTCTCCTACTTGGGATGGCTCTGCCTGCCCCACACACACCTCCCCTGTGCCAATGCCCACGCACACGCCCACGCCCACGCCCATGCCCTGGTCGGGCTTTTCCTTGCCACCATTCGTAGGCATCGCTCCCTCACATTCGACACAGGTTTCACTCCACTACCACAACCCCTTCTCCAATAAGGGAGAAATGTAGACATCTAATTTTCACCACTTTCGTGTTGAAATTGTAATATGAAACATTTATTTTAATAACATGTAGATCGGGCCTAAAATCATAAAAACACTCTAATTCATTTAAATAATTTATGTGCATCTTCAAAAGTACATTGAGATATTCTTGATTAGGGAAATGCATTGTAACCAAATGTCAACATTATTTAATTGTCTCTGAGCTAAATTTCTCTTTATAAGCAACATTTTAAACCAATTAAGTGGGATAATTATTCAACCCTCAATATTGCACAAAAGTCTAATCTGGATTAATTAGTTAATCAAATCAATCTAAAAAGGTAACTTCTCTCTAAGTAAAAAATACTTGTAATTGATTAAATACTATAATTATGTGAAATTCAAATTTCAAAAAATACCTAAAATGGTGACATCATGGGTCAAGTTATCAAAATTGGTAAATATCAATATTAATGCAACAAATATCAAAAATGTTGAATCGTGACTTATAAATTTTAGCCCATATTTCCTTCTTACATATTCAACCTCTTGCATTAATGGAAGGTGAGGACTCATTCCTAGCCCTCCATTTAGAGATCAAGATGGATGATCACCAGTGATTGACCATGTCTATAAATTGAAGGTTCCCCCTTCATTATAAATAATTTTTTGTGCAGATTCATATTGCAAAAATATTAAAAAATATTCAACTATTATTCACTTTGATTCAACCAAACATGAAGTAGACAAGGGGAGATATTGCCATAATGCATGTGAAACATTGTTAAAGATTCTTATCCTTACAAGGTAGATTTAATGCTTATGTTTTTTATTTCTATTCTGTTATTTATTTATTAGTCTTCCTCAATCATAGGGATTAGGCTTATAATATCATGTTATTTCAATTTTTTTGGTGTATTCACTAACAATGATCTAACATTCTTTGTATTTATGATATACATATATTGATGCACTCCACTTAAAATTAAAAATTAAAAATTTGAATAGATAGATAGATAAATATACACACACATACTCATTTTTTTGTGTTATGTCACTATAATGCATACACTTTATTGCACGTACACACTATGGTATGTTAGATTTCAAAAACCATGCCTTTTGGCTAAAAAATGGCCTAGATTTATGAGCCAAAGGCTTGGACTTATAGACACATATCTGAATACGATATTTTTTGATAGAAAATAATAAAATTCAACTTCCATCACCAAAAACACTATGAATTTCAATGATACAATTCATAAAATTATTATTACACTAATGAGCATGGTCTCCTTTTTCCAAATATATATTTTTTCTAATTTTTTGACTATTTTAAGGTTTTCATCTATGTTGATTTATAACTATGGTTTTTTTAAGCCACTACATGCCACAAATATACATGCCTATAAATTCTTATGTATTTTTTTCATTGATCCAAATTCAAAAAAAATTATATGATAAAAAACTACGCCTAATTCTACATCCATTCAAAAATAAAATTAGGTAGTTAGAGGGGGTGCATGATTGGTTATCTATTTTTTTTTATCATTGTTTAAGATATATTTACTTGTATTTAATTAATTAAAAAAACATTATTTTATTTTTTTTAAAAATATAGGTCACAAACTATATGATCTTATCTAAATTTTCACCAAATGGTTTCAAATAATATTAAATAATGCTAAAAAATGAGAGGCTGCAAGACCAAATATATAGTCTATTTTATAAAAAACTAAGAGTTCCTCTTCAAATTTTAGATGTTTGACCTACTTATGATTAACCATTTTTAAACACTATTAGTGTTTTACAAATGTGATTCAAAATGTTGTTATTCATTTTCTTATACCACATTCAAATTTTGAGTGTAGCCATCTAAAATAATATACATAAGTTGAGATTTCATTATTTTTATGAAAAATATATCCATAGTTAGGCCCATTTTTTTTCCCCAACATTATACACTTACCCTTATACACATATTTAAAACACATGTTGCTCGTATTATGACAAATATCTATACATAAAGACATATATGATGTCCATATTCACGTATGTAAAAATAAAAAACAATGACCAAACATAGGCATTTGATAAACAAGGGGCATTGATAAAAAAAATTAACGTTGATAAAAAATTAGCATTGAAAAACAAGGGGCAATGATAAACATATGTAAAAATTGAAAATAATTAACAAACATCAACATTGATATGGTGTGCATAATAGATATGCAGACTTCAAATAAACAAATTAGGATGTTTTATTAATCATGTTATATATCTTATATTATTACATTATTTTAACCAATATTCACCTCAACTAGTGCCAAAAGTTAAATGACAACACAAATGCTTGATACATCAGAATTAAAGAAGTACATTAGACCTTTAAGTAGAAATAATACATTAGACCCTTTATATAGTAATTAGTAGAGGATAATGAATATAGATAATGTGGCATGTAATGCTATATATATATATATACCGTATTAACAATTATAATAATTTTTTTCAAAGTTTTTAATGTAGTAATTCATGTGACAGGATTTTTTTAAGTGGCACTAATCGTATATCATAAGAAAAGTTTTAACCATGATCACTTATTTTCATACTGGGGTGAAGCTCAAAATTCAAGTCATTGAGGGATATGAATATTATAATATATAATATATAGTCTAATATAGTTTTAAATTTTTGAACATTGAAAGAGCTTAATGGCCAAATGCCACACATAGATGGTCACACAACACCCATTGGCTTGCATACTTGACATATATTGGAGTCTAAGGAAAGGAAAACGAAAAAAGAATATCTCTTTTTAATTATAGCTAATCCGTCATGATGCCGCAGTTCTAACTATTTTTTTTTTGTGTTTTTACTATGCCACGGAGATGACGCCTACATTATCGACAATTCCCTTCTTCCATCCTTCTCCTCGACCAGTTTGCTTTCAATTTTGTCCACATTCCCTTCAGCTAAAAATTCTCTTGGGACTGTACTTTTTGTGGGTATGCTTTTTGTGTTTCAAATCAGCAAAGAAACTGACTCATACTAGAACAGAATGCCAGATTATAGAAGAAACATTAATAATACCACATAATTGTAAGATTATAAACTGTGGAAGGTTATCTTATTTTTTCTTAATGATTTGTGTTATTTCTGATACATTTATAATTATTTCTACAGCTACGGTATTTTGTGTTATTTCTGATACATTCATAATTATTTCTACAGCTACGGTATTTTGTGTTATTTCTGATACATTTATAATTATTTCTAATGCTACGGTATTTTGTGATATGCTCTCTCTTTTCCCTTAACCAATTAATCAGGATAAGGATGAGGGCATCTTAGGAAGAGAAGGGCTAAGGGTATTTTTCCCCAAGATAAATATGGTGGAGAAAAGATATATTTATGAAAAATTATCCATAGAGAACAAGCATAGAGAGATGCCCAGAAGTTTTCCAATTAAAAAGGAAAATTCCATACCAATCATCAAAAATAGCTATGGTTATGAGATTGTGCGCATGCACATTAATTCCAACTCTAAGAGTAGGACACACATATATATAAACATGGGAGGAGTTAAGAGTAGATGGAGATCATAAACCATATGTAAGCATAAACTTCCATCTAGTCCAAAGTCCTGATATAGGCCACTGATAAATGAATTTCAGACATGCAAAGCTGGCGAAACAAAAAAAATATATATGTAATTTTTTTTCAAATCATCACCTTTGGGTTTGAGTCTGAGTCTGAGTCCAGAAGCATCCGTTTAAAACAAACAATCAAGAATGTTGAATACATGAGCGACGTAATAAGTGAGCTCCATGATGACATATATTTGAAAGCTGAGACCTAAACGTGGTTAGATTTGGATGCACTGTATAAGATGCTTACTACTTATTTCACTATCATACGCTAGCCATTAGCTACTTTTTAGTTTTGATCTTCAAATGAATTTAGTAAATAGGAATACTTTTTGTTTTTTAATTTTCTATGTTCAATTGTTTCTTATTTTTATTTAACACATGTCTACAAGGGCTCTCCTACTGATAAACCAGATGTAATATGTTGGAAGTAGATTGAGATCATGGCAGTTGATATGAAAGAATCTATAGATTAGAAACCTGTTAAATGAGTTTAAAAAAAAACTACATAGTAATATCTACCTTGTTTGGAAGAAAAGAAGAAATAAAAAATTTAAGATAGTGCATGATAAAGATTTATAGAGAAAAACTCAAATACATTTAGAAAAAGAGTGAAAGGAAAACCTCTAAACATAGTTGGTCACAGCAGTCGTATAGGAGGTAAATACAACAACATTATCACATATGAATGTGAAGTAGCAAGAAAATGCATGAGGTGGTCAATCGGTATTACAGAAGCTGCAAGTGGGCGCAACGACAAGCTACAAGTCATATGCATTGTAGAAAAACTATCCTTCCCACCACATTCTGCACACAAATTAGAGTATTAAATATCTAATGCATGCCATATATGGCCAGTCGATATTCCAAAAAAAAAATCTTCAATTCATTTACTTTTTGGACAATTTATTGGAGGTAGTCTGACAAAAATAATAAGACTTGAACCTTAATACAAAGAATTATTAAAATAATATCTGACTTTACAAAATTATAAATCTGGCAAGGAATGCTTTACTGTCATTGGTCGACAGGGTAAACAAGTGAAACAATTGTTACAAGTAAAAATATTAATAAAATTCTTAACATTAGAAAATTGTGATTTTTTCATGTCATTTAGCATATAAGTTTCATGAAAAAACTAAACACCTTCGGCAAAACAATAGTACCATTCCTAAAGGCAGGTACTAATAAAAATATAATTAATATTATTATATACATAATGGTTAGATGAGCCAATATAATTAAATGGTAAATTTCATCATAAATATATGAAACAATTAAATAATGGGAGCCAACATGATTATATGGTGAATTTAATCATATATGAAACAATTAAATAATAGTTTCACATACATAATGGGAATTACTTCAAAGTTTATAGAAAAAAATAATTTAATTTAATGGTTGTTCTTGTAATTATTGATGGAGTGATATAATTTTTAAGTCTTAAATGAGAAAGATTTTATTTATTTATATGAAATTAATCTTACATATAAAATTAATAAATTATTTTAAATTTGATTGTAAATTAAATAGTTAATGTGTAGCACCTTTTTATATTATTTTAATATTAATTATATTTTTCTATTAATTTAAGTATATATGTATATGTAATTTAAATCCATCACTAAATATATATGTTAACATAATCTGTACCAATACATTACAAAAATATAAATAAAATCAATATTATAGATTAACATATGGATATATTATCAATTTAATCGTGGTTTAATTTATTAAAATATTTTAGAAAATTCTATTGTACAAAATATAATTTTGATCATACTAACAGATCTAACAGATTAAATCACTCTAAGTGTTAGTATATAATAAAACCACACCCATTCCATATGCGAATTATATATCAACTTATACAAATTTACATAACTGAAATCAAGACTACTAACCCTTAAGCTTGATCAACTTAAAACTAATACGAATTAGCTTACCTACCTTAGATAAATTTATGTAAAAGATGATGAGATCTAGACATCTCACTGAATGCAACACTAGCACATGGGGCACAACCTATGCTACTTGGTCCTCCCTCCATCTCCTCACTTGAGGTAACCTATCATCGACTGCATGGAGCAACCCACTAGACTGGTACATAGGAAACCTCTCATAGATCCAAGTTATCAACAATATGATAGACCCCATGGTACTCTTCCCTTTGACTATCATCTCATACATATCATGTACCAATTGAACCTAGATGACTGAGCCTAGGTCATATAGAACTTACTCCTCCAGTATCATCCTGCTCAAAGCTACCATGAATAGTGGTACCTTGTTGTCTGACCTATGGCATAGCACTCATTGTGTCATAAGGCCCATCACAACCTTTTAGATATCTAAAATATATGATTTATAGACATCAAACATACTCACCTTACTTCTTGGTAATATCGTATCTGACCCTGTAGCCCACATGGATAAGGTTCTCCTCTTTTATAGACTATCTAGTATCCCTATGGTCACCTTCACTCATATTATAGGCAGTCCCAGGATGGCATGGACATCCTACAACGTGATATCCACCTCTAATATATCCCCATCCACCTCCCATCTAAAGGTATTAGTCAATCATTCCTAACAACTACGGAGCATGACTAACAAGTTAACACTGAGGGGGATTCGACACATCTCTTCTATCCTACTTAGACCTATGGATCCTAGTATAGCCCTATCTCCATCTAATAGCCTATCTAGAAAATTTGGTAACCATGCCACTTCTACAAGTCACCAAAATCTATGTCATCCCTACACCCAAAAAACAACAAAGAATGCATTAGTTAACAACAAGAGTGAATGGAAAACCTATAAACATAGTTGGTCACAATAGTTGTATAGGAGGTAAATGTAACAACATTATCACATATGAATGTGAAGTTGCAATAAAATGCATGAGGTGGTCAATCGGTGTTGTAGAAGCTACATATGGGTGCAACAACAAACTACAAGTATTGTGCATGGTAGAAAAACTATCGTTCCCACCACATTCTACACACAAATTACAGTGTTAAATATCTAAAGCATGCCATATATGGACAGTCGATATTCCAAAAAAAAATTCAATGCATTTACTTTTCAAAAAATTTATTGGAAGCAATCTGACAGAAATAATTTGACTTTAACCTTAATACAAAGAAGTATTTAAATAATATCTGTCTTTACAAATTAGAAATCTGGCAAGGAATGTTTTACTATCATTGGTCGATAAGGTAAACAAGTGAAACAATTATTACAAGTAAAAATATTAATAAAATTGTTAACATTAGAAAATTGTGATTTTTTCATGCCATAGTCTATATTAATTGGCTAGCATAGTTTCATGGAAAAACTAAACACCTTCGGCAAAACAATAGTACCAAGCCTAAAGGTAGTTACTAATAAAAATATAATTAATATTATTATATACATAATGGTTAGATGAGCCAATATAATTAAATGGTAAATTTCATCACATATATATGAAACAATTAAATAATGGGAGCCAATACAATTATATGGTGAAATTAATCATATATGAAACAATTAAATAATAGTTTCACATAAATAATGGGAATTACTTCAAAGTTTATAGAAAAAAATACTTTAATTTAATGGTTGTTCATGTAATTATTGATGGAGTGATATAATTTTTAAGTCTTAAATGAGAAAGATTTATTTTATTTATTTATATGAAATTAATTATATATATAAAATTAATAATTTATTTTAAATTTGATTGTAAATTAAATAGTTAATGTGTAGCACCTTTTTATATTATTTTAATATTAATTATATATTTTTATTAATTTAAGTATGTATGTATATGTAATTTAAATACATCATATTATATATATGTATGTATGTATGTATGTTAACATAATTTGTACCAATACATTAAAAAATTATAAATAAAATCAATATTATAGATTAACATGTGGATATATTATCAATTTAATCATGGTTTAATTTATTAAATTGTTTTATAAAAATCTATTGTACAAAATATAATTTTGATCATACTAATAGATCTAACAGATTAAATCACTCTAAGTGTTAGTGTATAATAAACTCACACCCATTCCATATGTGACTTACATATCAACTTATACAAACTTACATAAATGAAATCAAGACTCCTAACCCTGAAACGTGATCAACTTAAAACTAATATAAACTAGCATACCTATCTTAGATAAATCTATGTAAAAGATGCTGAGAGATATCATTCTCTAAGCACCTATCTTATATTATATTTGTGAGATAAGTGAAATAGGAGCCTCGAGAATGATATCTCTTGATGTTTTTTCCATAAATTTATCTAAGATAGGTATGCTAGTAGAAATTATGCATTTTGCATATTTATTTGACATAAAATTTGAAATATATATTATATATTACATTAAATAATACAAATAGTATTCTTGAGTAATTGCCAAACTCGACCATAACATATATTAGTGGTTCTTATGGGGCACTCTCAGGTTTGTAGATTATATATCTGATATACCTAGAGCTCCATTTACAAGACCTACTTCTATCCAACCGATAGAAATTAGTAACTCCACATCAAGTTCATCATTTGGATCTCCCATTGGTCCATTGGCACTTCCTACTTTGGTTGCAATGCTAGATGCAACTGGGCTTTTCAATGAATATAATTTTCTTATATTGTGGTTACACACATTATCATTTGTGGAAACAAATGAATATAATTTCCAAACTCTTCATTGGTGGCTCTATTTATTCCAACATTTGTTCTAGTCATCAATAACTTCTAGTCATCTATTCTCAAATTTGAATCTCTCAAATTTGTGAATGGCTGACGAAACCTTTGTTTGTCAACACTTTCTCCTTCTTATATAAATATCTTGTCTAAAGGAAAAAATATTTTGACTTCTTCCCATAATAGTTTAGCTAATCTGTTGCTATCATATTGTGTTATATCACTAGTAGGAGGAATCTAAACCAAATGTCCAACATTGAAATAAGAGATATACTATCAAAAATCATGTTTGTATTTTAAGAAATGCTTGAGGAAGTCTAGAGTCCATGTTCCATAGAAAAATTTTCCCAATGAAGCTCATTTCATCAATTAATATGTATTTTATGTGGCAGATATCCTCTTATAAACTTGTAAGTCTTATTCCTTCTAATTCAACAAAATCCACAATTGGGATTTGAAGTTATGCATAGATAGTTGAGGCACCAATATTGAATGTTGTAACTCTATTTTTTGAAAGTAATAGAAGTGGATTTTTTTGGGAATGTTGTATCTTGAAGAGCTCGATGAATGGTACCTATTAAATATGATTTTCCTGTTCATATTATTCCTTGGACTATCATGCATAAGGGCAAAGTATTTTGACCTTCATGAAAATGTGTCAACCATATCAATTTCTTTTTTTTGTTTGGCACCCAGGGTTTCATAATTTATCTTTGGTGTTATTCCTCACTTTATCATTCTTGCCTAAATAAATTAATCAAAGTAATAACTATTTTTAATTCTTCCCATAATAGGTTTTCACATTTGTAACTATCATATGGTGATCTATTACTAAGAAAGGTAGTTATCCTAAATCTCTAACTTCAAACCGTATATGTACAAATTTCAACTAGTTAAATGTGTTTTAATCATAATTAGTTGGAATTTATCTAAGAGAATTTTCATCAATTTGTAAATTAGAGTAGAATCTATCACGTCCTATTTTGTATTTCAGTGTCTTATATACCCTCTTTCTATTGACAGTAAAGTTGTAATTTTTTTCATGCTAATCCTTCCTCTCAACTATATCATTAAAAAAATATTTTATTCAATATGGAAAAACCTTGGCTATTTATTTTAATTTTTGTGGAAAACTTATTGTATGTCTTTCATACTAATATTAACCATTATGTGTGTCATTTGTGGCCTAAGATCCATGTTGTTTGATGTTGAAAATTGATTATGGGTTTCTTCTTATTGACATCTATTGTATACAAGGCCTTCAAGTGTTTGAGAAACATTCCTTCCAATGTAAATTCCATTAAAAATATAGCACATGCTTGGTGAAGCAATATTCTCTAGACCATTTCAAAAAATAATTTGAAATGTATTCAAATATCTTCAAATAATTCCATTAGGATTAGTTATATTTTGTTCTCTTTCAATTTTTGAATATTGCACTTATTTTCTTCTTATAGGTTACAATGTTATTTGCTCTTGTATATCATTATTTTGTGATTTGTTTGCAACATCAGCATCAATTGCATCTTGAGCTACATTCTATGATGTTTTAAACACGCAATATATGACTATTAAATTTGGTTCTTCATAATTAATTTCAACATTAGCAATAGATTGATGATAGTGCCTTTGATATTCTTCACAATGAAGTTATTTTTTGTGTTGTCCTTCTACCTTAGTCAATTGTTCTAAATACATGTATCTTTGTAATCTTGTCCTTAATACACATTGTTGATCTTGAGATGTTTGTGCACATTTTTTTCCATGATATTTGCATGTTCTCTTTCTTACTTCTAATTCTTCAGCTTTCAATTCGACCCTACATTCTTCAAATAATTGTTTATTATTATCATTTTGAATTTTTCTTTCTTCCTCTCTTTTTACATCTATCATTTTTTGATGTCTTCATTTGTAATATTGTCTATGATATTGTTTTTAATATTCTCTTCTTTATTATTCATTTTAAAAATTCAATCTTAATCAAGTCATATCTATACAATTATAAAAAATAATCTATAAATATTTTAATAATATTTTTTATATATATAAATAATATAAATATACAAACTTTACACAAAATTAATTAAAACAGAATATGAAAAATAAAACTTATCCTTAATAATATATATTTCTATTTAAACATATATTACTTATTAAAAGATAGTGATATAATAATAAATTTTTAGTTTATTTAAACCATTGTAGAATTTAAATATAAATATACACACCAAAAAATGACCATGTTTGCATTTTATGCAAACATTATCCAAAAAGTACACAAGTTCAAACAACATACTTTCTTGAAAATTTGTTTCAAATTAACATTAGTTTTCTTTTATACACGTGATTTAGTTTAATTATAAATATATTTTTTATAATTTAAATATAAATCCATTTTATCATGTACGTTTTCAACTTTTGACTTGAATATTATTTATTTCTTCATGCCACGATAAAATAAAAACTGTATATAAAAGAGAGGAACTAATATTTTCCTAGTTAAAATAGATAGAGAAAGGAGTGAGCAAGACGAATACGACTATTGTCCACAATGATGCGCCAATATAAATCATATCCCATGCAAAAAAAACAATTATAACGACTGCAAATTTCATACCCTATGCCCATGGCCTCCCCTACGCTAGTATAGGGGAAGGCTACCATTATCTGCATAACTTCCACCTCCAAAAAATTAAATCTAAATAATAGCCACCATAAAAAATCAAAACATAAGGTTTCAATATATTAATTACTAGATTAAAGAAAGAGTGGAGGATATTTTAAAAGGCAGGCAAGAACGATCTTGTGGGAATGCAGGGTCCACCTTGTATACTGTTGCCAAGCTAATGTGGCTCCAAGAATAATTTTTAAGATTATTTTACGGTTATAACACTTGTTTCTCTGCAATTTCGTTCCTGTAATTAATGCTTTTAATTCTTCTCTGCACCTGCGCTCTTTAATTTCTCTCCTTTTTTTATTGTTTATTTTTTATTTTTTGGGTTTATTATTTATAAATATTTTTTATTTAAAGTTTTAAATATTGTGTCGATTTTATTTTTTATCTTATAATAATAAATTTATATTTAAAATAATATGTCAGTCATTTTCCTTTACACAAACACGACATCATGTTCTCTTCTTCCCCTTTTTCATTTTAAAACCCTTCTCAACATAATTAAATTTCAATATATAATATTAATTTGAAATTATTAATTATATTAAAATATAATGTTAATTGATTCTCTCACTTAATCACTCTAACAAAAATATTTTAATTCCATTATAAATGTCAAAGCCATAAAATTCTCAAGGTCATACCATACTATCTCGATACACTTTAAAAAAATACAATTATATTATAACAATATAATGTTTCCACAAAATCACCAATCCATAAAAGGGATCACCATACTCCAACTTAATTATAATGCCATTGCAAGCATCAATGGATCCTCCAAAGGTTATGGTTCATACCCTCTCTATACTTTCAATTTAAAGTATATATTTAGTCAACATTATATTGAGATCCTTCAAACTATTATATAATCCACATGCCATTTTAATGCATCTACACATAGTAAGTGGCATGCCTCTACACACAGTGCTGATGACATATATTATGATTTGGACCCTTTTATAAATTACCATCCATATTATAAAATGTGGGTAACCGCATGACCATAAGACCAGTACATGTGATCACAATACCCTTGTAAAATAATATTAAAGATCAAAAATCTCAAACATGATCCTCATAAAACCGTACCCCATGCAATAATACATCCATGAAACCAAATTAATTTTATGGTGTGCGCTTAAAATTTACCGTCACGTTTGAGGTGAACATGGTAGTGCATCCATCACATTCGCCGCAAACACCAAAGTTATGGTCACAATTCACATTGTAAGCATGGCATACTAAGCATAAATTGTGTCCTTTTACATTAAATGTAGAGGTCACCAAGAAAATAAATATTAAAACCATTTTAATTTAATAATTAAGAAATCAATTTCAAATAATATGTGTTTTTTTTATATAGGAGAAATTTGGACTTTCCACATTTTTTCATCACAATTTTTTGGTTCACAAATCTCTTTAACTTAATAATTAAGAAATTAGATTCCAAATAATGTGTTCTTAGAATATTGGGAAAATTTGGACCTTCCACATCTCTTCATCACATAGTTTCATGTTCACAAAACTTGAAAATTTTACGTTTTGTGATTCAAATTTTTTCCATACACTCTACAAATGTGTTAATTTATACTTAATTTTTATTTACATCAAATTATGAAAGTGTTCATTAAAATTTATTTAATATTTTTTTATTAATTTTATACTTTTTACAAAAGATCATATTAAACCATTGATAACAAAAACACTTCTAGATATTAAACATAAATTTCATGTCAAATTGGACTCACATATATGGCATACAACATGGTTTCAAGAAGTTATGAAAGACCATAAGCCCATGGAATGTTTACATAAATATGAATATTTCAATGATAGATTTCTTCTAAATGACATGATTTCAAAATGGTTTTGATGGTCATCATAGATCACAATAATTAATTTTGAGATTAATAATATTTGTTATATTAATTTAATAATAACATTATTATTATGGTTATTTATGAATTAATTTAATTTATTATTATAATAAACTTATACACCACATGCAAATAAAACATGTTAAAAACTTTTATAAAAATCGAATGTATATATTATCGAAATGAATGACATGTGTCACTATCTATAACCTCAAAATAAAAAGTAAAATTTTAATGACAATTAAAAAAATATATTATAATTTACTTAACCAATGTAAACTTCCACTAAAGAAATACACATAAAAGGTTTACATTTTCCTCGTAACCATAGAGCCATTACTTGTATTTTGAATACCCTTTGTAATATAAAAGTAGACTTAGAAGTATCCACATTGACCATTGAATTTATTATTAATTTGATTCAATTAATTTAAGTAAAATACGTGGCTCATAGAGGCAACGAATTAAAAATTCCATGCATATTATGGAATGGCCATGGAGAATAAGTTAAGGGTGATTCACATGTTATTTTAAGTAGTGAGATTTGAGTCGTGCGGATCAATCCTAAGCTCAGGGATCATGGGGTATATTGATTTACCACACGAATAAAGTCAAATTCAAGAAATCATGAAAGATGAGAAAAGCCCTCAAAATAAAATTCACTTCACGAAACAACCTTTCTCCTCCTTAAGTATTGTCACTACAACATATAGAAGATGTGGACAAATCTAAAAAAATTAGATCTATAATCTAACATTTGAATTGCATATATCCTTGCATAGAAACTTTAAAACAAAGGCCATGGATGCATTGATTACTAATCAAATGGTGAATTAGATAATTGTGGACTCCTTACTGAGTATTCAACTAAATGATTACTTTGTGTATTTTGAAGTATGCTTGAAATTTTCTTCACATGTCAAAGTGGTTGTATTACTTAACCATGAATCTTTTAGATGTTCATAGTGGTACACCTAACAAGTAAAGACACATCCTTATTTTAATATTTACACACACATCAAATTGGTATGTTAATTATATAAGGATTTCAACATAATTTTTCGTAAAACTATATCAAACATTTACAATGTTTTATGATCTTGAGAAAGAGTAAGGAAACAATGCTAACAAATTTAAGTTAATTTCAATATGATGATAAATCCATTTTGTATACATAGATGATAATATGTAACTATAAAGTGGATAGGATTCCTTACCTTTCAAGCCATTATATTCACCATTTTCATAAGAATTTAAAAACACACACTCTCACGTACACACATATGTATATAGGGGATTGTTTATTTATTCATTGCTTCCACTATTAATTATTTCTCCCTTACATATATTTCAAAGTCTTTATAAGAAAAAGAGGTGAATAAAAACCATTATCATGCCTAAATTAAAATGATTTGTAATATATCTACTTTCATTCTTATGCATTCTAGATTTGTAGTCGAACATAACACCACTACTTTAAAACATCACTTTCCCACTTAATCAATTTCACCACATTAAGAACCATTATAGAGTAAACTATTACTTTGAACAAAGATGGAAGTTAGAACGTGTGCATCATGTGACCAAAGATGTACGCCTCATGATTATGGCTCTAAAAAGTTCTATCAAGTGACCTACAAGTAGATAAGGGGTTGAATCTATAGGTATTCATCATGGCATCAGGTATTTTAATAATTTCATCCACTATGACCCCCCTATTTCTGGTCTATGATGAATGTAATGGAGGCATTGTGATTCCCTAGGACCGCATACTAATCCTGATATCTATACAAAGGTTACAATTTATTTTCTATTGTTGGTTGCCAAATTATCAGCATGCAACCTTTCGATATCCAAACTGTTATTCATAATATTTTAAAATTGCTTAAGAATATAAGTAAAGGAGCTACAAAATGTATTTGGTAATTACATTAGTGTTTTAGCAAATTTCATAATAACTTTTGATCCCAACAAATTTAAAAGAAATTATTTTACCATAACATGACCAAATTAAAATTTGTACACCTTAATAAATTATTTTCATATAATAATCACTATTTAATATCTTAACAAAATAACCACAACAAATATGTGATACTTTACTAAGCCTATAGTTCACAACTCAAGCATTCCCACATGCTTTTGCCTCAAAACTGCATATCTAAGAGTTGAGGCCATAGAAATCTATTTCCAAATGCATTCCTTATAATTAAATAGGTCTATTAATATCCTCTAGACTTAGTATACTTTCTTTCTAACGTTAAACCAATATCTAAGTGAAAGTGCAACATATATTTCTGTTTTCCTTTACCCTTAATTTTCTGTTTTTGGGCATAACATTTATATCCCATATTTAGTATTTCAGTAGTAGCACCCTTCTCTAAAACTATTAAACAAGATTTAAGTGCTTAGAACATATGCATCTTATTTGAAAGGTTAACTTTCTTTTCGGACATCTCAGCATGATCACTAGGTGATATCAATGGATGAACATATTTGTTTTATCAGGATCCACCCGGCCACCCACGCGATGTTTTAACAAATTCTATAAATTGGTACTGAGGAATCCACCAAGTTACTATGTCCATTAATTCATATATACAATCTATTAAAGTTAACTCATCCCCACTGAGAAATATTATTTTATAATATTATAAAATTTCAAAATAAGTTTTTATTGTCAATCCTCTCCCTCTTCTCATTCTCTACTCCCTCAGAATTTTCTCTCTCTTCGTCTTTATAGATTTCTAGTGGCCATTTGTTGTTAAAACCACTTTGTCACCATTTGGAAAAATAATAATTGATTAAGGAATGATACCCATGCTTCGGGTTATTTCAAAGTTTAGGATTTCTAGTGCCCCTCTATATATCAAAAACGAACATCAATTATTTTATTCTCACTTTTCAGAGTTGGAAAACCGTAAGAAAATACATAATCACAATTTTAATACATAAATGTTATTTGTGTCCAAGTTTTTTTACGTTTCTTATTTTATTTAAGATTATAGTAAGTATATTATTGATTTTATTTTTATTTTTTAATAAATATACAAATTATTAACGAAAATGGTTATATAAAAAGAATTAAGTATATATTATAAACGAATGGTTGTTGGTTTAATTGGTGAAATTGTTTGGCTCACAAAAATTTAATCAGAAATCAATTCTTACAAAAAATCACCATGTAAAATAATAGTCAACAAAAAAAATGACATATTTTTGAAAATAAATTATCCAAAAAAAAAAGAATGGATGATAATTTTTTAATACAACTCCTTTATGTTTTTCAAACAATTTTTTATAAAATATGATACAACATGGATTTCGTTCAGGGCCTTATATATAGAGGGGCTTTGATCCCAGCAGCCAAGAAAACACAAAGATGGGGTTTGGAAGGTATTAATAATATGTAACTTTAGAAATCATAATTAGAAATTGATTTTAATATTATGATTTTATTAAAAATTGTTGGGACAACATTTTAATTTTTTAATAATATATTATATATATATAAATTAATTTTTAATTTAAAATTATTATTTTAAATTTTTTTAAAATAATAAATAAAATATTACTCTCTACATATAAAATTAAATATTTTTTTATATTAAAAATAAAATTAAAAAAACAACTTTTTCTAAAGGATAAAAATAAAGCTACCTCTTCACAGTTCTGTACCGTTCCCATGGTTACAATATAAAATCACAATGGAGCAAAAATGTAATTGATTGTGATGATATGTGAAAAAATATATCAAAGAAATTTTTGTCTCGCTTAAGAGATAGGATTAGGTACATTCTAAATTAAAGGAAGGTAACCCAACTAAATTGGGCGGCTTTTACCTAAAATCTTAAAGACATTACTTATGTTATTATTTTAAAATATTTTAAGGAAGTCATACAAAAGAATAAGACTCAGATTAGTGAGTGATGCCTTTAGAGGTCAAGCCGCACAACGTACATAAAAATAAAGGAAAAACAAAAGAACAATGTAAGAATATTTGTATAAGGGAATTGTTGATAAATATGATTAAAACGAAGGAACAAATGAGAATAAAAGAAATGAAAATGAAATAAAATTTAAATATTTATAATTTAAAATTGGAGTTTTAAAAATAATTTATTTATGTATTATATGGGTTAAAAAATATTAAAATGGTATTTAAAGGCATTTTTTTATTTTTTTAGGATTTTTATTTTATAAGTATAATTTAATTTTAATTGTTTTTTATAGATAATAAAAAGGGGAAATGACTACCTTAGTACATGGTTCAAAAGATCTGGTTAGTAAATTAAATTTATTAAAAATAAATAAATAAATAAAAATAAAAAAATAAAATAAAAATTAAAGAAATAAGAAAGGGGGAAAATGTCAAAAAGTTAAGCAATTAGAAAGTCAACAATTTAATTATAAGAGATAAGACCAAAAAACTAAAAAGCTTTATATCCCAAAGTAAACTTGGAGTGCAAGAGGGAAGCACCACCAAAGAACAACTCATAGATTGTAGGGAAATGTCATTACCAAAAGCCCTAGTCAGCAACTATCGGAATGTCCTTCAAGTACTAAAATAAGACTACTACTTGAAAAACCTCATTGACATAATGTTATCTAATATTATTTAATCTAGACTACTCACCATTTTATAATCTAATCTTAGTAGTTAATAATTGTCTGAAATAAGATATTATTTTAACATATTTTTACATCAGAAGAAGATATTTTCATCGTAAGGAAATGAACACACACATACATGCACACACACACACACCCGCACACACACACAAATTAGATTTTCTTGGTTTATTTTTTAATGTTTATAAAATTTTAGATTTATTTTTATTATTATTGGTAAAGGTTAGGGATTTGAAATGACCCCACCCTTTTACAATGGAGAGAATGATAAGAAAATTATACCTCAACAAGGGTCCTCTTCCAGTGGAAAAATAAATTAGTTGTAGAAACATTGTGAAAATGTTGCAACCCTATTGTAGAGCATAAAAGAAACTAAAACAAACTATGACCCTCCCATATCATTTTATTTTAAATATTTGAGGGTCGTATTCAGTAGTTATGACTCATTCTTACCTCGTCATCTTCTTTTTTCCTCACCAAATTCCAATCTCCCCCATCTCCTAAATCTGAAAAAATGTGAATAGAGATCTCAAATGAACCCAATGGTTGGGAGTTCGTCAAAGAGCATTGAGCAACAACTTCCCTTAGTTGTATTTATTCTAAAATTATTCTTTCTACTATTAATTAAAATTGGATTCATTTATCACACTCCATCTGATTTCTTCCTTCCATAATTTCAATCAATTTTGGAACCTCCTTTGTTTCATTTTCCCCTTTCTTTATCCATAGATGTTGCCATTATTGATTATGGGACTTCATTCTCATCCTCACTCGAGCATTGAGAGATTGAAATATAATATGTTCTAATTTATCATACTTCCACCATGTATCACCTTCTTTTTTTTTAATACCCAAGCAATTATTAACCAAATGTCATGTTTAAACCATCTATGACATCTAAAATGTAAACCTTCATAGTCTAAAATTTGTACCCATGTTATGTCCTTAACTTTCAATTCTACTTGTGCAGGGAACTCCTTGGTAATGTTTACATTAACTAGAACTCAAGCATAAGTGGATTGATCCATTTCTTCTATTATGGGATCTGCCTGCCAAAATTCACACACACAGTTTCCTATGGCTCTCAAAATAACATTGTTATGAATATGAAGTGATAGGTTTGGCAAGTAAATTCAAATTAGTTTCATGTTAATAGTTTCTATACGAGGATTGAAATATGGATGTCAAGGCTTTGTCAGAAACATGTGATGCTCCCAAGCCCAATAATATTCATTAAATATAAAATCCCTTTCTTCATAAAAATAAAAAATCACTATGAAAATGCCTTTAGCACAAGGGTATATTTCAATCTTACCTTCCGTTAAGGCTTGCCAATTACTAAAAATTGATTTATGGAGATATGGAAGGATAGGATATTAATAATTAAACCAACAAATCAAACCTGTAGGAGAGAGTCAATATTCCCTCTCTAAAACCAAATCAAGTTCCTTCTCTTAAAAAAGGATTAAAGGGTTTGCTCTAGTAGGAGCTAAATGCTTATTTTCCCCTTTCCTTGAAACAACATCAACATAGAAGGGTTGTCATTTCTCCCCTACCTTTGCCCCCATTCACTGGGATTTATTTTTCCCACCTTCTTTGTTGTGACCCTCCTTCATAGCACAAGATCCTAAAACCCTTGAATCCATTTTACCTCTACCTTTGGCTAAAAAACCTATTTCCTTTTCTACCACTACATGCTAATTAGGGATAGCGTCATACTCCCCTATCTTTAATGTTAAGACTAGGTTAGACCCTTTATCCCAATCCACCAATAGTGCATCACCTACAACCATTTTTTCATCTTCCAACCTGCACGTTGTATCTTCTCAAGATGGTCATGCTGTCTCTATTCAATAGATCCATTTAAAATAAAACCAAATGCATTCATCCATCACATATTTTTATATACACATTAAAAATTTTAGTTTATTATTTATGGAAATATAATCTAATATAAGGCATCATCAAAAGAATTAAGAAATAAAAAAGTAATAAAAAAAGAGAGATAGAAATAAGAATGTTGGGATGTCCATTCACACAATTTAATGAATTATTTGTATACTTCACATTGTGATATGAGGCCCAAGAGGAGACAATGTGGATATTCTACGTAATGCATATTAAAAAGGTTATATACAAAATTAATATACTGAATGATAGAGATTATGGAATTCATATGTGGAAGAGAACAAGGCAATAAAGAATAAGGTGACAAGAGATATCTAACTATAATAGCAAGTATGTATTACATTAAGTTTTGTACAATTTGAGAGATCAGAGTTATTACTACAAGACTTCCAAACTCTTATTATTTTATGTTTTACACATTTTTGTATAACCTACTAATAATGTAATCGTACATTCTTATACACTACAATAAGATGAAGCACTAGGTTATCCATTATAATATTTTGTAAAAATAGTAAACTATGGTGTCATTACTAACCACCATTATTGATATGTTGATGACTACAATACTGATACTATAGGGGTTGTACAGTGACATAGAAGTGGATTTATAAGGAATCACTAGGCACATAGGTATGAAACCTATTGATGCAACTTCTAATGGATGCATGAGGCTTGACATGAAATTATAGTAATATGTGGTATTAATTAGAGACCCAAATCCTCCTAAATCAGTCATCCCTCATTGAAGATTAATTATCCCCATTGCATGTTGTTACCAAATAATTTATGGAAATAAATTAGAAACCTAACCTATGTAAAACATTTTCCCTAGGAAGGCACTTCACCCGCTTTAACAATTTGGAAGAGGGGGATCTCTTATCGACATGTTTGGCTTGAGCATCAATGAAATTATGTGATTATGATGGAGCATTATAATTATGGTTTATCTCTATCTATTGGAGAGTCTCTGTGTTATCTAAAGTATTACATGTAAAGGTGTAAAGGACTACCACAATAGTTATGTTTTGAAGGTTGGATGCAACCCAAGATAAGCCAAAATATTGATCTTGAATTCATTATCTACAAATTTTTTGGTGATGGTGTAGGGCTCATACCAAAGTGGACAATATAATGAAGTAAGGTCTTGTCAATCTTTCCTTATGTAGGTGTAACTAGACTCAATCACAAACCTTGAATGTGTGTAATGTAAGATGTTTGTCATGGAATCATACTTGTACTTTACATTTAATTATTGTAAAATGCTTTTCACCTATTATTGAAGATGCTAAATGTGATAAATGAATTGAATAGAATTTTAAACTTCTTTTTATGTTGAAAGAGTTGTTACTTTGATAGTGGAATAGGATAATCTATGTTGATGGGTGCCAAATGCTGAAAACCCAAACAAACATAAAAATGGATGTGTGTGGTAGATTTGTTAGAGATCTATTGTATCTATGTTGAATTAAATGAAGAAATTACAATTATTTACTCATATAATAATGACTTATGTATGTCCATCAGCCTAAGGATGGAAAGTAATGTATTTGTTTATATTTTTGGACCTAACATAGACCAAAGTTATCTTTGAAAATGACACATAAATCTTGTGTCAATATCAAACATGATAGTTTATGGGATTTCAATGTGGATCTAAACATATTTAAAGAATTATCAAGTTGTTTCTATAGCTAATATAACTTTCTTACATGTATGAGAATGCCATATTTGAGAAACTATCAACTTCTACATATACACAATCATTACCATGCTTGGTAGAAGGGTAGCCTAAGATAAAATCCATGGAAATGGATTCCCATGGTCTCATCAGAACTAGAAAAGGTGTGTACATAAATTGATATTTTGTTTACTGGATTGGTTATGGCACATGTGGTACATGACTTGATGTATTCGTGCACACTAGGATTGAGATGTGGCTAATATAAATACTTTTGAAACACTGATAGAGTATTTTCAATCTTAAAATGTCCCATAACCTTGCTAAAATGATCCTTCAATATTATTTTTTGTTTCTTTAACTCATGCATAATGCACAAGTTCAAAATATGATAAATAAGTCCATCTTGTAACTATAAATCAGAAAGTGAACCACCACATTACAAATTTTGATATATTTATTAGAAAAACATGTCAAATGGATACAATTCCTACCATGCATTGATTTCATGTACACATGCATCAAGTATAAGAAGGGGATTTTAAATTGAAGAGAAACTTAAGAAAGCAACAACTAGATTGACACTTTCCTTCTAATGCCTGATGTTTAGATGGAACTATTTAATATAAGAATACTATTTCTAATGTTGATCTTGTTGTGATTTATGCTGCATCCACAATAAATGAAATGGCTTGTGATCTATGTGGATCACATTCTACTTGCCCAATATATAATGCATCCAATGCTTACATGATTAAACAATATCATAAATCTTGAGATCATATATTGGGTAGATCCTTAGTAGTTTAAGGAAAGTGCCATTGTGGTAAACAATCGGGTCACCATGTTGAGTGAGGACCACTCCAAGTGTAAATTTAGAAGTGTCGGTCTCAAGTTGAAATGGTTGTTGAAGGTCTGGTAAATCAAGTATTGGTGCAAATCAAATTTTGTGTTTCATTTCCTTTAATGCTTTATATTGTATAATGGTCCAACAGAACATTGATTTAGTGCAATATTGGGTAACTTGGTTTAAAGGCCAAGTCATGTCAAAGGAACTAGGTACAAATCTCACATATAAATTTTCCAATCCCCAGAATCTGTGAATCTCTATGGTATTTTTTGGTTGTGGCTAATCTTGGATTAATTAAATCTTGGTTGGTTCTACATATAATCCTTGTGCTTCAACAATGGATCCTAGATATTGAATTTATGGTATGGAAAATGAATGTTTTCCCATGTTTGAATACAATTTTTTTTTTTTTTTTTTGTATAATGTCTAACACTTCCTCTATATGGCGTAGATGTCCATCCCATGTTCTGTTTAAGATCAAGATGTCATCAAGGTCAGCTACAACAAATGAAGGATTGAATGGCCTCAGAATATTATTAATCATTTGCATGAATGTGTCTAGAGAGTTGGTCAAATTGAAGGGCATGAATAACCATTCTAAAATACCTTATTTATATTTGGAGGCTATATTTCATACATCTATAGGATCAACATAAATCTAATGATACCCAAACTTGAGGTCAATCTTAGTGAAGTATTTCCACTATGGATCTGGTCTAGAATATCCTCAGTCCTTGGAAGAGGATAGCATTTTTCACTATGATATGTTTTTATTCTCAATAGTCAATGCACAACTTCCATGTGTCATTTTATTTGGTGGTATAAAAATTAGGCTACCACAAGGCAATGAGTTGGGCTTGATATTTCCTTTTTCTAAAAGTTCATGGATCTGTCAATTGATTTCTTCATTCTCCAAAAATGATTTACATTTTTAAGAATCATTAGGAAGAGGTATTCCAATGATTATATCAATAATATGATTTATCTCATAGTGTATAGGTACTTTTTTTGTTAGCTTGAACACATCCTCATATTCTTCCAACTCGAACTATAATTTTACTTTTTGCATTGACATTAGAGAAACTATAATAATTGTTGGTGCCATAAAGACATTTTTGCATTCAGATCTTATAATTAAAATCACAAAATTCTTACCAAATATGTCTAGATATTTACACACTTGGCACAAGTGAGCGATAGCTTTGTAATTTCTTACAAAATTTTTCTGAGATGGAAGATTGGATCTCTCCAAGAGGTTTGATATTTGGAAGAGGATAGTGGTTTTCACTATGATATTTTTTAATGCTCAGTTGTTAATGTACAACTTCCATGTGTCATCCTTCTTTGCTGGTATAAAAATTGGTCTACTGTAACGCAATGAGTTGGGCCTGATATGTCCTTTTTCCACAAGTTCATGTCTGTCACTTGATTTATTCATTCTCCATAAATGATGTATAATATTCAGAAGAATTAGGAAGAGGTATTCTAAGGATCATATCAGTAGTATGCTTTATCACATTGTATGTAAGTACTTCCTTTGGTATCTTGAACACATTCCCATATTCTTCCAAGTTGAGCTGTATTTCTACTTTTAACATTGATGTTGGAGGAAATATATTAATTGTATGTGCTACAAGGACTTTCTTGCATTCATATCTTATAATCAAAAGCAAAATATTATTACCAAATTGGATTAACTTCTTACACTACTTACCACAAGTGAGAGATAGATTTGGAACTACTTTTGAAATGTAATATTTCATATCATCAACATTCTTGACAACATTTATAGGATTTGATTCATATATTTCATGTCGATGATAAATATATGATTGACTCAATATAATATCACATGCCTCCAATGGAGAAATGTCACTAAAGATTGTATATTTAAAATAATTGATGTTGTACATAATTTGACACTGCTGAGTGATGTGTTTCTTAGATTCCACACTAAACCATACAATGAAGTATGGTTATGGGTGAGGCATAAATGAAAATTTTAATCCATAAATAGATCTAAGATATATCATGTTCCTCTTAATTACAAGGTCAATAATGAAATGTACTAGTTGTGCATTGATCGAGATTTGAGAGTGGAACAATATTTTTTCTTCCTCTATTTTTTCAAGGGTAGTATATATGTTTGTGTTACCCATCATGGATCTAGGATTACATTCCATGATTTTATTACCTTTTTTCTATGTTGTGGTGAGGGTACCCCTTGCCTCAAGCTATGTAAGTAGAGTTTTCATAGCATAACATTCTTTATTAGAATGACTATTTGAGTTGTGAATTGAGCACCACTTTCCAGTCTTGTACTTCTTAATCAGATTATCTAACAAATGTTGTTTCTTCTTTAGAGGATGTTTATAGTTTCTCTCTAATTTTAAATTTTTCATAGGAAGATTTAGACTTTCCTTAGTTTGAGGCTTTGAATCTTCTATCTTATTCTTGACCTTGGCCTTTGATTCAAACTTACAAACATATATGGAAGCTTCCCCAATAAAGGAGATAATTAGGAAATATAGGTTTGACTAGATATGATATCTCAATATTAAACTATATTTGTGAACAAGACTCTCCCTTGAATCCTGAATCCCAATTTTGGATACCAGTGTATGAATAGTATATGTGTATTGTTTCAAAAACTACTCTTTGCCTTATTGTAACTAAGAGCACTTGATGTATGAGTCATCATAGTTTCTAGTTCAAGATAATAGTTTACTTTGATTACTCCTATGAAACCATTTCATGTGTCTATAGATGTGTCTAAACTAAGATGTTATCCATGTGCGCTATAATTTTTCCACCATTTCTTAATTGATAAATAAACTTTTAGAAGAGAAAAAGTGATTTTATCTTGGTCAGAGAAGTGGTTTACCACAATATGAACAGATGAAGTTAAGCTAGTTATCTAGTGCATCCACATCAATTTTTTCTTCAAACATAGGGATGTCTAGATTGACTTGTACCTTATATGGAATTTATGCAAATGGCTAATGATAATGAGAGCTTGTAGGATAAGTCTACTGCTTGAGAAGGAGGTGAAAAGTGATCTATTATACTTTCTTATTCCCATACATGACATTATTATAATTATTTATTTTGTCTCTGCAATACACCTTATAATTTTCTGTAACATCTCTAAATTTGGCATCATTGTGGATTTGTCTCCCATTTGAGGATGTGAAGGAAGGTATGATGAAGGTTCACGTGTCTCAAGCCTTGACTTCATGCAATCAAAACTCATGTGTGTGGGCATAGACACAATAAATAAAACTTCAAAAACACCATGATACCACTCATGGATGATATGAAGTGTGATTTATCTAATATCATTAATTTGGGGCCCAGAAGGAAACCTGATGGACAACCTACTTAATATGGATTAAAGAGGTTATATGTGGAATTAATTTACTGAATTACAAATAATTTTAAATGCAAATGTGGAAGATAACAAGGTAAGAAAAAATAAGATGACAGTAGATATAGAACTATAATAGAAAGTTTGTATCATGCAAAGTTATGTACAATCTAAGAGTCCAATGTTGCTATTACAAAACTTCTTAACTCTTATTCTTCTATGGTTCACACATTTTTTTCTAACCTAAAAAGAATGGAAATGTACATTATCATACAATACAAGAATATGAAGTGTCGGTTGATCCATTATGATAATTGGTAACAACTGCTTCATAACTACAAAGTGTGGTGACATCACTAACCATCATTCCTAAAAAGTTTTTGACTATAGTACTAACACTATAGGGGTTTTGTGACAATGCAAAAGTATATTTGTAAGGAATCGCTTGGCATGCAGGTGTGAAACCTATTGATGCATATATTAATGAACATATGGGGATGAACATGAAATTATGATAATATATGATATGAATTAGTGACACGCAACCCATGAATCACATTGTGTTAAAAATAAATAATTTCAAATTTAAATTTTGAGAATTATTTATTATTTTTTACTATGATTTTATTTTTGTTTATTTTATTTTAAAACTTTATTATATTTTTATGGGTAGATGTATGACTATTTGATATAAAGCAACTTTGTCATTAAAATAAATCTAGTATATATAAAAATGGCCACTCCACACCATTTAGGTTCACATCTATATAGAATTATAAGTTAGGATATAATCAATGAAATTTGTAAAATCTTTTATATGATGTTATTATTTGTGCAGATTTGTAATGTTAAGTAAGCATATATCTAAATCAATAAGTTATTTTGGTTAAGTAGTCATGAGTAAGAGACATCCATGCTGCCAAAATTACTCAGGATATGATCTTAGTCGTAATTTCTTGACTCTCTGTATTAGATAACTAAAGGGATTTGTACCTTGATAAATAAATATAAACAATGATCATCCTCACCAGTTAGACTACAATCCTTTGGATTCTATATATTATTTTGAAAAAAGATATGAAATACTTTGAGATGGTTAACATAGTTCTTGACCCTTAAAGTCCATACTATATCACAAACCTTCTAATTAAAATTTTGAGTAGTCATAATTAACAATGATGAATTCATACATATGCCATTTTTATGAGAGGTTGTTGAATGATTTGAGGGCCACCAAACAACCATCTCTCCAAATTCATATACATAAACATAAACCAAAAATAAATAAATAAATAATTTTTTTTAAAAAAAAAATTATGTAATTTCCTTACATTTGTAATTACAAAAAGATAGGTGAAGATAGTTTTTAATTTTAAAAATAGTAGTTAGCTTAGATTCTTTTTAGAGGCCACTATAGGCGAGTTTTTAAATTCTAAACAACTTATATCTAGTTTAGTGGTCTATCCGGGATTTTTATTATTAATAATTATTTATTTTATATATAAAGTTACTGGGTTATATTTTTTTTAATTAACTTAAAAAATTAAATAAAACCAGATGAAAATGTAAGGTCCATAATATCAAAAGATATTTGGAGGCAAAATACAAAGAATAAGTCAAAAGACATTATAACTGAAGTCATCGCTGGGCATGAGTTCCAACGATTTGTTTCTTCCATTGGATTTTCTTCCTGTCACGACTCGTACTGTACACATTCCCCACCTTATCATCTCCGCCTGTTTACAAATCCTACTGTTTTCTATTTTCTAAATCTTGGTGATCTGTTTGCTTGTTTCGCTGAGGGAAAATTCTATGGAGAGGTCAACGTATTTCAGGGGCCGATCTGTGATGTAAAATTCTATCACATATTTTTTAATTTGTAGATCCTTCAATATTTTGCATCTCCTTTCAATTAGCTTCAAAATCTGAAGACGTCTTAGGTTATTGATTATGAATATCACCATTAATTATGGATATTTCTCCCCTATGTACAAATATGCAAGAAATAATTTCTATCATCTAATCCCTGAAATAAACTTCTAGCTTTCAAGCGGGCAAATTACAATATTGTAATGGAATTTTTCTGTAACTTGTGAATTTTCCTTATATTTATTTTACTTCTGTTTTGGAATGAGGAGCTAAATTAGGGTTACTTACTCAGAACCCTATAGGATTTCAGGTGTAGAATATTAATGAATAAAAAAATAAAAATAATAGAACAGATAAAATATATTTATATGAAAAATATTTAAAGAGAGATTTTTTATATATTATAATTATTTATAATTTTTTTTTTTTTTTAATACAAATTTTTTATTAGTTGGTGATAAATTTTCTCAATTTAATTATATCAATATATCAACTTCAAAATAATATACATATATTTGATTTTGGGAAAAAAGAAAATTTTAAACTCTAACAAATTTTCAGATTGAATTTTCTAAAAATAAAAATAAAAAATATTTAAATGATGATCAAATAAATGTTGATTTTAAAATTAGAAAAAAAATTAAACAAACTCTATTGAACACACAAGAACCCCCTCCCAATAAAAATTCTCTAGCAATCATTGTGTATTCAATTTTTTATATGCATATACGGAACACTGAATCATCCCGTTCACTGTATCTTCAATGTTAGAAAATAAAAAACATATAAAAACATACAGATTTAAAATTCAGATTGCTATAGCAATTCTGGAAACAAGATTTTTAATAATCTTCTTGATCTTGTTCTTGATCTTCTGATCTTGTTCTTTATCTTGTTCAAATTACAATATGTCCTCAGGGTCTTTAAATAGAATTGAAAACTAACAATAATTAGAAAATAAACTCAAGACTAAAATTAGTCTTTACATGCAAACTAACTCTCTAACAAACTGTTTGCTAACTAACTGATTGCTTACTATCAGTTTACTAAATGATTGCTCAACTACAGTTTACTAACTGATTTCTTGCATGAGGAGTGGAGAAATTAACTCCAATACACTTGACTTTCTAACACTCCCCCTTAATTTCTACCACTTACGATTTTAGCATTTACTATGCCTAAATTTTGTTTACTAGCTTCAGCTAGGATGCTTTTCTTTTGCAGAATACACTGCCTCTCATGTGGAATACACCGCCTTGTCTTCATACAAGACAAATACAATTGGTCAATGAGCGTTCACTCAGCATTTAAGACTTAGGACTAGCCTGTCGAAAGGCTATCAACGGACATGCTTATGTCCAACACTGCAAGCTTCTTGCTTGCTTACTATTATTTCACCCGACGCGTAACTACTCAAGTTTCCTCCCAAGACTCTGTTGGGTTCATTCCACGTTGGTCTAGATTTGCCAACGATCGGTCTGATCTTCAGACACTTTGACAGCTTCACTCGCTATTCAACACACACACGTTCACAACTTCACTCGCTATGTAACACAAGCTCTGCGGAGCTCATCTTTTCAAACACGAAAAATATACGCCTTGTAAAACTAAATACAGACAACAAAAAAGAAACAAATTAATAAACAAATAAAAAACTTTCAACGCCTTTTATCTTTGGCATTCGAATCAAGCTCTTCGGAGCAATCTTCACCACTTCTTCGCTTCTACAAGTCTTCTGTGTAACACACCGCTAGCTTGGGCGCTCCTCTTTTTTTTTTTTTCGACTGCCTTGATCGGCATCGTCCCTTTTTCTTTGGCCTCTTTGGCAGTCCCGTCTTTGGTTTCGGCCTTGCCTGCCTTCTTCTCAGCATACTTCCACGCCACTTTCTTAATTTCCTTCTGCCTCACCCTTGACTTCCCTCTTGTGGTCTTCAAACTTGGGACTTCCTTTGGCTGCGCTTTACTAGCAGACTTTTTTCGCGCTCTTCTTCCTTCCCACGGATTGTCACCCACTGCTCTTCTTTGCTGCACCTGCGCTTTGACTGCGCCTCAAAAAAACCCTTTTGCCAACTGCCTGCTGGCTGTCGACCTACCCTTGCTTGCTGGTTGGCATCCACCTGTCTAATTGTGCTCTCTTTTTTATTTTTTTATTTTTTTTACTCATTTCTGTTGCGCCTGCTGTGCTAGTTCTACCCTACGCCCTGACTGTGCTTCCTAGCTGAAATTGTCTTCAGCAAATTCTCCTTATAGGCTGCCTGTAAATGAGAAAACTATTGCATGATTTTTCCTGGTCTACGGCCCATCGCTCTCTTGCCCTCAGCTCTTCTACGGACTTCTGCTATGTTTTCTTCCCAACGGACCTCTGATTGCTACGTGCCCTTCCAAGTCTGGGTGTTGGGCATTGACTGTTGTGTTCAGCGTTCGTCTGGGCTGACTGTCAGCCACGTTGAAACCTGTGCTTTGGCTCTTCCTGCACTTTACAAAACTGCTGCAATTCTCCTTTCCCATGGCTCCTCTACGCTTCTACTAGAACCGTCTTGCTCTTCCTGCAACCTTCCACAGCTTCCGTGTGCTCAGTCTAGTCTGGGTTTTCCTTCAATGCTGCGCGCTTCACCTCTTTTTGCCAAGCGCCTCTGTTGAGAGCTCTTTGCCGGCTTTTTCTCCCATGATCTTTTAGCCTGCTCTGATACCAATTGTTAGAAAATAAAAAACATATAAAAACATACAGATTTAAAATTTAGATTGCTACAACAATTCTGGAAACAAGATTTTTAATAATCTTCTTGATCTTGTTCTTGATCTTCTGATCTTGTTCTTTATCTTGTTCAAATTACAATATGTCCTCAGGGTATTTAAATAGAATTGAAAACTAACAATAATTAGAAAATAAACTCAAGACTAAAATTAGTCTTTACATGCAAATTAACTCTCTAACAAATTGTTTGCTAACTAACTGATTGCTTACTATCAGTTTACTAACTGATTGCTCAACTACAGTTTACTAACTGATTTCTTGCATGAGGAGTGGAGAAATTAACTCCAATACACTTGAATTTCTAACATTCAATTTCTTGTGGCTTGCACGACTAGGATAGATATTCACTCTATCTATAAAATTGTAATCTTTCTATTTCAGCCATAAGATGAAAGCTTTGAGTGATAGAAACAATTGTGTGTGATATATCTTTTTTACAGATACATTGTTTATTTCCTTAAAGGTTGTAAAAATGAAGTAAAAGAGTTGATATAATTGTTTGTTTCCTGGTTGGTTTCTCCATCGGTAATCATTCTGTCGATTTCACATTCATCCAATATTTTTTGCGTACTAAGATTTTATGATAACATTTCTATTACCCTTTTCTATATCTCAGGTCTTCCTTTGCTCAATCACCCTCCCCAATTCCTCAAATAATAATTTATTTTGTTTCACTATTTTGTAGCACACTTAAATTGCCAGACTTTAATAGCCATGATAGTAGTTTTATACACATATACTTCTTTATTGCTACTGCTGAAATGTTGAACTCCATGCCAAGTTAGCGTGCTTGTGTTATAGCAAGGATGCAATTGTACTATAGCTATATCGTGATTTGCAAACATGCTTCTCATCATAATTAAGAAAGAAACACAGTTCAATCATAATCAATATGAAGTAAAAGAGTTGACATTTGATAACATAAAACAGAGAAAATAACAGAAAAAATAATAACTCAAACCACTGGATTGTTACAGCAATGCCAAAAAACTAGAACTTTATTGATTTTCTTGAAAATCTTGATCTTCTTGATCTGCTATATCAATGATGCGCCCTTAGGGTCTTTAAATAGATTTTCTTATCAAATTAAACTGAAAATAAACTAATTGTTTAACTGATCCTTAGCTACTTGAAACAAACTGATTGTTAACTATCAATTAAATAACTGAATCCTAACTGAATGTTTAACTGTAGCTAACTGCTTGCATGCATGAGGAGTGGAGAAATTATCTCTAGTCAACTTCAGTTTCTAACACTCCACCTTAATTTCTACCACTAACAACTTCAGCATTTACAATGCCTAAATTTTGTCTACCAGCTTCAGCTAGGATGCTTTTCTTTTTGCTGCCTCTCATGCGGAATACACCGCCTTGCGAAATACATCACCTTATATGTGGAATACACCACCTTGTCTTACAAAATAAATACAATTATTCAATGAGTGTTCACTCAGCGTTTAAGACTGAGGAGTAGCCTGTCAAAAGGCTATCAACGCACATGCTTATGTCCAACACTGCAAACTTCCCGCTTGCTTACTTATCTTTCACCTGATGCTTAACTGCTCAGGTTTCCTCCCAAGACTCTACTAGGTTCTTTCCACGTTGGTCTATATTTGCCAACGATCAGCGTGATCTTCAGACACTTTGACAGCTTCACTCGTTATTCAATACACACACTTTCACAGCTTCACTTGCTATGTAACACAAGCTCTGTGGAGCTCATCTTTTCAAACACGACACTGCAGCCATTCATGCTATAATCTAAAGACAATGAATGATTGCATTGCTTGCATAACACAGAAAACATACGCCTTGTAAAATTGAATACAGACAATATACAAGAAACAAAACAAATAAAAAATATATCTCAGAAGGCTTTCGCTTGGTCAAAATAGACTCTAGCGGAGACCACGAACTAGCTGGAATGCTTCAATGCCTTCTTCACCACTTCTTCACTTCTACGGAAGCTTGAATTGCACTTCACTTCTGCAAGTCTTTTGTGTAACATGCCTCTAGCTTTGGCACTCTTCCTTTTCTATTTTTTTTTTTTTTTTTTGCTGCTTCGTGCCTCCTTGGCCTTGTCCAACAGGGCCCGAAATGGTGCCAGTCAAACGTCTTCACAAGAAACTGCGACTGCTGCGCTTTTCCTTTCACGACTCTTTCTAACCTACGCTTCACTCCTTTCTTCTTATTTTTTTTGTTTGTTTTTGTTTGCCAAAAAAAAATTTCTTTGTTTTAACCGCTGACTGAGCACTTCAGCTCAACGCTTTCTAACTCGCTCTCCTTTCCCACGGCTAACTGCTGCTGCGCTGGTAGTCGGCCACAGTTGACTGCTGTGACTTGCTCCTTGGGCTGCCAATTCTTTGGACTTCCTTTGGCTGTGCTTGTCTTTGACTGCACGATTCCTTTTTTTTTGTTTTTTTTTGGACTGCTGCGTCCTTTGGCTGCGTTTTTAACAAGCCGGCGCTGCTCTTCCTCTCAGACTTCTGTTGACTGCGCGTGCTTTGACTAACTTGTTTCAACCTTGTTGGGTCGCGCTTCTTCCTGGCTGCACTATTCCCTTTTTTTTGTTGACAGCGGCGCGGATACGTCGACCTCTGACGTTTTCTGCAGTCTTCTCCTTTGACTACTGACTGCGTGCAAATTTTTTCTGCCAGCTGTACGTTTCAAACTTGCGCTTTCTTTTAGCGCCAAACTTCTGCTCCTCCTGCTGCGTCCAACCTGGCGCACATAATGTTTAACTGTAGCTAACTGCTTGCATGCATGAGGAGTGGAGAAATTATCTCTAGTCAACTTCAGTTTCTAACATTGACCTTTGAATTTTTGTGCCAAAGATTAACATGACTTTATGTGATATCAGAAATTGAGAGACAGTTGCTGATAGAAAACATAAACATATGAAAACACAGAAAATAAAACACACATAGATAATAACACATTGAGATTGCTACAGCAACCAGGGAACAAGATTTTTAATAATCTTCTTGATCTTCTGATCTTTTTGTTCCTTTTCTTGATCTTGTTCAATTACAATACTACCCCCATGGATCTATTAAATAGATTTGAAAAACTAACAATAATTAGAAAAAACAAACCAAAATTAACTATAGTCTAAAATTAGCTATAGTATTTGCATGCAAACAAGACTGAACTGCTTCTTTAACTGCTGCATGCATGAGGAGTGGAGAAATTAACTCCAGTCTCCAACAGTTGTTGTTATTGTTATTATGGGGAAAATAAAGATACGGGATACTGCCGTCACTGTTGAAGAAACAGCAGGACAAACATTGAATTCCTTAGGCAATGTAGAAAGGATTCTTGGTGCATTGGCGGCTACTATATCTAATACCAAGTTAACATGTAGCAGTAGCAGCAGTCGCATCAAAGAAAAAGATAAGTTTGTTAACCCCCAGGAAGAAGAAGAATGCTTGACCACTTCCAAGTTTGAGGAACACAAAATACCTGTGAAGGCATGCTGTCCTCTTGCACCGTATAAGCCCAAATCAAGTAACAGAAAGAGAAATCCTGCAATAACTCAAGGAGCCCATTACATTCCTCCTGATTTTCCCGATATGGATTTGGTGTTCGGTTCAGATACAAAGTCTAAGCCCCAACATAAAAATAAAAAAGAAAACATACTCCCTTGACTATATCAAGCAAGAACATCTTATCTTAATTAATGAAAAAATAGATTATAACTTACAGCAGAAACTATATTTATTTTTTCTTTTGTTTATTTTATTGTTATAAGATTCAAAGCTCCTTTTGGTAGAATACATAAGACTTGTAATGACAACAGATAAGCTTTCTCCCAGAAGATTTGTGTAAGTTTGTCTCTCGCAAACTTAAATAAAAATTGTGAAACAATTACATTATTACTGGATTAAATCGAAGTTTTTCCGTTATGTGATGTCAATTCAATAAACTGCGAACTCTCATTAGTAATTTATTCTTATTTTTATTGAAGTGTTTGCAATGAAAAACCCTGTCCAAATTTTACAAAGTTAGAAATTTTCCAACCGTTCCTTATAAACTATAAAATAGACATACTACTGTTTGCTTCTTATACGAGTTGGCTTCTGTAATTAAAATGATTGTAGAAGCTGTTGGAATTATTTTTTTTGGGTTGTTTACAATGTTCTGTAATTAGACAAGATTGCTAGAATCTAATGCAGTATGAACACACAAAAATAGTGTAAAAATGATGTGTAGGGCGTCGAAGATCGAGGGCGTCAAAAATAGAATCTAATTGGTGTAGCATCTGGGATTTTTTTCATTAGATTTTTTAAGTTATATTTACTTTTTCTCCTTTTGAGTTTGTATCCTGATATTAGAGTTAGGGCAACCTGTGGGCCATTATTTACTGTAGCAGTGCACTATACAAATTCGTGGAAAATTTTTCTGAGTAATTGAGTGCTTACAATAATTGATTTTGTGTTTATATATATACACCAGTGCCTAAAGTTTTTATATTACGAGTCCTTGTAATTTTATAATTCTTGGGAAGTTTTTTGTGACTGATTGTTGTCGCTTATTATGAGTGCTTAAAATGAATTATAGTGCTTCGACATAGTGTTGGACATCTTAGTTGGGAGTTTGTCCACCCATACTGCAATTTAATTACGGAGGAAATTGATACCGAAATAATATCTACCTAACTAAATAGCATGTTCAAATGCCAAAGTTTTTAATAGAATGCAGTTAAAACTAATTGATGATGGTAAAGGGAGAAATTGTCATTTGGAGAAGCGTCCATAGATTAAATCCCGCGACGTCCGAGTTTATTTTCAGAAGTTGAGAGAAGCGTTTTGTCGTTCACTGGAGAATTGATTTTGTTAACTGCACAATGGTTCACTGGGGTTTTCATTAAGTCCTTGAATTTAAGTTGTCATTTTCCATCTTATAGAATTTGATTGTGAAGGAGCAAATAAGAACATATAAAAGCAGAAAATAGAACAGAGACAAAACAGATTGCTACAGCAATGCTAAAAACAAGAATTTTATTGATTTTCTTGAATTTTTTGATCTTTTTGATCTTGTTCATACAAAGTTGCGCCTAAGGCGTCTTTAAATAGAATGTGAAAGCAAAAATAACTGAGAATAAACTGATTGTTTAACTAATCCTTAACTAATCTTCTAACTGCTTGAAAGAACTGACTGTTAACTGCTTGAACTCACTGATCTCTAACTGTTTGTTAACTGTTGTGCATGCATGAGAAGGAGGGAGGTAATGGTGGGCATTTTTTCCTCCCTCCTTCTCATGCATGCACAAATTATTTCGTGGTGTAATGGTGGGCATTTTTTTTGGATTTGCTACATAAACATGTACACACATTGAGCTGCATAAACAATGTGGAATGAAGCCATTGCCAATCTGTTAGAAACTGAAGATTAATTCACCTTGATTCACCTCAATCCATTGCCAATCTGTTAGAAACTGAAGCCATTATCACTTTGATTCACCTCAATGCTAAGAAAATATTTCATGAGACCTAAATCAGTCATTTCAAATTCTTTTTTCATATCTCCTTTGAAAAAATTAATGTCCAAATCACCCATGAATATCAAATCATCAACATACAAGTAAACAATTATGATCTCACCTTGCTCATTCATCCTTGTATACAATGTAGGCTCACTTCTGCACCTATTGAAGCCATTTTGCAAAAGATAAGAGTCAATTCTACTGTACCAAGCTCTTGGGGCTTACTTGAGTCCATAGAGTGACTTTTTAAGTTTGTAGACTTTATCTTCTTGACCCAAAATCTCATACCCGGGCGGCTGCTCCACATAAACTTATTTTTCAAGATAACCATTCAAAAAGGTTGATTTCACATCCATTTGGTAATCTGGCAACTTGTTTTGAGTTGCTATTACAAGTATTGTTCTCATAGTGTCTAAATGTGCTACTAGAGAAAATGTTTCATTATAATAAACCTTGAGTTGTTGTGAACATCCTTTTGCCACTAGTCTTGCTTTATGCTTTTTTACATCACCATTTACATTTAATTTAGTTTTGTAAACCCACTTCACTCCTATTATTCTTGACCTTGGCCTCTGATTCAAACTTGTAAGCACATGTATAGGCTTCCCCAATAAAGGGGATAGTTAGTAAATATAGGTCTGACTGGATATGCAGTCTCAATCTTGAACTATATTTGTGAATAATATTTTTCTTTGAATCTTGAATCCCATATTTGGACACTAGTGTATGAAAATTATCCGTGTATTATTTCACAAACTATTCCTTGCCTTGATGCAACTAAAAGAACTTACTGTAGTAGTCATCATAGTTTCCAATAGGGTAATAATTTCTTTGATTAATTCTATGAAACCATTCCATGTGTCAATAGATGTGTCTAAACTAAGATATTATTCATGTGTAGTGATATAATTTTTCCACCATTTCTTAACTGATAAATAAATTTTTAGAAGAAAAAAATTAATTTTATCTTGGTTAGAGAAGTGGTTTAATGCATAGTATGAGCATATGAAGTTAAGAAAATTATCTAGTGCATCCACATCTATTTTTTTTTTATCAAACATAGGGATGTCTAGATTGACTTGTACCTTATATAGAATTTATGCAAATGGCCAATGATAATGAAACACTGTTAGATAAGTCTACTGCTTAAGAAGGAGCAAAACGTGATCAACAATACTTTCTCATTCACATACATGACATTATTTCAAGTCTTCCCTTTATCTCTACAATGCATCCTATCATTTTTTGTAACATCTCTAGAGTTGGGATTTTTGTGGATTTGTCTCCCATTTGACGTTATGAAGGAAGGTAATATGAAGGTTCACAAGTCTCGATCCGTAACTTACTATAATCAGACCTCATGTGTGTGGTCATAGAAACAATGAAGAAAACTTCAAAAACACCATGATACCACTCATGGATGATATGAAGTGTGATTTATCTAATACCATTCATCTGGGGCCCAGGATGAGACCTAGTGGACAACCTACTTAATGTGGATTAAAGAGCTTATATGTGGAAGTGATTTACTAAATTAAAAATAATTTAAAATGCAATCATGGAAGACAACAAGGGAAGAAAAAATAAGGTGACAATAGATATAGAACTATAATAAAAAGTTTTTATTATGATAAGTTATGTACAATCTAAGAGATCAATGTTGTTATTACAAGACTTCTTAACTCTTATTATTTTATGGTTCACACAATTTTGTCTAACCTACAAAGAATGCAAATGCACATTATTATATAATGTAAGAATATGAAGTGTCAATTGATCTGTTACAATAATTGATAGCAATTGCTTCATAATCGTAAAGTATGGTGACATCACTAAACATCATTACTAAGAAGTTTTTTTACTACAGTACTAACATTGTATGGGTTATGTGATAATGCAAAGATATATTTGTAAGGAATCACATGGCATGTAGGTGCAAAACCTACTATTACATCTACTAATGGATATCTGAGGATGAACATGAAATTATAGTAATATATGATATGAATTAGTGACACACAACCCCTAAATCACATTGCCTTAAAAATAAATAAGTTCAAATTTAAATTTTGACAATTATTTGTTATTTTTAAAAGTTATTTTATTTTTTTTAATTTAATTTTAAAACTTTATATATTTTTATGGGTAGATGTATGACATTTTGATATAAAGCAACTTTGTCATTAAAAAAATCTAGTATATATAAAAGTGCCACTCCACACCTTTTAGGCTCACATCTATATAGAATTCCAAGTTAGGATATAATCAATGAAATTCTAATTCTTGTGAGGAATGTGTGCTTGGATAATGTTGAGAGCAAAGATCAATATTTTCTCATTGCAGGTGTTGGTTCCCAGTTGTACACCTCTTGCACTCAGCCTTGCACACTTGGGTAGTATGGAAAACGTGGATGGTAAACCCAAAATTATGTCATTATAACCAAAGAAGGGTTTTGCATCAAGATGGATGAACACAGATAATGATAGGAAGACACTAACAAAGGGTTTGGTTAGCTCCCTGCTACTTTTGGCTTTCCCTGAACCAAGGTGAGATACCCTAAGGGGTAGCTTGATCATATGGAGGGATACAATATTTAAATCTCCAATGGGATTATTAGCACACAAATAAATCTAATTGGAACATAATCAAAATTGCATAGTCCACTCTATAAGAGTTATTACATGAACTGTGCAAATGATCTAAACTAGACACAAGCTACTAAAGACAAATGGAAAGGTGACTAGAATCTTCATTTCTAAATAAACTTATGATAGCTGACAGCCACATGGAAGGTTACAATGACAATATTTGAAGAATAAACACAAACACATTTTAGATATGCAAGGTTCATGCACCTATGGACAAATGACACTAAAAACAGTCAACAACATGTATTATTTGTAGGGTAGGGCAGGTAGAACAAGTTGGGTAGGTATAAAGAGTGGTGTGTTGGATTTTAAATAGTAGGAATTCCTTCAACAGGTATGGTATCATTCATTAAAAAAATGTAGAAGACTAGTAAACAAGGTAAATAAACTATTAGGAATGCTTTGCATTCATTTGTGCTAGTGTAATGCAAACATTAAAATGACCCCTTGAAACCCTAAAGCATTCACTACAAGTAGCAATTCAAACACTTTCTCCTAAAAAATCATAAATCCAGGGTGTCCTTATAAGGTTATCAATAAAACACTCCCAAATCATAGCACATAAAGGAGTTTATAACCTAGATCTATGCCCAAAATGACCACCATTGACAATTATAAAACTAAATACCCAATCAACATAGCATGAATAATATATTATTGCATTTCATTGACTAGATACATCAGAAATCACATGTATTTTCCATTAATTTGAAAATAAATCTTACATATATCATGTTTAAAATGTTAACATAGGGAAAAACATGGTGGATTTGCTCTGAAATAGGAGAGACATACATGCTCTCAGATCTTGCTAATGGTTGTACAGATGCAACTACCTTAGCAAAAGAGATGAAACGCACACGACAAGGATCCCAAAAATGAAAATGCCTCTGCAAAGAGGAGACTTTTGGAAGATGAAAGAGCCTAAGACCTAGGAAAACCAACAACAACCTTGTAAAGAGGACAAACCCTCTTTACTTATACAATTATTTCATCCAAAATATTCTTTTGAGATGCTGCAATTGGAAAATGCCCTTGGTCATGCTTGGGAGCTCATGATTTTATAAGGAAATCATTCTGATAATTGTCTATCTCTATCATGATGAAGATTTCAAACAAACCCTTGATCTTCTTGGCTAGACATTCATTGAACTTGAGCTTGAGGGAGAATACTCTCATGGGAGAAAAACAAACTCTTTGTCTTCATGTCTAACTACATTGCCTTACTTTCCCACTAATCATTTTCCAAACTAGAATCTTGTGGACAACTACCTTCCTCTTTGTGCAAGCTAAAGAGTGCTCCTTGATTTTTAATGATGGCATCAATTTGCTCCAACTGTGATGGAGGCAATGTAGGATCCATGGTCTTTTGGAAAATATCCTTCCAATATCCCACCTTGGTCTCAGAACCCCTACAATAAATTTCTTCCATGGAGGTATTTGACATAAGCCAAACATTTAAAAATGCAATACTCAGCTCATTTTTACCACCTTTTTTTGTTGCTTTTGAATTCAATGTGCCTTCTTCTTTTTCCATTTTTCTTTTTAGGGTTGCTGCCAAACTTGATAATGCTTAAGTTTGTTTTTTTTGCCCTTTTTTGCCTTATGTGGGACTTTGGAACCTTCTTGCAATTTTTTCAATTTTTAGCCTGGCAGGATTTTGGACCCCAAGTGCAACTTTACAAGTTGGCAAAATCCTAGAAGTCTAATGCACATTTGTAATTTGCATCTTGCAATCTGAAGTTGTAATTCTGCTCAAAAGTTCCATTGTAGACTTGGAAAATTCACATGTAATTTGCAAATTGCAAAAATACAAAGTTGTCTTTGGCTTGAAAACTTCCCCAAACCTCCCCTTTGCCCTTATGTTGACTAGCGAGTGGTAGATATTTGAGTGCAATTTTCAAATTGCACATTTGCAAATGCAAAACTGCATCTTCCTTTGAAATCTCCGTGTGCAACCCATGTCAACACCTTGGCATGCATTCCAATAGGTCAGGTTGAATTCCACAGTTACTCTCATGTAATCAATGTTACCAGATTTAAATCCAGCCAGGATCCGCTATATTAACCACAACAACTCCCACTTTTCTCCAATCTGATCCGGTTCGAATGCCAACCCAATCTTTTGGTGATGCAGAAGGCACGTGTGGCATCCAATTTCTGATATCATTGACTTGAAACATCTGCATGTTTGTCACCTATGATATCATCATTTCCCTGACCTCCATTTTGTTTTGCCTTCAAAATATCACTCAATGGCTTTGGACCGTCGAAACCTTTCTGAATTTCCTTTCATAGTCAGATTTGGCATTGTCAAATGGCTCTTGCTTAAAGCTGTCAGTCTCTACTTGTATCTTGTCATGCAATCGCCTATTATTGTGAGACCGACCTTCTTGAGAGTGATTCATGTTTGGTACATCATGACGTCGATGTTTATCATACCATAGACTATGGCCATGATGAAAATCACTATGTTGATTATCTAAACGTTGCCTGAGCCAAATATCCTACACTTTGATATGTGATGGCGAAAATCCCCAATGCTGTTAATGCCATCTTTAATTTTGGCGTGCTTTATATCACCAGTCATTACTTCTAGCATGTTCCTTGGCCCTTGCATGGTTTCTTCAAATTTCCTCCTTTCTTTTTGCCTCTTCCACACAGATGCTCCAGCCACGAAGGCATCAACATTGATATTTAACAATGCGGAGAGGGACAAAAACTACACCTGGCATTTTCTTCCTTCAAGTCATTGCTGCTCAGAATGTTGACACGTTCCCCTTCTGCTCTCAATGGTTTCTTTGACCTTCGTGCTCGACGGGTTTGGGAGTTTGAAATGCAATTTACAAATTACAATTCGAGACTTTGCATTTCATAGTTGTTTTTTTCCGCCTGTATCTCCATCGTCCACTGAGGAGATCAACGTGCAAATTACAAGTTTATAACTAATGCAGAGTTGTACTTTGCCTTAAAAGTTCTGTGAACATTCAAACATCACTTGCAATTAAGTCAAATTTGGATTTGACATTAATAATAATATAGTTTTTAAGGTCTACGATACCAATTAATGTCTTGGTTATGGTCTATAAGACATGTCCAGCATATGGGACCATTTCATACTCTCATTGTGGGGAGGCACCTTATTGTGCTACGAATATAAGGCGTTCAATCCCTACCCCCTGCAAGATTTGAACTTGTAACCTCCCTCCCAGAAGCACATGTTCTTTACCATTGAAAACTTTGTCGAGATTCTACATGAGCCCACATCTTTCCACATCGACGCCCTATCTCCATTCCTTTTTTTTAAAACCTTGTTTTGTTATTTGACCATCCACGTGGACAAGTTGTACTCTTTTGGCGTGGGCAAAAATATTTACGTGGCCTCCTTGAAAAACCTCCTATGCTGACCTCCACATGGGATTGCACTTCGAAACTTTCCCTTTGACAATTGTAGATGCAATTTGCACATTGCAAATTTCAAACCAGTATTTTTCACCTCATTTATCAGTCGGGTTTCAGAACTGGGCGTGCAATTGCAAAGTTGTATTTTGCAATGAAATCTCCGCCGTGGATTTCTGCCAACACGCCACATCAACGCTTTACTTCCATTCAAGACTTTGCTTTGTCATTTTGATTTTAAAACTTTCACTTACATAATAACTCCACGTGGATTTGAAAACCCATGGCGTGGTTTTTGAAACATTATGAGCCTTTGCTCCTCCCTTTCGTGCCACGTGAGCATTAGACCTCCACGTGGTTTGCATGTATTTCCTTGGCAGAACTTTGAAGGCTGGTTGTAATTTGTAAAAATGTAAATATGCAAATTTGTGTTTTGCTTCCGCATTTCTTTTTGGACTCAGTGTTTTTGAAATACTTAATATTTTTCTATTCACTCGGTTCGATATTTATCATATACCCTGCAATGTCATTAAAATATGAAGACATTAAATATTAGTTGTAGGATTTACACAACTTGAATATGAGAGCGGGGTTTTTTATAATTTGATTGTAGAAGTGGATTTTCGGATGATCAAGGTGAACACTTGTAAATAAGAGGCAATAGTTAAATTCTCAAGCATTCTTTTTTTGAAAAAGGGCACAAATTGTTTGTGCATATTTATAATGTTGGGATTTGTACCTTGATGAATGGATATAAACAACTATCATCCTCCCCAGTTAAACTACAATCTTTTTAATTCTATATATTGTTTTAAAAAGTAATATTAAATATTTTGAGATGGTCAACATAATTCTTGGCCCTTAAAGTCCATGTATCACGAACCTTCTAATTCGAGTTTTGAATAGTCATAATTAATAATGATGAATTCATACACGTGTCATTTTTATAAAAAATGTTGAATGATTTGAGAGCCACCAAACAACCATCTCTCCAAATTGATATACATAAAAATTTCTTTTATGTAATTTCCTTACATTTTTAATTACAAAAAGATAGGTAAAGATAATTTTTACTGTAACTTTTAATTCTACAAATAGTAGTTGGTTTAGATTTTTTTAAAGAGACCACACTAGGTGAGTTTTTAATTCTAAACAACTTGGATATCTAGTTTAGCGGTCTATCCTACTAATATATGGGATTTTTCTTATTAATAATTATTTATTTTATATATAAGTTAATTTTTTTATTCTTTTTAATTAATTTAAAAAATAAAATAAAACCGGATGAAAATGTAAGGTCCATAATAATATTAAAAGAGTGAAAATAATATTAAAAGATATTTGGAAGCAAATACAAAGAATAAGTCAAAAGACATTATAACTGAAGTCATCGTTGGGCATGAGTTCCAACGATTTGGTTCTTCCATTGGATTTCCTTCCTGTCACGACTCGTACTTCAAACATTCCCCACCTTATCATCTCCGCCTGTTTTCAAATCCTACTGTTTTCTGTTTTCTGTTTTCTAAATCTTGCTGATCTGTTTGCTTTTTTGGCTGTGGGAAAATTCTATAGAGAGGTCAACGTATTTCACGGGGCGATCTATGAGGTAAAACTCTATCACATATTTTTTAATTGGTAGATCATTCAATATTTTGCATCTCCTTTCAATTAGCTTCAAAATCTGAAGACGTCCTAGGTTATTGATTATGAATATCACCATTAATTATGGATATTTCTCCCCTATATATAAATAGGGGAAAGAAATAATTTCTATCATCTAATCCCTGAAGTAAACTTCTAGCTTTCAAGCGGGCAAATTACAATATTGTAATGGAATTTTTCTGTAACTCGTGAATTTTCCTTATATTTATTTTATTTGTGTTTTTGAGTGAAAAGCTAAATTAGGGTTACTTGCTCACAACCCTATAGGATTTCAGGTGTAGAATACCAACCAATAAAAAAATAAAAAATAATAGAATAGATATCTTAAATATATTTATGTGAAAAATATTTTAAAAAAGATTTTTTATATATTATAATTATTTATAATTTATTATTATTTCTATATATTTTATATTAATTGGTGATAAATGTTGTTAATTTAATTATATCAATATATCAACCGAATATATATATATATATATATATATATATATATATATATATATATGAAAAAGAGAAATTCTAAACTCTAATAAAATTTCAAATTGAATTTTCTATATATATAAAACTAATAATCAAATAGATTTCAAATTTAAAATTAGAAAAAAAATCAAACACACTCTGTTGAACACACCATCCATATATAAGAAAAAGAGAAATTCTAAACTCTAATAAATTTTCAGATTGAATTTTCTATATATATATAAATAATAATCAAATAGATTTCAAATTTAAAATTAGAAAAAAAATTAAACACACTCTGTTGAACATGCCATAACCCCTTCTCATAAAAAAACCTGAAAAAGAAGAAAAGAAAAAAAAAAACTCCTCACAATCATCGTATATTCAATTTTTTATGGGCATAACTTATATACGTAACACTGAATCATCCCATTCCTTGTATCTTCAATTTCTTGTGGCTTGCACGACTAGTATTGATATTCAGTCTATCTATAAAATTGTAATCTTTCTATTTCAGCCATAAGACGAAAGCTTAGAGTGATAGAAACAATTGTGTGTGATATATCTTTTTAACAAATACACTGTTTGTTTCCTTGAAGGTTGTAAAAATGTTAGAAACTAAAGATTAGCTGGAGATAATTTCTCCATCCACAACTTAATTGCTTGCTCCACCTCACTCCTTCTCATGCATGCACAACAGTTAACAACAATTATAGATCAGTTAGTTCAATCAGTTAAACAAGAAGTCTTACTCCTTGCTCAGCTTGCATGCAGTAGTAGTTGAGGATTAGTTTAGACTTAGTTAGATGTAGTTAAACAATCAGTTTATTTTTAGTTATTTTTGCTTTCACATTCTATTTATAGATGCCTTGGGTGAAGCATTGTAATGTACAAGAAAAAGAAGATCAAGAAATTCAAGAAAATCAATAAAATTCTTGTTTTTAGCATTGTTGTAGCAATCTGTTGAAGTTTTTTTTTTCTTGTTCTTTATGCTCTGTTTAATCTCACAAACTGGTATCAGAGCGCAGGAAGAGCCAAGGAAGAAGCGCAGTCAGGTGAAAGAGCGCAGCTGAAGCGTAAGGACCCAGATTGAAGTAGAAGTCTAAAAAAAATCATGCAGGTTGTGAGAGCGAAAGTTTTTAGCATCCAGTTAGTTTGTTAACTGTGAAGGGAGAAGCGATCACAGATCGTAGGCAAGAGCATAGCGTTTTCTCCTTCACATTGGTATTTTTTTGCATAGCAATTTTTTCCTTCAAATTGGTAGATCGTGGAAGTCAAAAAATTAAAGTACTGAAGTCAAAGACAAGCGCCCAGCCAACGTGGAAGATTAGCATGGAGTTTTGGCCACGTCTGCCAAATAGTGATTGTTGGTAGATCGTGGGAGAAGTGAAGAGTGTAGATCATCGCTGTCAGAGTGGAGAGTGCAGATCGTCCAACTAGCTGAGTCGTTGAATGGTAGCACCCAGTTCGTGGAATAATAAAAATAAAAATAATATTATTATTTCAAAGTCAGATTATGGAAACGCACCAGTGGATAAAGTCAAAAAGGAAGGTTGATTTAATCACTTCAGCATGAGACATGGCCACAAATAACAATATTTCTCAGCCTCAAATTCTTGTATTCAATGGTAAGAATTACGATTTTTGGGCAATTAAAATGAGAACATTGTTTTGCTCACAAGAAGTTTGGGATCTGATAGAGAATGGTTTTGTAGAACTGCAAGATGAGGCAGCCCATCTAGCATTAACTCAAGCACAAAAGGATGAGCTTAAAGAGAATAGGAAAAAAGATGCAAAAGCTTTATTTTTAATCCAACAGGCATTGGATGAATCTATTTTTTCCAGAGCTGCACTAGCAACAAGATCCAGATCGGCATGGAAAATCTTGGAGACTACCTATAAAGGTAATACAAAGGTAAAAATTGCTAAATTACAATCTCTTAGGTGAAGTTTTGAAAATTTGCAAATGAATGATTTACATTCAATGGACCAGTTTATGGGTCAAGTGTTGAATATAGTGAATCAAATTAGATCTAATGGAGGAACTATAACAGATCAAAAGATCATTAAAAAAATATTTAGGAGATTACCTAGTAAATTTGATGCAATAGTTGTAGCTATTGAGGAAACTAATGATTTGGAACAGTTATCAGTAGATGAATTAATGGGTTCTTTGTTAACACATGAATCCGGAATGAATAGGAATAACAATACTTCTCTTGAGAATGCTTTCAAGTCACAGGTATAATTTTGTAGAGAAAGAGGAAGAGGAAGGTCAAACTTCAGAGGAAGAGGCAGAGGTAGAACTGGAAGGAACAATCCAGATCAAGGTGAGAACAATAATCAAAACTACAGCAATAGAGGACGTGGCAACAATCACTTCCAGCAAAGTTCACAGAGGTTTGATAAATCTAATATTCAATGTTATTACTGAAAAAATATGGACATTATGCAAGTGACTGTAGAAGGAAATAAGGATATGTGGACAAGCAAAATGCTAATTACACCAATGAATCTAGTTCTAATCCAGGTGAATCTAGTGCTAAACCTGGAAGCTTATTTCTCACTTGTCATGTTACTCAAGAAAAAGCTAAAGATATTTGGTTCTTTAATAGTGGATGCAGTAATCATATGACAGGGAATAAATAATTTTTTGCTAGTCTTGATGATTCTGTAAAATCTGAAGTGAAATTAGGAAATGATATCAAAGTGGATGTAATGGGTAAAGGAGTAATAAATGTTTTGGCAAAAAAATGGTGAAAGAAGGTTTATACCTGATGTTTATTTTTTACTTAGACTAAAGCATAATCATATGAGTATTGGACAGTTAGTACAGAAAGGTTATAGAGTATCTTTTATGGATAATGTTTGCACAATACTGGACAAGTTTCCAAGTGATAGGTTGATAGAAAAAGTGGAGATGACCAAGAATTGGATGTTCCCTCTTTGAATTCAGTGCATCGAAAGAGAAGAGGAAGCCCACTTCAAAACCATGCAGCTAGACCAATCATGGCTATGGTACTTAAGGTATGAACACTTACATTTTAGAGGTTTGAATTTGTTACAGAAGGAAAATATGGTGAAAGGTTTACCACCAATAGAAAAGCTAGGAAGTTCATATAATAGTTGTATTCTATCAAAACAGCAGAGAGAGAGTTTTCTAGTAGGAGCCTCATATAGAGAAAAGATAATATTGGAGCTAGTCCATAGTGATTTATGTGGACCAATGCAAACTCCATCATTTGGAGGTAGTACTTATTTTCTAACCTTCATTGATAACTTTAGCAAAAAGACGTCGATATATTTTCTCAAAAATAAGTCTGAAGCCTTTGGAAAGTTTAAAGAATTCAAGGCTATGGTTGAAAAGTAGAGTGGCTATTACATCAAAGTACTTAGATCAGATAGAGGAGGTGAATATATGTCTAATGAATTTCAATAATTTTGTAGATATCATGGCATTAAAAGGTAATTGACTACAAAGTACACACCACAGAAGAATTGTGTAGCAGAAAGAAAGAATAAAACAATCATGAAGATGGCTAGAAGCATGTTGAAGGCCAAACACTTGTCAAATGAATATTGAGCAGAAGCAGTAGCATGTGTAGTATATATTCTAAATAGAATCCCAACAAAGAGTGTCAGAGATCGAATTCCACAAGAATCATGGATTGGTAAGAAGCATAGTGTACATCATTTCAAAAAATTTGGTTGTATAACATATTCTTTTATACCATCTAAATTGAGAAGAAAACTTGATGATAGAGGTGAGAAATGCATTTTTATTGGCTATAGTAAAGAATCAAAGGCTTATAAGTTGTATAACCCTATTTCAAAGCAAATGATTATTAGCAGAGATGTTGAATTAAAGGAAGAAGAAGCATGGGATGGTAGCACCATCACAATTAGAGCACCAATTCCACAAAACGAAGAAGTTTCTGAAGAACAAAATTTGCAAGGTGATCAATCCTCTCCACAAGCAGGAATAAGAACACCTAGGAGGTATGAGCAAGGTGAATCATCTGGTCATGCATGTCATCCTACTCCAAAATCACAAGTAAGTGATGAATCAGATCCAACTCTTGCTACTTTAAGATCAAGATTTAAAGGTAAGAAAATGAGAAACATAAATGAAATTTATAATCAATAAGAAGAGAAGTTAGATTTGTGTTCAAATTTTGCTCTTTTCACTCATGATTCTATGTATTATGAAGAAGCAGTTAATAAGGAACATTGGATAAAAGCAATGGATGAAGAGATGAATGCCATTGAAAGAAATCAAACATGGGATCTAACTAATCTACCTGAAGGTAAGGACTGCATAGGATTCAAATGGGTTTATAAGACCAAATTTGATGTAGATGGAAATGTTGAAAAGCACAAGGCAAGGTTAGTAGCAAAAGGTTTTGCACAAGAACATGGAGTTGATTATAATGAAACGTTTGCTCCAGTTGCTAGACTTGATACTATTAGAACGGTTTTAGCAATAGCTGCTCAAAATAATTTTTATGTATATCAAATGGATGTCAAATCAGCTTTATTGAATGGTTTCCTAGATGAAGAAGTGTATGTAAAATAGCTACCAGGTTATGAAGTGCAAGGACATGAAGAAAAAGTCTATAAATTGAAGAAGGCCCTTTATGGTCTCAAGCAAGCACCAAGAGCATGGTATAGCAGGATCGATTCATATATGACAAACAATGGATTCAGTAGAAGCAATAGTGAGCCTACTTTGTACACAAAAATCAACAAAGAAGGTCATATTTTGATTGTGTGTTTGTATGTTGATGATTTGATTTTCACTAAAAATTTGTCTATAGACACATTTAAATCAGCAATGAAGAAAGAATTTGATATGACAGATTTGGGATTAATGAAGTACTTTTTGGGCATACAAGTTGTATAATCAGAGAAGGGAATTTTTATTTGTCAAACTAAATATGCAAAGGATGTGTTAAGGAGGTTTAAGACGCTGAATTGTAAACCAACACCTACACCAGTTACCAAAATCAGCAAAGAAGACAAAGGATCTAATGTTGATTCTACAACATTTAAAAGACTAGTTGGCAGTTTGATGTATCTTATAGCTACAAGACCGGATATCATGTATGGGGTCAGTTTGATCTCTAAATTCATGGAGTCACCAAAAGACTCACATTGACAATTTGGAAAGAGGATATTAAGATATGTGGCAAGAACTACAAAATATGGAATTTTATATTCCATAACTGATGATTTTAGTTTGATTGGTTATGCTGATAGTGATTTTGTAGGTAGCATTGATGATAGGAAGAGTACTTCTAGACATGCCTTTCTTTTAAGAACATGTTTGGTCACATGGGTATCAAAAAAGCAACCTATAGTGACACTTTCATTAGTTGAAGTAGAGTATGTAGCAGCCACATCAGCAGCATGTCAAGCAACTTGAATGAGGAGAGTGTTGACAGATTTATTACAAGCACAGGAGTCAACACCAATATTTTGTGACAACAAATCAATAATTACATTATCAAAAAATCATGTTTTTCACAAGAGGAACAATCATATTGATACAAGATTTCACTTTATCAGAGAGTTAGTGAACAATGGAGAAATCCATCTAGAATTTTGCAGATCTGAAGACCAATTGGCAGATATATTCACAAAGGCATTAGCAAAGGAGACCTTTGATTATCTAAGACAAAATTTAGGCATTGTAAATGGTGAAGTTGTTAGTGGTAGAAATTAAGGGAGAGTGTTAAAAACTGACGATTAGTTGGAGATAATTTCTCCATCCACAACTTAACTGCCTATTCCACCTCACTCCTTCTCATGCATGCACAATAGTTAACAATAGTTAGAGATCAGTTAGTTCAATCAGTTAAACAAGCAGTCTTACTCCTTGCTCAGCTTGCATACAATAGCAATTGAGGATTAGTTTAGACTTAGTTAGATGCAGTTAAATAATCAGTTTATTTTTAGTTATTTTTGATTTCACATTCTATTTATAGACACCTTGAGCACATCATTGTAATGTAAAAGAAAAATAAGATCAAGAAATTCAAGAAAATCAATAAAATTCTTGTTTTTAGCATTGCTATAGCAATTTGTTGAAGTCTGTTTTTATTTTCTTGTTCTTTATGCTCTTTTTAATCTCACAAAAATGAAGTAAAAGAGTTTACATTTGAATTTTTGTGCTAAATATTAACATGACTTTATGTTATATCAAAAATTGAGAGACACTGTTGTTGTTATTATTATTATGGGGAAAAGAAAGATATGGGATACTGCGGTCACTATTGAAGAAGCAACAAGACAAACATTGAATTCCTTAGGCAATGTAGAAAGGATCCGTGGTGCTTTGGTGGATATTATAACTAATACCAAGTTAGCATGTAGCAGTACCAGTAGTCACACCAAAGACAAAGATAAGCTTGTTAACCCCTAGGAAGAAGAAGAAGAATGCTTGACCACTCCCAATTCTGAGGAACACAAAATACCTGTGAACACATGATGTCCTTGTGAGTAGAAATAGAGTAGAAATAATATAACAAAAAATAAGACAATAACAGATTGCTACAACAATCACGAATGAATTTTTAATCTTATTATTTCTCTGTCTAAAAATTGCGAGCTGGGCACACATAAATAGAACAAAAAACAAATACAACTAAAGGATAAACTAATATTTAATAGCTACTGTGCATGCAGACTGAGCTAAGACAGAAACAAGATAAGCATGCAGACTGCGTGAAAATTGTATGCATGAGGGAGGCGAACAAATAGTTAAATAGTAAGTGGAGAAATTATCTCTACCACTAACTACTTCAACATTTACAATGCCTAAATTTTGTCTTAGATAATTAAAAATCTCTTTTGCTAATGCCTTTGTGAATATATTTGCCAATTGGTCTTCAGATCGACAAAACTCTAAATGGATTTCTCCATTGTTCACTAACTCTATGATAAAATGAAATCTTGTATCAATGTGCTTGCTCCTCTTGTGAAAAACATGATTTTTGGATAGTGCAATTGCTGATTTATTATCACAAAAGATTGGTGTTGACTCATTCTGTGCTTGTAATAAATCTGTCAATACTCTCCTCATCTAAGTTGCTTGACATGCTGCTAATGTGGCTGCTACATACTCTGCTTCAGTTGATGAAAGTGTCACTATAAGTTACTTTTTGGATGCCCATGTGACCACACATGTTCCAAAAAGAAAGGCATGTCCAGAAGTACTCTTCCTGTGATCAATGCTACCTGCAAAATCACTATATGTATAACCAATCAAACCAAAATCATTGGTTGTGGAATATGAGTCAAAAAAATTATAAAAAATAAGTGATAAATAAAAACTAGTTACAGTTACCTTGAAGATCTCATATGTGTTCTTTGCAAACACATCATCAAAAATGGTCTTCACGGCTCTTTCCCCTTTGGCCTTCTGGATATAGGGAGACTCCAACCACCACATATTTTGTTGTTCTTGCCAGATATCTCAATATCCTTTTTCCAACTTGCGAATGTGAGTCTTTTGGTGACTCGATGAATCTAGAGATTAAACTGACCCCATATATGATATCTGGTCTTGTAGCTGTAAGACACATCAAACTACCAACTAGTCTTTTGAATTTTATAGAATCAACATTAGACCCTTTGTTTTCTTTGCTAATTTTGGTCCCTGTAGGAACTGGTGTAGGTGCTGATTTACAATTCACCATCTTAAACCTCCTTAACATATCATTTGTATATTTAGTTTGACAAATAAATATTCCCTTCTCTGATTGTGCAACTTCTATGCCCAAAAAGTACTTCATTAATCCCAAATCTGTCATTTCAAATTCTTTCTTCTTTGCTGATTTAAATGTGTCTACAAACAAATTTTTAGTGAAAATCAAATAATCAACATACAAACACACAATCAAAATCTGACCTTCTTTGTTGATTTTTGTGTACAATGTAGGCTCACTATTGCTTTTGTTGAATCCATTGTTTATCATGTATGAATCAATCCTGCTATACCAAGCTCTTGGTGCTTGCTTGAGACCATAGAGGGCCTTCTTCAATATGTAGACTTTTTCCTCATGTCCATGCACTTCATAACCTGGTGGTTGTTTCACATACACTTCTTCATCTAGGAAACCATTCAAGAAAGCTGATTTGACATTTATTTAATATACATACCAATTATTTTGTGTAGCTATTGCTAAAACCATTCTAATAGTATCATGTCTATCAATAGGAGAAAATGTTTCATTATAGTCAATTCCATGTTCTTATGCAAAACTTTTTGCTACTAACCTTGCCTTGTGCTTTTCAACATTTCCTCCTGCATCAAATTTGGCCTTATAAACCCATTTGACTCTTATGCAATCCTTACCTTCAGATAGATTAATTAGATCCCATGTTTGGTTTCTTTTAATGGCATTCATCTCTTCATCCATTAATTTTATCCAATGTTCCTCCTTAACTGCTTCTTCATAATACAGAGGATCATGAGAAAAAAGAGCAAAATTTGAACATAAATCTAACTTCTTTTCCTCTTGATTATAAATCTCATTCAAGTTTCTCATTTTTTTACCTTTAAATCTTGATCTTAAAGTGGCAAGAGTTGGATCTAATTCATCACTTACTTGTGAATTGGATGTAGGATGACATGCATGACCAGATGATTCACCTTGTGCTAAGCTCCTAGGTGTTCTTATTGGAGTGCTTGTTCTTGCTTATGGAGAGGATTGATCACCTTGCATATTTTGTTTTTTAGATTCTTCTTCATTTTAGAAAATTAGTGCTCCAATTATGATGGTTTTATCAATGCTTCCATCCCATGCTTTTTCTTCATTAAATTCCACATCTATGCTAATAATCACTTTCTTTGAAATGGGGTTATACAACTTATAAGCCTTTGATTCTTCACTATAGCCAATAAAAATGTATTTCTCACCTCTATCATCAATTTTTCTTCTTAATTTAGATGGTATAAGAGAATATGCAATAAAACCAAAAATTCTTAAATGATGTACACTATGCTTCTTACCACTCCAAGCTTCTTGTGGAATTCAATCTCTGGCACTCTTTGTTGGGCTTCTATTCTGAATATATACTGCACATGCTACTACTTCTGCCCAATATTCATTTGACAAATGTTTGGCCTTCAACATGCTTGTACCCATCTCCATGATTGTTTTATTCTTCCTTTCTTTTACACCATTTTGTTGTGGTGTCTACCTTCTAGTCAGTTGCCTTTTAATGCCATGATATCTGCAAAAATCTTGAAATTCATTAGACATATATTCACCTCCTCTATCTGATCTAAGTACCTTGATGTAAAGGCCACTCTGCTTTTTAACCATAGCCTTGAATTCTTTAAATTTGCCAAAGGCTTCAGACTTATTTTTGAGAAAATATATCTAAGTCTTTTTGCTAAAATCATCAATGAAGGTTAGAAAATAAGAACTATCTCCAAATAATGGAATTTGCATTGGTCCATATAAATCACTATGGACTAGCTCCAATATTACCTTTGCTCTATATGAGGCTCCTACTGGAAAGCTCTCTCTATACTGTTTTGCCAGAATGCAACTTTCACATAAACTTCCTGGCTATTCTATTGGTGGTAATCCCTTCACCATATTTTTTTTTTGTAACAAATTCAAACCTCCAAAATGTAAATGTCCATACCTTAAGTGCCATAGCCATGATTGGTCTAGATGCATGGTTTTGAAGTGAGCTTCCTCTTCTCCTTGGATGCACTGAATTCGAAGAGGGAACATCCGATTCTTGGTCATCTCCACTTTTCCTATCAACCTGTCATTTGGAGATTTGTCTAGTATTGTGCAAACATTATCCATAAAAGATACTTTGTAACCTTTCTATACTAATTGTTCAACACTCATAAGATTATGCTTTAGTCTAGGTATAAAATAAACATCAGAAATAAATCTTCTCTCATCATTTTTTGCCAAAACATTTATTACTCCTTTACCCATTACATCCACTTTGTTATCATTTTCTAATTTCTCTTCAGATTTTACAGAATCATCAAGACTAGCAAAGAATTCTTTATTCCCTGTCATATGGTTACTGCATCCACTATCTAGGAACCAAATATCTCTAGCATTTTCTTGAGCAACATGACAAGTGAGAAATAAGCTTCCAAAATTAGAACTAGATTCATTTGTGTAATTAGCATTCTGCTTGTCCACATCTCCTTGTTTCTTTCTGCATTCACTTGCATAATGTCCATATTTTTGTAGTAATAACATTGAATGTTAGATTTATCAAACCTTTATGAATTTTTTTGGAAGTGATTGTTGCCACGTCCTCTATTGTTTTAGTTTCGATTATTATTATCACCTTGATCTGGATTGTTCCTTTCATTTCTGCCTCTATCTCTTCCTCTGAAGTTTGACCTTCTCTTCCTCTTCCCTTGCCAAATGATACTTGAGACTTGAAAGCATTCTCAAAATAAGTATTGTTATTCCTATTCATTCTGGATTCTTGAAAGCATTCTCAAAAGAAGTATTGTTATTCCTATTCATTCTGGATTCATGTGTTAACAAAGATTCTATTAATTCATCTACTAATAATTGTTTTAAATCCTTGGTTTCCTCAATAGCTACAACTATTGCATCAAATTTGCTGGATAAACTCCTGAGTATTTTTTCTATGATCTTCTGAAATGTTATTGTTTCTCTATTAGATCTAATTTGATTCACTATATTCAATACTTGACCCATAAACTGGTCTATACACTTTGAATCTTTCATTTGCAAATTTTCAAAATTTCTCTTAAGAGATTGCAATTTAGCTATTTTCACCTTTGTATTACCTTTATAGGTGGTCTCTAAGATTTTCCATGCCAACTTGGATCTCATTGCTACTGCAACTCTATAAAAAATAGATTCATCCATTCCCTGTTGGATTAAGAATATAGCTTTTGCATCCTTTTTCTTGTTCTCTTTAAGCTCTTCCTTTTGTGCTCGAGTTAATCCCTGATGGGCAGCGTCATCTTGTGGTTCTACAAAACCATTTTCTACCAAATCCCAAACATCTTGTGAACAAAACAATGTTCTCATTTTAATTGCCCAAAAATCATAATTTTTACCATTGAAAACGAGAATTTGGAGCTTAGAAATATTGTTAGTTGTTGCCATAGCTCAAGCTTCCTCTATTTCAAATTGCTGGTACGCTTCTAAGAATTCTGCTGCGGACTTTTTTTTTTTTTGGTTGCTCTTTCTCACACCTCCACTTGGGCGCTTCCTTCCAAAGGCTCACCTCTTAGTTCTTCCCCACCGGCGGCGTTTGTCGATCAGCTTCCGATAAAATAACAGAAAATAGCGATGGCTTTTCAACGTAGCTGGCTCAAAAAGCTGTGATCTTGAAAGAGACAAAGAAAGAAATAACAGAAAATAAAGAAAATAACACAGGCTCTGCCAGACCTGCGCACTGCTCCCAAGTTCCCTGGAGCTTTTCCACAATCTGTTTGTCAAACATTTCTATTATTCCCTCCAACTACGATCCTCTAACAATCCTGGCTATTAACCTGGGCTTCTGCCATGATCTTGTGGCTCTGACACCAATTCGTGAGTAGAAATAGAGCAAAAATAATATAACAGAAAATAAGACAAACACAGATTGCTATAGAAATCAAGAATGAATTTTTAATCTTATTATTTCTGTGTCTAAAAACTGTGAGCTGGGCAAACATAAATAGAATGAAAAACAAATACAACTGAAGGACAAACTAATGATAAACTAATTTTTAACAGCTACTGTGCATGCGGACTGAGCTAAGACAGAAACAAGCTAAGCATGCAGACTGCGTGAAAACTGTATGCATGAGGGAGGCGAATAGATAGTTAAACAGTGAGTGGAGAAATTATCTCCAGTGTGCTGCAGTTTCTAACAGTCCTCTTGCACCGTATAAGCCCAAATCAAGTAACAGAAAGAGAAATCCTGCAATAACTCCAGGAGCCTATTACATTCCTCCTGATTTTCCTGATTTGGATTTACTGTTGGGTTCAGATACAAAGTCTAAGCCCCAACATAAAAAGAAAAAGGAAAAAAAGAAAGACATACTCCCTTGACTATATCAAGCAAGAACATCTTATCTTAATTAATGAAAAAATAGATTATACCTTACAGCAAAAACTACATTTATTTATGTTTATTATATTGTTATAAGATTCAAAGCTCCTATTGGTAGAATACATAAGACTTGTAATGACAACAGATAAGCTATCTCCCAGAAGATTTGTGTAAGTTTGTCTCTCGCATACTTAAATAAAAATTGTGAAACATTGACATTATTAATGGATTAAATCGAAGTTTTTCAGTTATGTGATGTCAATTCAATAAACTGCGAACTCTCATTGATAATTTATGCTTATTTTTATTGATGTGTTTGCAATGAAAAACCCTGTCCAAATTTTACAAAGAAATTTTGCAACCGTTCCTTTTAAACTAGACATACTACTGTTTGTTTCTTATACGAGTTGGCTTCTGTATTAAAAATGATTGTACAGGCTGTTGGAATTTTATTATTGAGTTAATTTAAAATGAAGCATTGATTTTGTTAACTGCATAATGGTTCACTGGGGTTTTTATCGAGTCTTTGAATTTATGTTGTCATTTTCCATCCTATAGAATTGACTGTCAATGGCTTCATTCCACATTGTTTATGCAGCTCAATGTGTATACATGTTTATGCAGAAAATCCAAAAAAATCGCCCACCATTACACGACGAAATAATTTGTGGATGACAATTGTTTTAGCATTTCAAAATCCAAAAATGCCCATGATTTCAACTAAAAATCACGTGGGAATTGTGGCGATAAACCTACAAATTATAAGTTATTATTTATTTTTATAGCTATTTTTTATGAGTGTTACTGTATTTTCGGATTGCGCATCAGGCAATGTGGAATTGGGTTTTTTTGCATAGTTTCTTTTAGTCTGAAGGGATAAATTAGGGTGTTTAATGGAGTGTGGATGTAGATTTTGGTAACTTAAAACTGTACAGAAATTACTGTCAGTTTTTATCATATTAGTATTTGCATAGGTTCGATGTGGTAAATGGTTGATTTAATAATGTTTTAGGTTTTCTGAGTTTTTAATTCTAATTTTAATGACTTTTCTTGACAGGGGAGAGAGATGCGGTGCACAGGGTAGGTTTAATGTGGTAAATCATTGATTTAATAACGTTCTAGGTTTTCTGAGTTCTTAATTCTAATTTTAATGACTTCTCTTAGAGTTTTATTATTAGTATTTTATTTCTTTTCTTTTCTTTTTTTTTTATTTTTTTTGGGTGGGTAGGGAGAAAGTGGAGAGACGGGGTGTAGCAACAACACTTTGCATATATGTAAGATATATTTCAAGAGATATTTCACGCGTGTGAGATACATATCAACATAAACTTTGCATGTGTGTAATGTGCATATCAACAAAACAATATAAACATGTGAATGGCTTTTTACAATTTCGAGTAATTATCTGAATTGATAATTTCCCATACAATCACAATGACGCTTCTATACCCTGATTTATTTGTGTAATACAAATGCAACTTCACAATTGAATCTATGTAATGACTTTAAGGTAACATTGTTCATTGTCCTTTATGTCACTAATATAGTTCCTATGCCTTTTTCTATTTTATTTTACATATTTTTTTAATCTATTTTTTAATTCATCGCTTATATTTATATTTTAGCATATTCAAAATACTCACAACTTTTTTTATATACTTAATTTATAAAAGTTACAAACATTAGTTACTACTCATTTCCCATAGATTATTATATATTTTTTGTTTACTTTTTTATTCCCTACTTACAATTTATATTGCTACAATAAACTTATATTGTAAATTTACATACAAAGGTCCAATTATGCTTATTTAGAGAGGAATGTGCATTGTCAATACTTTGATGGGAGGATTCAATAGTCAATATTTGATCCACAAGCCTGCCAATAGACATGTTAGCATATATTTTATGTTGTGATGTACCAAAAGTTTTGTCTGTCTTCGTCAAATTGTATAAAAAAGTGTTGTCCTATCACCTATGTGTGAAATAAGATTTGGGGTTCAATCCCAATTCTAAGGGATACTACAATAAATAAATAAATATTTTTTAGTCCCAAAAAATTCATTCTACACATTGACATAGTAAAAAAAAATTAAGGTATTTGATTTACTTTCGAACCTATTTTTCATATTTTAAATTATAAACTTTTAACTAATTTTTACTCATCATCTCATCTTGCATACATAAATAATTATTCTTCCTATGGAAGACTCATATCTCAGAGTCACACAATATCTTCCTTTTATTGCCAATCTACATAAAAATGTGATTCACTTTTTAAAAATTTGACTATACTTCAATACATTTTCATTTTTTTGATAGTACTTAGTTATCTGACTTGTATTATATTTTCCTTTTTCTTAGAACATATAAAAAAGTTGATAAATTTTATAAATCAATTGTCTACACATGTACGTTACTACGAGTGTTTATATTTGTATTGATTTCTTCCATATCCAAGTTGTGTTATCATCATTTGGATTATATTAAGTTCTATATTAGTCAACATACGAAACTAATTTTCATATTTTGTCACACTCATTGTTAATTTTTTTTCACCTATTTCATGTTAACACTTCAATTTGAAATACACAATGAATAAATGTAATATGTTATTCAATAGAAAGGCAAGGACTATCCACTACGTGACCCTGTGTTAATGTTGTTCCTCTTTTTAATTTGTCCATTTTCTTTTTTTTATATTTTTAATAGTTAGATGAGGTAGGATATAATGGTTTTATATCTATGTCTAAGGAATTAAATAGTTACTAATTTACATCATTACTAACTCATTCATTTATGGTTGAGGAATAGTTTTAAAGTACTCACGTGTGTAGTGAATTGATGGTCATATGGATAAATTTATGTTTTTAGATCTAAAATAAAATCAATGTTTTTAGGAGATTAAGGTGAACTTTTAGGACTGATATGAATTATATTAGTATTTGAAGGATAATGTTGAATAAATAATCGTCATCAAAATATTTTATATCAAATTTAAGCCTTGAATGGGAGAACTAAAAAGACTTTCTTATAAATTTCAAGCATATTATATATGATATATGGTGGTCTAATCAAGTAGAGGTAGTGGATGATATTAATAATATTAAATTAGCATACATATCTTAGATAAATTTATGTAAAAAGTATCGAGAGATATCATTCTAAAGGCACCTATATGATATTGGATTTGTGACATACATAGAATTAGAATTGTGACTTAAGTGGAGTAAATGCTTCAAAAATGAGATCTCTTGATGTCTAAGTTTAGACATTTAGCTAAATTTTTTTATCACTCAATATGAATTCCTAAATAAAATTAACCATATTTTATAGCTATTTTTAGAAAAAAATACTCATGTAACCATAAAATTCAATCCTTGAATTAAGACTAGTCAATGAATTAGATCAATTACAACTAATTGAAATCTAGTGGCATAAATAAGGAATAATCAAGTAATTATTAAGCCAATATGCCATTCAACTAAGAATAATCAAAATTTTCAAACATAGTTAAAAGCAATTAACATGAATAAGGAGTTGATTTTTACAAATTATACGTTTGGTTAAATTAATTGAAAAATTGATTTGAATTGGCATACAATTAAAGACAATTAAATTTCTTGAATACAAATAAAATTAATTAATACAAAGAAAAATTAGATTATAAAAATTATGTAACTAAATTTCTTGAACACAAATAACCTCAATTGACACAAAGAAAAATTATATTATAAAAATTGTATAACTAAATTCCTTGAACACAAATAAAACCAATTGACACAAAGAAAAACTAGATTATAACTAGATATATGACCATATAACTCAATCGATGAAGTAAACCAACTCTGTATGCAATTGGGACTAATAAAAGTCTTCCAACCCATTTACAAACAATCAATATGAATTGGACCATAATTAACACCAAATACACATTTAGATTACACAATTGTATAATTAAACCAATTAAACATGCAATAGGAGTTAATTGATTAATATATTCAATTAAACATGAAATGGGGGCTAGTCGAATTCCTCCAACCTGACTGACATCAATTTGTAGGAATTCGGAGTCAATTCAATAAGACACTTAGCTGACTCAACCAAGTAATTAAATTAATTGGGCATACAATTTGGAGCTAATTGAAGTCCTCGAACTCAAATAAATTCTATTTTCATGAAGTGAGACTCGCATGCATAATTATCTTAATGAGTAATTAAAAGATTTTGGTACCCAATTAAATATAATCGAAGTCTTCGAACTTAATTAAAACTGATTGACTCAAACTAGTGTTCTATTAAAACAATTGAAAGTTTTGGTTGAGTAAATCACATAATTAATTAAGTTGAGCATGCACTTGTGCTTAATCTTAATCATTAAATCTAAATAATCATAATAATTGGTTCATGAATCATGACTCGATTAATTTCAATTGTATAACTAATTAATTCAATCAATTATATGGTTAAATTGAACATATGTATCTTAATGAAATACTTAAAACATACATATAATTAAATTAATCGCACAACAATTTTAACTAATCAAACTCCTCAAAACAAGTTAAAACTAATAAACATAAATAAGGTCTCGTTAACTTCAAGTTTTTTAATTATCTGCCTTGATCAAAAAATTAGTTCCATGGGATATATAAGTTATTCAATCATATGTCAAAACGAACGTCAATTATCACTTTTATGCACTCAATTTGAGTAACTAATAATTAATTATTTAAAAATATATTATATTTAAAATGTTATATATTTTTATTAATTATATATATATATATATATATATATATATATATATATAAAATGGTTAGATGAGCCAAATATGATTAGATGCTGAATTTAATTATATACGGAACAATTAAATAATGGGAACTCATTGTTGAGGTTTATTAAAAAATAAAAAATAAAAAATGGAGAGACCTCTCTCAATCAAATATTAGTTGAAAAAATAATAAAATAATTTAATTTTTATTAATTTGATGGTTGCTTATGTAATTATTGATGGAGTGATATAATTTTAAGTTTTAAATGTGGAGGATAAATGTGTGTATATATGGTTTTTTTTTATATTATTTTAAAATTAATTATTGAAAAAATATTTATATTGATTCAATTATGTATGTGTATATAATTTAAACCCATCGTTAAATACATCTGTTAACATGGTGTGCACCAATATGCTACACAAATATAAATATAATTAATATTATAATTAATTTAAATAAATTATCAATTTATTCTTGGTCTAATTTACTAAAACATTTTAGGAGATTCTATTGTACAAGAATAAACTTGCTCCACAATCAGAATAGTTCACCCTAAGTGTTAGCTTTAATAAATCTACCCTTTCTCCTTACGTTGCCTACATATCAACTTATGCAAACTTGCATAAGTAGTCCACAATCAAAATAGATCACCCTAAGTTTTAACATCTAATAAATCAACCCTTTCTCCTTACATTGCCTACATATCAACTTATACAAACTTGCATAAGTAGTCAAAACTTGAACTTTGAATATAAAATATTGATTTATATTAATATTAAAATTTAGTTTTAATCAATTTCCTCAATTAATTATTTTCCAGAAAAACACACTATACAAAACCATAAAATTCTCAAAATTATACCACACTATCTCTATATACAAAAAGGGTGTAATCATATTATAAAAATATAATGTTTTCATGTATCCACCAATGTATAGAAGGGGTGTAATCATATTATAACAATGTAATGTTTCCACGTATCCACCAATGTACAAAAGGGATCACCATACTCTAAATTTATTTTAATGTCATTGCAAGGAATTGTCAATCCTCAAAAAGTGATAGGCCACACCCCTCTCTTTATATATAATGAAGTGACCACAATTTTTACTATATATTTAGTCAATTTTAACTATATATTTACTCATCACTATATTGAAACCCTTCACACTAGGATTAAGGAGTGAGATAATAATACAAAGTATTATATGTCTATGGGCTTTTAGGGTTTCCCCCATCCATCACATCATGGATCTATCTTTGATCTAGGTAGAATTTATTCGGGTTTGACAATGCATTTATTAAGTTGATTCAGATTAGCCTTCTGCCCTTTACTTGGTGCCACCTTGCCTTTATTAAATATCCACTTCCATATTTTTTGTATCGTTTGATGCAACGATTATCGGTGGGTGCATGAGAAGTAATGGCATCAAAACAAGCTCAAAATTTTATCTCGATGGTTTCCCACGAGGTATAAACTCTGAACCTAATACTCCTTTACTAGGTGTGCTTATGTTTTTAATAGAGTTCGATAAAGCCTATAATTATTTTGAAAATATTACCTTGGTTGCTTATTTTATGGGTCGAGTTCCTCTAGATATCCTATTAAAGAAGTGGGTTCACAACCATTGGCAAGGCCATGGGGTGAAACTAGGAGTTCAAAATAAACCATGAACATTATAAATTTATTATTAATCATGGCCCCTAGTTTATTCACAACACTTTGGTTATTCTGTCCCTTTGGACCTTGGACTTTTAAGTCTCAGAACAAGCTAAAATTAAAATCCTAGTGTGGGTAGAATTTCTAAACTTACCTCTTCCTTTGTAGAATTTTATTAACCAGCTTATCAAGCCTCTAAGTTGCTTTATCTACCATGAAAAATAAAATTTATATGTAACACATCCTCATATAAGGTTTTTTTGTGGAAATGGACTTTTCTAAATACCTCAAAGAGTTCATTGAGATTCTAGTAGGTAATAATTCATTCACGGAACATGTTCTTTATATTAAACTCATGAATACTTATTTTTGATGTCAGATTTTAGACCATATGATTAGAGAATGTCCTCTAATATTCCCCACTCCTTATGTTCCTCAAGACAAAAGCGGTTTTGATTCAAAACCCCAAAATTTTTATGGGTGGATGACAGTCTTTAATAGGAAGAATAATGCAGTCCTTAGAAATGGAAAACCCCATCCACTTATGTACTTACCCACAAGGGGGCCAATCTCCTCAGTTTATGTTTAGAAATTCCTTAGGTCCATGCAAGTTAAACCCATGCTTCCTATATCCCATTCTCCTCAATTAGTCATCCATTTTGTTTCTTCCCTATTTCCCACTCTTATGGTTCCATCCTCACAGCCCCCTTCAGGGGAAAATTATTTAGATTAAGATCTTGGTTTTATGACCCTCAACCATAAGCCTATTATGTATTTCTCATGTAGTCCCTCACCCTTTGTAAATGAGGATTATGTTCCAAATGAAAGGTAACCTTTAAAACTTGTAGACTATGTCATTCCTAGCTCAACTTTCAATCATCTTGCAACCCTCTAAGGGTTTACAGAGGGAAAGGATATGAAGCTTGATGAATCTAAATGATTGTTTCTTCCTAGAATGTTATAGGGCTCACTAATCCAATGCATACATATATTTTAAGAATAATTTTCATCATATTTCCAAAGTGAAAATTTTTGCATGCAAGAAGTCAAAATTTCTAGTTTTATACTTCATTTTATTGTTTGTACTATCTGGTCTAGGGGCCTTTGTCAATCCACCTGTCATGAGTCTAGTTGTCGGGGGTTGTCACCCTTTTCAGGCTTAAACTATATCAAAATATTATTTCTTGGGGTTCATATCCCACCCATCAAGTGGTCTAGACTCTTTTTTAGTTTGGTAATTAAATCATTATCATGGTCAATTTATATGCCTCTAATGATGTTATTAAACACACCTTACTTTGGAGATTATTAGAAGACTCTCTTCTAGATGCACATTAGAATATATGTGGTGACTTCAACGTGATTGAATCTACTAAAGACAAATAAATATGTCTCCCCATGATATTGTGTGCAAGAGAATGGGAGGCATGGTTTTACATGCATAATAAAATTGGGGGTTTTCATCCCAACCGTAACAAGAGGAGAGAATCAAATTCCCCCTAGTTCACATGGTCTAATTTTCATCAAGGAGAATATCAAGTTCTTAATTATCTTGATCATGCCTTTCTTGTATAAAAATACCTTTCTTTTTCACTCCTATTCATGATCGATCTATTTGTGTGTTCCTAGACACTTTCTTATCTAACCATCATTGTATTTGCTTCTGCATTGAGTGGACTACCCCCAAGTTATATCCCATAATTCTCAGTTTTACCTCAGTACTTCTTATCTCAAACATGATAAAATTGTTGAGCATATCATTATAATTTGGAACCTGGCTCTGATACTCATAAGGGACACTAGTTGGATTGAGTGGTATGATGATGCAATAACCTACACCACCTTTTTTCTTTAGATTTATGGTAAACAAATGGATCTCTTTAGGTGGCATATTCATAATTCTATAGACATTGAATATGTTAGGGTTTTATGAGAATCGGAGGTCATATATTTAATCCCTCATCTACAGACTCAAGATTCCATGTGGATATATAAGCTCCAATTAACTAAGTCCTACAAGGCCATAGAAGTGTAGCTTAGAGCAAAAATGCATTGGTTAAAAGTTGGAGATAAAGTGACCAAAGAATTTTTCTCTCTCCTTTGTTCAATAAAAGTTGTAGACAAAATTAAATTGATTAGATGTGCTTCAAACATGTTTACCAAACTATCTAACATCTTAAAAGCTTTTATGCATCACTATCATGGAGTGTTTGTTGTGTATCCCTCCTCCCATACTCATAAATTTGCTCTCTTAATGCCTTGAAGTGGTCCCCTGTAATCTATTGCAAGCATAGAGAGTTTCTTATGATATGCCCCTTAGCCTTAGTGAACTTAAGGAATCCATCATGTAGATGGATTATGATAAGGCCCCAGGAGTTGATGGGTTTCCCTATGAATTCTATCAAACCTTCTATAATACATTTGGACTTGAACTTCATAAAGTCTGGTCTGGAATTATTTTTTCCAACTCTTTGGACAATATCATTAATCAAGGTAACATCAAATTCATTCCTAAATACATAAACCCTTAAGTAATTACCAATTGGAGGCCCATCATCTTGCTTAATGTATCTTATAAAATCATAGCTAAAGCTTTATCCCTCAAAATCAGACATTTACTCCCCTTAAGTGTGAGAAGTGAACAAATATGATGTTTTCAACATGGATACATTTTGGATAATGTTTTTATAGTTTAGTAAGGTATAGAATGGGATAGGATATCCATCCAAAAGGAACTATTCATCAATATTGATTTTGAGAAAACTTATGATTGGATTTAATGGCCTTTTATCATAGGTATTCCTTAGAACCTTAGGTTTTGTCCTAGATTTGTTCACACTGTTAATATGTTGTTTTAGAATGCTAGGGTTGTATTACTATTAATGGATTTCAATCCCAAAACTTTAAGATTCATAGATCTCTCAAACAGGGGTGCCCCTTACACCTTCCCTTTATGTTCTGGTTGCTAAGGGCTTCAAAAATATTTTGGATAGCTATGTTTTTAGGGGTTTGGCAAAGGTTATTTCTCTCCCTAATTCAAACTACTATTTGATCAATGGGAACATTGTTGATGAATCCTTCTTCACTCTTTAGTAGGATGAATACTCTATTAAATATGCTATGGATTATCTTGACATTTTTTCCCTTTTCTCTGGGTCTTCTATTCAATGGTAGAAGACTTAATGATATCACCTATCCCTTTCACCCAAACCTCCTTGGTTGGAGGGATATAAGTGGTAATGGATCCTTTTTAGGTTTCAATTTAAATTTTTAGGCTATTCATTTTCTTTTAGAGCCTCACCTTAGATTTGTGGTCCTATTTATGAGGTCAATTAGGACTAGATTCCTTTGAATATGGTTAAGCCTAAGTTTAATATAAATAAGGAAGATGCAAAATTCATTTATGAATTTTAGAGTTCCATACCTGAAGAGTACTTACATAAAATTGGAGTTTCTTTTTTTACATCATGGTAAAAGGACTAGTCCTATCTAATAGCTACATTGTTCTATCTCTATTCCCCTACACTAGGTTATGATCTTTTATCTTTATAGAATATTGATACTGAATCCCTTAATCATTAGTGGTCCTTTAAATTTCTCTGTTATGTTTGAGATCAAAGGTTTTATTATGTTTGGGTGGCTTCTATTGAGCTGAAAAAAACCAATTTCCTTTGGTATATTATTTATTAAGGTCTACCTATGGAAAACTATCTCAAACACATGGGGTTTTTGAATCCCACTTTCCCAGCCTGTCACTATACAGAATACTTTAAGCATCTCTTTTAGTTTTACCTTCATCCCTAGTCTACTTGGATATTAATCCATACCCTTTTCAAACCCTTCAGGACTGAAATGTTCACTTGAAAAATGGCTTTCCTAGGGTCTCCACTCTACATCCTCAAAGATATAACATATTCTATATATTTTTTGTACTAATTTTCTTTTTCAGATTTGGAAATCTAGAAATAAAGCATGTTTTAATGATGAATTTATAGAAAAAAATCTTTTTTTGTAACAAATAAAGTTGTTGTGATTTCTAATGTTACCTTCCATATTTAGAGTCAAATATATAAGGTTCAAATCGAGCTCTACCATATATAATTCCTCTTAAATCATTGGGGGAATATTCCTTATGTGTTTAGCCATGAGCCTCCTAGTCTGCCTCCCTACCATTCCTCTCCTTAGGGGTGGGGGCATGGGGGGTGACATCACCAATCTCATAGCTCATGATCTTGAATTTGGAGGAGCAATCTTCTCACTCTTGTTATCCATATCCTCCTCAAGGATCTGACAGGGGCAACAGAGATATTAGTCGTAAGGCGGGTAGAGGCCCCCTCTACAAGATAATTTTATGTTGATGGTGTTGACCATTTCTCCTTCCAAACATTATTCTAAGAAACATAATGATACTAAAACTAACTAATAGACTGATGGTTGGGACCCCATCCCGGTCGATGAATATCCCTTAGCTCAAGGAGTGGGATGGAACCCTCATGATCCTCTACTTTCACCTACTACCATGTTCATTATTTTTACTTAGTAGACTTCTTTTTGTTTGTGTTTTTATCTTCCTCTCTTTTTGATTGATTTACACTTGAATTAACTTAATTATGTTTATTTCACTGTGTGGTGGCCTTTTATGATCTTTACTCTTCCCAAGACTTCTTTAGCTTGGTTTGAATGGGGTGCGACTTTTCCACTGATATTTTTTGTATTATTAGTGATGTATTGTATCTTATTATATTAATGAATAGTGTTTTTCAATTAAAAAAATCCTTCACAGTATTATATAATCCACATGTCACTTTAATTTATATACACATAATATCAATGATATATATACTTTGAACCCCTTATAAATTACTAGGCATATTATAAAATGTGGATAACCACATGACCATAAGACCACTACATGCAACCACAATATCAGTGTAAAATAATATAGTTATCAAATGTATAAAATATGATCCTCAAATAAATCATACCCTATGCAATAATGCATTCATGGAATAAAAATTAAACTCACATAGTATGCTTAAAATTTAGCCTCACATTTGAGGAGAACATGGTAGTGTGCCAACCACATCACCAAAGTTATGGTCAAAATAAAATATAATTTTGACATCATAGTCATGACACACTTATCACAAATTGTGTCCCCTCTACATCTATATGGACCACATAGTTATCAATACAAGGTCACAAAACAAATAACTATTAACACTACATATTGACCTATGTAGGAAACTAAATCCCAATTAATAATGTGTTCTATGTCATATCATGGAAATATAATCCTTCCACATCTCCCCATCACATAGTTTCAAGGTCAAAAATCTACCACTTTTGCATTTCACTTCTTTGCCATACACTCCACAAATGTGTTGAATTTATAGTTCATGTTTATTTTCACTAAATTATGAAAACATTCACCATGATTTATCTAATAAATTTATGACAAATTTATACCGTATACTTAACTTCACATTAAGACATTAATATCAAAAACACTCCCAAAGACTTAACATGGGTTACATGTCCAATTGGAGTGACATACGTGGCACACAACATGGTTTCACAATGTCAAATAAGACCATAAGCCTATGGAGTGTTTACTTAATTGTGAATACTCCAATGATAGATCTCTTCCAACTGACATGATAATGGAATGGTTTTCAAGGTCGTCATAGACTATAATAACTAAGTATGAGATTAATAATATTTTTCACTTACATTTAATAATATCATTACCATTATGGTTATTTATGGGTCAATCTAATTTTTTATTGTAATAGGGATGTGCCCTATATGTAATCAAAACATGTTATATATCCTTGTGAGGAGGGGACATGTGCATGATGTTGGGATAGGTGACACATGTTACCATCATAAATAACATTAGATTAAAAAGTTAAAATTTTAATGTCTATTAAGTGGTGTAATATAATTTGCTTAGCCAATGTAAACTTCCACATAATAAATACACTTGAGGAGTCTACATCTTAATTTAATAATAAATTCGATGGTCAATGTGAGTACTTCAAAGTCTCCATTAAATTATGGTACATCCTTGGGTTAAAAATTCAAGGACTCAAGAACCCCAAAAAATTCATGGACTAACCATGGATAATAAGTTAAGGGTGACCCACATGTTATTCTAAATGGTGAGATTTGTATTATATGACTCAATTATAAATTCATAGATCATGGGGTATATTATTTTACCATGTGAACTATGTCAAATGTAAGAAATTGTGAAAGAGGAGAAAGAATATTAAAATGACATTCACTTCATGGAGAAGATTATTTCTCCTCCTTAAATATTGTGACTTAAATATGGAGAATATGTGGGCAAACACACTCTAAAAAAATTAGATATCCTATAGTCTAACATTTGAATTGAATCCATACTTGAATATAAATTTTTAAATAATGGCTAGGGATGAGTTAATTACTGATAAAATGTTGAATAATTTTGGTCTCCTTATTAGGTATTTAATTAAATTTATACTTCATGTACTCTGAACTATACCTAAAAAAGTATTCACACGTAAGAGTGGTTATAGTATCTAGCCATGAATCTCTTAAATATTCATAGTGGCACACCAAATACATAAAGGTAAATACTTGTCTTCATAGTTACACACACCACATCAAACTGATAGGTAAATACAAAAGGATTTCAAGACAACCTCTTCTAAAGATATATCAAACATTTGCAATATCTTCTGACCTTAACATAGATAAATAAATAGTACCATCAAAGTTAAGTTAATTCCACTATGAAGATAAATCCATTATGTGCATAAATTAATGGGGGACATGTGCAATTGTGAAGTGATGGGATTCCTTACCTTCCAAGCCATTACATTCACCATTTCCATAATCATTCCAAAACATGCATTAAACCTCTTAAGGTGGGTTTATTAATTCATCTCTTTCACTATTAATTATTTCTCCCTTATATATTTCTCAAGTGTTTATAATTAAAAAGAGGCTAATAAAAACCATTATTATGTTAACATAACACTTCCTAAAAACATCACTTTTCCACTTCATCAATTTCACCATAGTAAGATTAAGCTTTTATTTTGAATAAAGATGAAATTTAGAAGGGATTCCTTACCTTCCAAGACATTACATTCACCATTTTCATAAGTATTCCAAAACACACATTAAACCTCTTAAGGTGGGTTTATTTATTCATCTCTTTCACTATTAATTATTTATCCCATATACATTTCTCAAGTGTTTATAATTAAAAAGAGGTGAATAAAAACCATTATTCCATGAACATAACACTTCCTAAAAACATCACTTTCCCACTCAATCAATTTCACCATAGTAAGATCAAGCTAATATTTTGAACAAAGATGAAAGTTAGAACATGTGCATCGTGTGATCAAAAATTAACACCTCATTACTATTGTTTCGAAAGGTTCTATCAAGTGGCCTACAAGTAGATAATGGTTGAAGTTGTAGGTATTTGCTATGGCCTTAGGATTTCAATAATTTATAGTAATTTGATTTACCCATATTGAGTCTATTATGGATATGATGGAGGAGGAACTATGATTCCCTGTGATATTTGCATATAGGGCCACATACTAATAACAATATCTATATAGTCAAGTGTAAGAGGTTACAATTTGTTTTCCATTGTTGGTGGCCAAATTTTCAGCACACAACATTTTGATATCCAAACCGTCATCCATGGTATTCTCTAATTACATAAGAAGATAGGTAATGAAGCATTTAATAATTACATCAGTGTTTTAGAAACATTATGCTATGATATAAAAAAAACTTATGAAATTTTAAGAGGTTTCCATAGTCAATATTCCCCCTCTCCTCATTCTCTACTCCCTTAAAAAACTTTCAATCTCCATCTCAATAGAGTTCTAGTTACCATTTATTTTTATAACCTCTTCATTATTTTAGAAAATAAAAATTGATATAGAAATGATGATACCGATGCTTCTGACATCTTTTTTTACTTATAGACACTTTCTCTATTCATATTTATTTCTTTACAAGTTGCCTAATTGACTATGTTGGCTTGCCACAATCTCCCTTTTTCAACTCATATTGAATTCACTTCCTTTTAATCATTCACCATCCACCTTCATTGATTTGGACTCCTTTCATATTATTGTTGACTAAATTTTGGCCTTTCGGGCCAAAATTGGGCACCCCTATCCATTCAGTCACCTATCCATGTCTTTGGTTGGAATCAATAATGAAGTTTCATTTGAGAGAGGTATCGTGTATAAAACCCATAACAAATTCAAAGGTATTTCCTTCAAACAATTTGTTTTGGTCTTTTTCTAAGCCTTTAGGTCTTTTATTTTGACTAAGTGTTCAATTTATTTTGGGTTTTATTCAAGGAAGATTTCTTTCAGGTTTTGTTCAAGTATTTTTTGGAGGTTTTGCTGAATTCTTTTAGATTTTTTGTCTGAATCTTTTCCCTTAAGTGTTTTCTTTCAAACAAACTATCCGTGTAAATTTTCCAAAGTTCCATGATAGTTTTTTTTGAAAGATATCTTTCAATCCAAAAATAACACTTGCCTTTTCGAAGGGTACATTTGCAACTTTCCCAAAGGGCTTTTTCTTTAGAATGTGGACACTTGCAATTTTCCCAAAGGGTATGTGACAACTTTTTTGAAGGAATTTTTCAAGCCAAAGGAAATTTTCAATTCCTCTGAAAGAACTTTCATTTTTTTCTAAAAGAACACTAGCCTTTCCAAAGGGTCACTTGATTTCTTCAAAGGATCATTTCATTTTTCCTTAAGGACACTTTTAACTTCCTGAAGGGACTTTTTCAAAAAAATTGAATGATTATTTCAAGTAAAAGGTGGACCATTTCAAAATTTTGAAGGATATGTGACACTTTTTTTAAGGGTTTCTACAGGAAAGTCTGTGGGAAGGTAGACCATTTCAAAAGTGTCGAAGGGTTCTTTTTCAAAGTGGAAGACCATTTCAATAAGTTTGAAGGATTGTCTCCATGAGAAACTGGATCATTTCAAGAGACATTTACAACTTTCCCAAAGGGTCGCAAGCGAAAAGCTGAAGGGTATGTTTCACTTTCCCAAAGGGTCATTTCAAATAACTAAAGGGAGCCAAATAGAAAGTCCAAATGAATTATTTTAGAAAAATTGTCTAAAGGATTCTTTCAAATTTTTTGAAAAGGTGCCAAAGTCCATTTATTTTGGACATTTTATTTGTGATAATTCCAAAGGGCATAAAATACCGAGTAGAAAAACCAAAAGAAACTAAATAAATATAAGGCTTGAAATAAATGATTTCATTTAGATAATTTGTCTAAAGAAAAGGTCTAAAAATAAGAAGTTTAAAGAGAATACCTAAGGAGTGACGGCCTATAGAACATCAATTTCAAGCTACAAAGAATAGCTATTAGAATTAAAAATAAGAGAGCAGGAACCTGAAGACAAATGAGAATATGACAAATGGCGAGATCCTAAATGGCTATGCATAGCAAGTAGAAATAGGCAGTTGATAGTTCAAGTTGTTACACACTGTTTCACAGTTTGATGAGACAACAAAGAGCAACTAATGTCAAAACAAATTTCCAATAGTTGAGCCCAGTTATAGCAAAACACAGTTTGATACATCTTGATTCTACTAGTATAACCATCAAAAGTATCTTACAGAATGATAGTAAACATTCCTCTTCCTAGTTGACACATGTCCAATTGTTTTTTGCATTTTCATTCGCTTGACCTCCCTTCCAAAAAACTATATATATATATATATATATGGTTCGAGTTTCACTATAACCAGTAGAGGCTGCCAAATGAATATATATATATATACACATATATGGTTAGAGTTTCACTATAACTAGTAGAGGCTGCCAAATGAATATATATATATATATATATATATATATATATATATATATATATATATATTCATTTGGCAGCCTCTACTAGTTATAGTGAAACTCTAACCATATTTGTATTTTAACTCTTGAAGAAATAATACAAGTCATTTTCCACTCACATGCTGCATTATTGTGTATTGGTCCAAATTATGTTGTTCTTGTTTAGTGAATGCTATCTTTCCTAACCTATTATCCTCAATTGCCTATCAAATGTGCAAAAAGAGGATTGTTACAGGTCCTTGTTAGTATTCTTTCATAAGTTTAAATACATTTTAAAAGTGTTTTAAGACTATATTCTTTCTTATAATTATTTATTACTCTTTTGAATGTCAAATATCTTCTCGAATCTAACATGTGAAACACTGATGTGACAATGCACAGAAAGTTGTGAGTTTGTGTGAATAAACTTTGTTAGTATTTAAGTAGTGATTTTAGTCAAGTGAGATGATATAAAATATTGGTGCATCTCCAGATCTTTTATTAGTGTTTTCTTTTTCTCTTTTCATACACAGTTGATAGATTAGAGAGAGCCTGAAAGGTGCATTAAGGGGAGCTAATCCCTAATCTAGATATTCATCTCAAAAAAATTGTCACCCATAGCAAGAGAGATGATTCCATTTTTCCACTTGGATGAAGAGAGTTGAGCATATTTTCAAGGGTGTAAATCCAAGTGTCAACAGTTCTTAGCATCCCTAGTGGGATCTAGACATCTAAGTCCTAGAAGATTGTTCAAGATTGGGATCTTGCCACCATTGCAGATAAAGAAGCATTTACATTTAGTACCTGGTGACTCTATTAAATAATTTAAGTCTTTAGTGGATTATCAGTCCTTCTTTCCATGCCAAAGGTGACCACAAGGTCTGTTGCTAAAGGTGCACCTTTTGAATTTGTAGAATTAGCTCCATATTCCACCAAAAGGTTTAGGTTTATCAACACTCATCCCTACAAAAGAGAGTTTGAGTTTAACCTTCCAAATTTATGTTGCATACTATTCCTAATGTCTATATTAATATTCCTAATATGTCCAAAAGATAACCTTTTGTACCTTTTTGGGCAGCATCTCCCTTGCAGCTTACCCAATATGATCAAATCTCAAGAGCTACTCTCAAAAGTATCCCATCTTTTAGTTGGGATGGTCCTATTACTGCCATTAATCACATTTAGAATATATAAAACTTTTTTAATATCCATAATATTACCCAATAAAATGTAGCTATTAGGTTACTGGCCTTGTCTTTCAAAGGAAAAGTTTTGGACTAGTATGGGACCCTACATGTAAATTCTATTGGCTCATGGGATGAGTTAGGGACCTTATTGACTGATAGGTTTGGGGAAAAGAGAAATCACTTGTCTCTAGCTGATAAATTTACCACAATAAATAGTGCACCACATGAATTCATGCAAGATTTTTATACTAGGTTCCAAAAAACTTGGGACAAAATCCTAATTCTTCTTAGGCCAACCACAAACTGTGTATTTTTATACTACTTGCAAGCGTTAAATAATGACATTGCCATGATGAGTCAGTATATGGGTGGAAATACACTTCTTTATACCTATGAAATAGACATAAATGCTGATAATTTTCTTTTCTAAGTGGGAAAGATAGCTCCTAGACCTCCAATGCCACTATTCCCTAATTTGCATTTGCCTAGTCAAATTACCTTGCCCACTTTAGCTCCTTTACTTGGTCAAGAAAAATATGAAATTTCCCCTAAAAATGAAACACATGAATTCAAAATCCTAATTAAAAGTGTTAGTAATGAATTGGTTTCTCTCAAAAGGAAATAATCCCAAAGTTATAGGCCTTATTAGTCCTACAACCAGTTTGGACAAACAAATAGACTCCTTTTCAAGGTAATAATCAGGGACAAGGCCAAATCACCCATGTCAAGCCTTATAAAAGTTATAATCCTAATGTTCCCTCACCCTCTAAATCCCTTGTTCCCACTAAAAATAATTTAGTCTAGGAATAACCCAACTACCCTTCTTTTGAGTAAGGTCAAGAATAGGTTACTTATGCCAATGAGATGTAAAATCAAGGCATGACTACACAAGGTGATCAAACATCTTAATATTAAAGTTTTGAGACTCCCACATAATTTGGGATGGAGAAAAGGTAGGTTTAATCCTATTCTACTCTCATGAATCATTTGGAGGGTGATTTTTATGCCATTTATTATGTGGGGAACACAAACAATCAGAATGCTAGTGTGGTTGCCAACACTAAATCAAAGAAAAGAGCCATTGAAGAAGCTCAAGTAACCAATCAAAGACTTGTTTTGACTCCTACATCAGCTCAAATGGGAGGAGCACCTAATTTATATCCTTAATTATAATAAAACTAGAGGATTCCAAATTTTAGGATAGCTATTACAACCCTACCTCCACAAGCTACATCACAAGGTGTAAATGTTCATAAAGAGAAACCTAAGGTAAGTAATCCTTACATTAATGTTGTGGACCAAACGAATAATATTCATATGAACATTTAATTATGGGATTCTCTAGCATTACCAAGGTAGAAAGATATACTCCAAAAATAATTGCATGGTTTGGGTAAATAAGCTGGCCCATCTCAAAATGACAATGTGGTTTTGGTCAATGGAACTCCATCTATAGATGGTCAGGTAAAGAAATATTAGAATACTCCTCCTTTATACCTATATTTAATTATTAGTGATTTCTTGGTTTATAATTGCATTATAGACAGTCGAGAAAGCACATCAGTTATGCCCAAATGCATAGCAGATAAGCTAGGCATCAAATAAATGACTAAAGGAGTTTGTAATTCGATGGATCACTATCCAAGACTTTGAGGGTTTTGAAATGTTTGAACTTGATCCTTCATGCTTTTCCTACCTTTTCAATTATTCATGATGTGGTGGTAGTAGATCTACCTCCCTATTTTTCTCTTTTCTTGTCAAGAGACTTTACATCCAAGATAGGTGTATACTTGGTAGCTAATTGGTCTTACATGGTGTTTAGAACAAAATATGGCACTAAAGTGAAGATTAATTTAAAACCTATTCATAAATATCACTTGGAACCATATTCACCTAAGGTATAAAATGTTAACTATGCTATCATTGATGAAGAGGAGTTTCACATTGATTAATCTCCATCATTTTCCCTTGAAGGAGTTTTTGATTTATTCCTAGATGAGTGGGGAGATGACAACTATGTACATGATCCTTACAATTTTATTGAAAAATATACTCTTGGATTATATTATATGCATGAGAAGGACTATTTCATGCCAAATTTGATGAATTCAAATAAAGATGTGAATGGCTTGTGGTAGCTTTTCTTTGATGGGTCTAAAAGCAAGATTGGGGCTGGTGGTGGAGTAATGTTGATTTCACCTTCAACATATTTCAGTTCTCTTATTTTTTTAATGTATAAGAATATGAATCCCTCATTTATGGTCTCGAGTGGGAAAGAAAAAGATCTGTCAAATAATTACAAGTATTTAGTGATAGTGAGCTCGTTGTCAATCAAGTTAGAGGATAGAATTTGACCAAGAACTCCTTGTTCAAGTCTTATAAACATAGATTTTGGGACCTTGTAGAGGACTTAATGGCATTTAACATCACTTCTATCTCAAGAGAAGATAACAAACATGTTCATAGGCTAACAACAATTGGAGCTCAGTTTGATGTTCTATAAGGCATAAGATAAGACAAGAATCAACTTCATGTAAAGGTGATTGTGAGACCTTCTATACCAGATAATGTCACTAAATGGAAGGTTTTTGATAGTGAATATAAGATAGCTCTCTTCCTACAAGAATAATCTAAGTTATTTACAAAGAATTAGTCTAAGCTTCAACAACAATATGAAGGGTAGATTGTTCAGCTAAAGTCTAACAAACTTTCCAAAGGCCTAATGAATCTTGAAAGCATATTCAATGAAGATGAACACATAAATAAGGATAAGGTAAGAATGTAAACAAAGAAAGTGAAATATGAAAGGTTAGATGTCTTCAAAGATAATTTACTTGCTCTTAGAAAGGTATGCACTAGTCAAAAGAACAATGATTTCATTAAACTATGCAAGGAGTTTAGTGATATTTTTGCATAGAATTATAGTGATTTGAAGGGTTTTGACCCAATATTATCTCAAAATACTATAGATATAGATGAAAATGATTAGCCCATCAAACAAAGATAAAGACCAATCAATCCCAATATTGAACCACTCATTAAAAAAGAACTCACTAAGTTGGTTGAGTCTAGAATCATCTTTCCTATCACGCATTCTTCTTGGTTGGCCAACTTAGTCCCTATTATAAATAAGAATGGGGAGATCAGATTGTGCATGGAATTTAGGGACCTAAATAGAGTATCTTTGGGAGATCATTACCCCCTCCCTTATATGGAACAAATTCTTTATGTGGTGGTAGGTAGTGAGAGCTTTTCTCTCCTAGATGGTTATTATGGGTACAATTAGATTTTAGTAAAAGAAAGTGACGAATATAAAATAGCCTTCACCACCAAATGGGGTACATATGCCTATAGGAATATTACATTTGAATTTTCAAATTTTGGAGCTACTTTTCAATGTGCAATGGATATGGCTTTCCAAGGGCTAATCAATGACATTGTATTGGTATATCTTGATGATGTGATTTTTCTCCAAGGAATCAAAGGATCACTTGAATCACTTAAGCCAAATGTTTGAGAGGTGTAGAGAATTTGAGATCTCTCTAAACCCAAAAAAGTGTGTGTTTATTGTTCATGAAGGTAAACTCATAGGCCACATTGTTTCTAAGAAAGGTTTGTCTATTGATCAAGAGAGAGTGAATGCTGTAATAGCATTGTCTTTACCTAAACATAAGAAAGGTTTGCAAATTTTCTTTGGAAAGATAAAGTTTATTAGGAGGTTTATTCCTAATTTTTATAACCTGGTCAAGCACTTGAAATCTATGCTAAGGAAGGATGAGATAATTACTTGGATAGGAAAGAGGAAACAAAGTTTTGAGGGGATCAAGTAAGCCATTACCCAAGTTCCTACTCTTGCAAGTCCAAACTTCTAGAAGGACTTAAATTTATACACTTTTGGGAATGAAGAGGTAATCTATACCATGGTTAATTAATATAATGATGAAAATTTGGAACAACCTATTGCCTTTTTTAGTCAAGGTTTGGAAGTCTATGAGACAAGATACACATATGTTGAAAAACAAGTGCTTTCAGTCATAAGGAGTTTGAACAAGTTTAGGCATATGTTGTCTAAAAACAAGATTCACATTTTTATGCCTCATCTTGGTGTGAAATATTTTCTATTGAGTAGTGATTTAAATGAGAAAAGGGTAGGTTAGATCACCAAAGTGATGGAGTACGATGTGGAGATTAGAACAACCAAGTTAGTTAAAGGAAAAAGATTGTGTGAACATCTTGCTTCAGATTTGAAAGATCAAAGGGACGTTATTTTTGGCACTTCATGATGATCCTAAAATAGATGTACCTTTAGTCATGAGGAGTTGGACACAAGAAATGATTCATTTCCTTCAAAATAGTGAGTGTCCATAAGGTCTTGATAGGACCAAGAGGAGATACTTTGGTTGAAATCCATTCCCTATGTGCTAGTTGATGGAGTGTTATTTAGAAAAGAATTTTTAGGTGTATTTTTGAAATGCATTGATTTAGATCAGATTGACAAAGTATTGCATGAGTTCCATGATGGAATAGTTGGTGGTTAATTTTCTCCAAGAATCACACTTACCAAGATAATGAAAGTTGGTTACTTTTGGCCCAACCTATTTAAGGAGACCCATGCTTGGGTAAGAAAATGCCAAAAGTGTGCTCCTTTTGATAGAAAATAAATTCTAGTTGCCTTGCCCCTTTATCCAATCTAGGTTGAGTAACCCTTTATGTAATGGGGTTTGTATTTCATAAGTCGGATAAATCCTCCTTCTAGTGCTAGTCATAAATGGGTGTTGACTACCACTGATTATTTTACAAGATGGGTGGAAGCTTTAGCTCTAAATGAGGCAAATGAAAACTCAATCTTGGACTTCTATGAAGTTATAATAACTAGATTTGGAGCTCTTTTAACAATCATTTTAGATAATACACTAGCCTTCTTAGGAACAAGGACAAGTGAATGGGATTTGAAGCATGACATCTATCTTAGCACCTCATCCAACTACTATCCTCAAGTAAATAGACTAGCTAAGTCCACAAATAAAAATTTGATTAGGATCATCAAGAGAATAATGGAGGAAAATCAAAGGACTTGTCACACCAAGTTGAAGATAGCCCTTTGGGTTGATAGGATTACCCCAAAGATAGCAATTCAAAACTCATCATATACACTTGTGTATGGAAGGGAAGCTAGAATTCCTATCTCACTTGAGTTACTAGCTTTAGATCTTACCTATCAACTACAATTGATGGAGAATGATAGCATGGAGGTCAGATTATGTGAGTTGAGGAGCTTGAGGAGACAAGAGATCAATTTATGCACACCATGACTACTCACCAACAATAAATGAAGAAGTATTTTGACAATAATTCCATGCCAAGAAGCTTTAAAAAAGGAGACATTATCCTAAAATGAGATGAAGATAGGGCCAAGCCTAGAAGACACAAAGTTTGATGCTTTGTGGAGTGGCCCATATGTGATCACACAGTGCAAACAACACAATGCTTTCCAACTCTCAAAGTTAGATGGAGAGGAGATTCATATCCCAGTCAATGGGATATATCTAAATCATTATTACTAACGGTTTTCTTATTTTTATTGTACATGGTTTCCTATTTTCCTTGTGTTCCCTAAGTGCTTATGCACATGTTTGATTTGTCCTTATCTTTGCTTGGTCTTGTTGTTGTTGTGTGGTGTGTTTTATTTTGGCATAATCCTTATTAGTCATCTTTAAGAATCCATTGACTCCATGCCCAATGGACTATATAGGCTACTATTTGGCAGCCTTTATAGGTTATACTAAAACTCTAACAAGATTTGTATTGATAACTCTTGAAGAAATAATACAAGTCCTTTGCCACTCACATTTTGAATTATTGTGTATTGCTCCAAATTGTGTTGTTCATGTTTAGTGAAGGTTATCTTTCCTAACCTATTATCCTTAATTGCCTACCAAATGTCCAGAAAGAATATTATCATAGGTCTATGTTAGTATTCTTTCATAAGTGTAAACATAGTTTAAAAGTGGTTTAAGACTATATTCTTTCCTGGAATTTTCTATTAGTCTTCTGAATGTCAAATATCTTCTCGAATATAACATGTGAAACACTGATGTGATAATGCATAAAAAGATGTGATTTTGTGTGAAGAAACTTTTTTAGTCTTTAAGTAGTGATTTCAATCAAGTGAGAGGATATCAAATATTGGTGCATCACCACTTATTTTATTAGTGTTTTCTTTCTCCCTTTTCATACACAGTTGATATATTAGAGAGATCTTAAAATGTGTATCAAGGGGAGCTAGCCCCTAATATAAAGATTTATCTCAACAAAATTGTCACCCACAGTAAGAGAGAGAATTCTATTTTGCCACTTGGATGAAGAGAGCTGAGCATCTGTTTAAGGGTACAAATTAAAGTGTTAATAATTATATAATTTGGTCTTTCTATTGATTATATGTAGATATTTTATTCAATTCTTTTGGTATTTAACTTGGAGCTAGTTTATAGCTACATGCATTTTCACCTTGTATCATGTGGGAATGAAGCATTTAATTTAATTATTTATATTCACATTTTTATTATTCCATGGATATGTGGATTATTGTGTAAATAATGAACCCCCCTTTGACTTGTGTGGAGTCTAGGCCAAGCATAATGGGAGGCCTGAGTCTCCCAAATGCAAAATAACTAACAATCAAGCACACCCAAAATTAAGAGAAATAACCAAAGAGACAACCAAACAATAAACCAAAGAAAACTAACCACAAAAACATCCATAAAATCGCCCATAAGAAAGAGAGAGAACCATCAGGTTCCTACAGGAAACAAACCCAACATGATGAATATATGAGACTGAGCAATAAGCAACACCTTAGGGATCCACAGTGAGCCCCTAACCAAATTGGATTTCAGAAGGACATAGAAACAACCAATGAAAATCCCTAACCATATAAAAATTATAGTGTTCCACCACAAAAGAGGAAGATAATGGGTAGATGTTGGCAGATGTGGACCTATGATCATTGGCAGCATTTAATCTTCCTTCCACATCACTTTCACACTTAATCACATTCTTTTATTTTACATTAAAATGATTTAAACTTCCTATGACTATTCACATGCCTCCAACTGCATCCATCTAACTCAATTAATTTATTTTCTCTCTCTCTCTCTCTCTCTCTCTCCTTTTCTATATGATTTTAGAGACTTATAGTGAAAGGAAACCAATTTAAATATATTTTTATTTTTTTTATTTTGATATATTTTTGGCATGAAGAAAAATGTGTATGTAGTAAAGCTATACCTTTTTTTGAGTATGTAACTGAACAAAATATAAACTTGTATGAGAGTAGCGTAGCTCTATGGATAAATAAAGTGTAATTTGTATCATGTTTGGCAAAGAAGATTAATGAAAAGATAATTATTCTATGTTTATTTTTTTGTCTATGTTTGTGTGTATTTGTTTATTTTCATTGTATCCCTTAATTTTTGAGTTATTCACTCTATCAACCTATTACAACCATCAATCTGGTATCATATCCAACAACTTATAGATTAGAGAGAGTTATTCATAAATCTTGGGCATAAGATAACAGATTAAGGATTAGAGATTACTGAAATAGAGTTTTAAAGGGGAAAGGAGAATCTTTAATAACAGAAATAAAATAAAAGGAAATCATTTTGGAGAAGCCATGGCAAGAGTGATTGGTAGTATTTCACAACCTCAAATACCAATTTTTAATCAGAAAAAATATGATTTTTAGAGCATAAAGATGAAAACCCCGTTATGCTCATAAGATGTTTAGGATTTACTAGAAAATGGGTTCCCTAAGCCAGCAAATCAATATGCATTTCAGGTATTGTCACAAGCAGAGAAGGATTTACTCAAAGAAAACAAGAAAAAGGATGCCAAAGCATTTTCTTTCATCTAGTAAGCCAAGGAGGAGCCAATATTTTTAAAGGTAGTAGCTACTACAAGGTCCAAACAAGCATGGGAAAGCCTTCAAACAACATATCAAGGTACAAGCAAAGTTAAAACTACTAAATTGCAAATACTTAGGAGAGATTTTGAGAATCTTCATATGAAAGTATCAAATAACATAGATTCATTTTTTTACACATGTAATGGGCATTGTGAATCAAATTAAAACTCATGGTGAGAGTATAGATGACTAGAAGATTATAGAGTAAATATTCAAAATCTTGCCTACAAAATTTGATTTAGTAGTAGTGGCCATTGAATAATCTAAGGATTTAACTTGACTATCATTTGATTAATTAATGGGGTCATTTTTGTCACATGATCAAAGGATAAACACTTCAAGATCATCTTCATTGGAAATGCATTTAAAACTTAGCTTTCAGTCAATAGAACAAGAGGGAGATCAAATTACAATAGAGGTAGAGGACATTTTTTAGTTAGAGGAGGTAGAGAATCCATCAATTTGAAGGCAGACTAACATTAAGCCTGCATACATATTTCACATCACCAAGAGGAAGAGCTAGCAATCATTTTCAAAGCCATCATCAAGGAGAAAGGTATGATATATCTAACAACCAATGTCATTATTTTAAAATATATGGGCATTTTGCATCTAAATGTAGAAAAAGGCAATATGATATGAATAAACAAAAGACAAATTTTACAAATGAAAACCAGCCCAACATTAGTGAACAAAACACAATGTTGATAACATGTAATGTTACACAAGAGAATTCAAATGAAGTATGGTTTTTGGATAGCAGGTGTAGTAATCATATGAATGCAAGCAAGGAATTGTTTGCAAAAATAGATGATTCAGTAAAATTAGAAGTGAAGTTAGGAAATGATCACAAAATTTCAATCATGTGGAAATGATCAACTAACATAAGAATAAAACAAGGTGAAAAGAAGCATATCCCTGATGTATACTATGTCCCTAGTTTGCAACATAATCTCACAAGTATTTGTCAATTGGTACAAAAATGATATAGGATATACTTTGAGAATGTTTAATGTGTAATGTTGGACAAAAAACCAAGCAATGGGTTAATTGCAAAAGTTGAAATGATGAGGAATAGAATGTTTTCTCTTAAGATCTAAAGTGAAATATGTTTAGAACCTCAAGGATTCTAAACAATTACTGAAGCAACATTTAAAATTTTATTTAAGGATCAATCTTCATTATGGCACTTAATATTTGAACATCTAAACTTTAGAGGTTTGCATTTATTGTATATAAAAATAATGCTATATGGATTGCCACCAATAAAGCCACTTAAAACAAAATGTGAGAGTTGCATGCTTGAAAATAAACATATACAAAAAAATTTAGTTGGGAAATCTTATAAGGCAAGGCATCCACTTGAAATATTATATTCAAATCCTTGTAGGCCATTGTAAACACCTTCCATAAGTGGAAATCTATATTTCTTGACATTCATTAATGATTTCAGCTACAAGACTTGGGTTTATTTCATGAAATATAAATCAGATGTGTTTTATATTTTTAGTAGAGTTTAAGGCAAAGGTTGAAAAACAAAGTGGATATTATATCAAAACATTGAGAAATGATCAAGGTGGTGAATAAATATCAAATGATTTTTTAAATAGAATAAGGAAATAATTCAAAACAAGATACACACCTCAACAAAATAGAATATCAAAAATAAAGAATAGGACAATTATGGAAATGACACAAAGCATGATAAAAGCTAAGCATCTACTAAATGAATATTAGGCTAAAGTGGTTGCATGGGAATTATACATTTTGAATAAGTGTCCAACAATATCAATGATAAATAAGATACCACAAGAAGTTTGGAGCAAGAACAAACATAGTGTTTCATATTTGAGATTCTTTGGATGTGTTACATACTCATTGATACCACAAGAGTTGAGAAATAAATTGGATGATAAAGGCGAAAAGTGTATTTCTTTGGGATATAGTGAACCATCTAAGGCCTATAAATTATACAATTCGATCACAAAGAAGGTAATAATCAGTTGTGATGTATAATTTTTTGAAGAAGTATGGGATGGAAGCATTGATAAAAACAAATACAATTGCAACAAGAATAACACATGAAAATGAGATGGTAGAAGATGATGCACAAGCAAATGTTCCTCAAGCTCCACAATAAAATTTTCTTGCAATGCCTTTTAAGGCACCTAGCACTCAAAATCCATCTACTCCATCTAGTAATAACTGTAGTGAATCATCTAATCCAACACTTGCATCATTGAGATCATGATCTATAAACACTTCAAAGAAGTCTCTTAGTCTAAAGGAGATTTATGATGAGTCACAAGAAGTGGAAAATATGGATTTGTGTTCTGATTTTGCATTTTTAACACAAGTTGATCTAATTTACTTTGAGGATGCAATAAAATATGATAATTGGATTGTGGCCATGGATGAATAAATTCAGTCAATTGAAAAAAAATCAAACTTGGGATCTTGTAGAGATTCCTAAAGGAAAGAACATGATTGGAGTAAAATGGGTTTAAAAAACAAATTTTAATGCAAATGGGAAAGTTGAGAAACACAAAGCAAGACTAGTAGCTAAAAGCTTCACACAACAATGAAGAATATATTGCAACGAAACATTTGCACCAGTAGCAAGATTTGACACTATTATAATAGTCTTATCTATTGTAACCCAAAATAATTGGAATATTTTTCAAATGGATGTCAAATCAACATTCTTGAATGGCATATTGGAAGAGGAAGTTTATATAAAATAGCCACCTATTTATGAAGTTCAAGGAGAAGAGCATAAGGTCCAAAAGCTAAAAAAGGCATTATATGTATTGAATCAAGCTCTTAGATCTTGGTATAGAAAAATAGATTCTTATTTTGTGAACAATGGATTTAGTAATTGTGAAAATGAACCAGCTTTATATGTCAAAGTTAATAATGTTTGTATGTGGATGACTTATTTTTTACCAAAAAATTATCAATTCAATCATTTAAGATAGTGATGAAAAATGAATTTGAGATGCTGATTTGGGACTTATGATATATTTTCTTGGCATAAAAGTAAGTCAATCCAATCAAATAATTTTCATATGTCAATCAAAGTATGATAATGATTTTTTGAAAAGGTTCAAGATGTTAAATGGTAACCAACTCCTACACTGGTTGTAATGGGTTTAAAACTTAGCAAGGAGGACAAAAGTTCAAATGTTGATACAACTTTATTCAAGATATTAGTAGGAAACCTCATGTATCTAACCGCCACAAGACTGTACATTATGTATGGAGTTAGTCTTCCAAGATTCATGGATAATCCAAAAGAGTCTCATTTGAAAGATAAAAAAAGAATACTAAGATATATAGCTGGAACAAAGATTTTTGAGATTATATATACATCTTCAGATGATTTCAAGCTGATTGGTTACATAGATAAAGATTGCAGAGGGAGCCTGGATGATAGAAAAATCACTTTAGGTTATGTTTTTCATCTTGGATCTAGTGTTATCTCTTGGGTATCAAAGAAACAACCAATTGTTACACTTTCATTAACCAAATTAGAATACATTGCAGCCATATCAACAACTTACTAAGCAGTTTAGATGAGAATATTAATTTTAAATTTGAGGCACATGCAAGAAGAAGATATAAAAATATATTTTGATAATAATTCAGCCATTGTATTGTCTAAAAATCATGTGTTTCATAAATGAAATAAGCATATAGATACTAGATATCATTTCATTCATGAATTGGTGGATAATGGCAATACATGTCTTGAGTTGTTTACGTTTGAAGTGTAACTATCAGACATTTTTATAAAGCCTCTTGCAAAGAATGTGTTTGAGCATCTACGAGATAGTATAGGCATCATTAATTTACATGGCAGTGAAAATTAACAAGGAGTGTTGGTGGATGTGGACCTACAATCAGTAGTAGCATTTAATCTTCCTACCACATCACTTTCACACCTTAGCGCATTCTATTAGTTTGCATTATAATGATTTAAACTTCCTATGACTGATCACATACCTCTATCTGCATCCATCTAACTCAATTAACTCATTTTATCTATGCTTCTAGAGACTTTCAATGAAAGGAAACCAATTTTAATATATTTCCTTTGTTTTATTTTTGGCATGAATAAAAATGTGTATGAATTGAAGCTCTATCTTTTTCTGACTATGAAACTAAATGAAATATAAACTTGTATGAGAGCAGCACAGCTCTATGGATAAATAAAGTGTAATCTATTCATGTTTGGCAAAAGAAGATCAATGAAAAGATAATTATTTTGTTTTGTTTTTGTTCTGTCTATGTCTTTATGTATTTGTTTATTTTATTTATATCCCCTATTTTCTGAGTTTTTCACTCCATCAATCTATTAGAACCATTAACAAAAAGTACATATGTCACAAAATCCAATCCAATCACCCCAACTACCAAAGCATAGACAACTAAAGGTCCAAAAAATAAAATTTAAATTTGAAATAGCCTTAGATAGGTGCCAACCCATCCAATCAATAACTGACATCATAAAATATCTTATCCCCCTAGCAGGAGAAGCTGAGTTCTAATCCAAGTATCTAAGACCTTAAAATGTAGAGATTTTAAGACCTGACAAAATTTGGCATTTATCATTTGACATACCCTCTCCAAACTAACATCCATAATTGGTCACTCCAAAGAGGTTCTATAGTCTCCAACTGAATAATGAAATATCACCATCCTAGACATCAAAATCATGGTAAGAACAACTGATGAACTCACGCACTAATATCATCAAAAATTGAGGAACAAATTCCTTAGTTAGATATAGACCCAAGTATCAGGGATTTAGGCTCAAGGGAAGCCATGATATCAACTTCCATCTCAAACCCCATCAAATTAAAAGTATAAAATATGTCCTAGTATGATGACCTCCCTCCATTTTGCCATCTAGTAGGAGGTCACAAAATCAAATCATCATAATTTTTTTTTAAATATCTGAAAATAGGGGATGTTAATAATGTCTCATCCTATAAGTGCCCATCTCCATCTTTAACATTACCATAAAAATAACATATAACCCTAAAAAAAAGAGCATGCCTACATTTAAAGCTGGTCAAAGGAAGACTAAGCACACAACAAACTAGGCCTAGGTTATGAGAACTCTCATGACTCCTTGACCAAATGCATACATTAAGGAATTTTTTGACTTTAAGAGTGTCTTCTTAAGGAATATAAGCCAACCAAAAGAAAGGGAAACACAATAAGCTATCAATGAAATCTAACCACCCAGAGTATTTAGAGGATGAGATTGTTGATTTTTAATAGTGCTTGGGACCAAAAAAAAACTACCTTCCAAAAAATATAACAATGAACACTTGTCAATAAACTAATACCCATGCTCCAAAGAATTTATAACTCCCAAGTTGGGCAAACAATAGTCCGATGAACCCATCATTTCACAACCTCCTAGGCAAAAGGAGTTAATATCTGCTTCAAGGTTAAATAACCAAAAGACCCAAGGATACCCTCCTTATTTTTGTATCTAGTCCCTAATCCATCGACATAGGGTCTTTCATCATTTCTTCCCTTCCCCAGAATCTGTAAACCCAATGAATATTGGTCCATATCCACCAATACTTATACTGAAGGCAAAACATTATCTTTGCTTGGCTTTAAGTCCTTAGCTAGATCCAGAATAGGGTCTTTTCTATGAACATTATTCTCTTCATGCTTAGTAAAATGCTTCCCCCAACTACAATTCTTACTTAATTAGATGGCACAGATCCTTTTCTATTCTTCCTCAGCATCCATTTCCACCTTTAAATTTTCACACCATTGCTTCAAACTTTTCACTGGATATGTGGATTATTATCTATACTTAAACACATTAATTATATTTAATATTTATACATCCAAGCCATATAATGTCCAGAGTTTATGTGGAAAATGTATTACATAATTATATTTATATAAATGTGATTATCATTACTAATTTATTGATAGGATCCATGCCCATTGTGGATGTTTTTTTATTGGAGATATTGTTATTGCTATGTCAAATCATATAATCTTTTGATAGACTCAGTGAAAATTATTATCAACTCATTTTATCATCAATATATAAATAAAATTAAAACACAACTAACATCCTTATTCCATGCACATATATCAAACTCATCATGATACATATGTGATATGAAAATATTTAACTAAATCATAGAAAAAAATATTATTTATTACAACCATAATCATAAATTTCATTTTCTATGATCTAATATAAAATAATTAAAAGATGTATGAAACAAAACATGATCTTTAGTCATATAAAATAATCTCAATTAATGAGTCTGACTATAATTAATATTTAACTATGGGTCTTGTAAAAGGTTAGGTGAGATGAGGTATTATATAATAATAATATAAATTATTAATATGTATTAATGTTAAATTATATAATATACAATGATGAGATGTGGGTGAGTTGGTAAAGTAATTTAGTTACTTCAAGCAACACCCAAATTCAAATCTCAGTTTGGTATTAGAGGTTGGTTATAGTCGATTATTGGTATTCTTGGGTCGATTGTGATCATTAATGATATTTGTAGCCCTATTATGACCGTTCATATGTATTTTCAAATTAATTTTAACTATTTTTGATAATTTTGGTATTTGTGATAGATGATCACTTGAGGATCTAATCTCCAATTATATCTCAAACTAATTGAAACTCCAATAAAAAATAAATCAAGTAAAAATCCTACCAAAACTTTTATATATATATATATATATATATATATATATATATATATATAACATCAATTCAATCTTTGTAACTTTTTAAGGTTGAAAAAGGGTAAGAAAATATATAGTCACAATTTTAAAGATGATAAGTACATACCTGATTTCCAAATTAAAAAAAACGTACATTAAAATGAATGAAATGCCATGAGAAAAATAACTAAGTGCATACTATAAATGAATGGTATGAGCATATCTTCGAAAATGAGTAATCCAAATAAGAATGGGATGGATGGATGGAAGTTTGTTTTTAAAAATTCATTTTAATAAAATATAATATATATTTTTTAATTTAGGAAGATATTAAAGAATATGTAATTTTACAAATTATAATTAAAAATTAATTTTAACATAATAATTGTTGGGACTTTATATATATATTAATTTAAGAAGATATTAAAGAATATAAAATTTTATAAATCATAACTAGAAATTAATCTTAATATATAATATTATGATTTTATTAATAACTAATATAGATGTCTTAAATACATCTATGTAAAATACATTGAGAGATATCAATTTTGAAGTATTTATTTTGTGATATTAGTTAGATAGGCACCTCAAAATTGATATCTCTCGATGTATTTTAGATATATGTATTTAAGATATCTATGCTAATAGCACTCACAAATGTGACATGCACATTTAACAATAAATACTAATTAATGCATCATTTCATGTTAATCTAAATATTTAATATATATCACATTCAATGATAATTAAAGAAAATAATTTCATATACATCAAAATGTGAAAATAAGTATAATATATGTGATATTAAATATATAATATTATTGTAGTTCTAAGGACTTGAGTCTCATTTTCTTAACTTTCCGTTTGGAAAGTTGTTTTCATGTTTTCAACTTCTCATATCTATTGTATTAAAATGAAAACCAAATTTTGAGTCCTTCTAGAGATTTTAATCGGGAGATGGCCACAAATATTAACCATGGTCTTTCTATATGCCCTGTATCAATTTTTTCTTTAGAGAAAGTCAATCCTTATGATTTGTGTATGGATGATCCCCAAACCAATCTTAAGGGTAGTTGTCGTGTCTATCCCTTTTGTATTGGTGCAACTAAAATTATATGCATAGTTGCATCTACAAATGACATTCCAGAATAACTATCAAGTTCTACCATAACATCTGTAGGTGGTTCTGATGGGGAACATCCATGTTTGTATACTATACTTTAAATATATCCATATAGGTCAAACAATATCCTCTCTTCAATACAATTTTTGTGAGACAACTCTATAATACTCTTGATTGTGCATTTTTACTATCAAAATTGATAATTGTTAACATATTTCACAATATCTAAAATACATCTCTAAACTTTGTATGTCACCTCCTTTTCTCTAGTTCTAGAAATGAATTAATTGGGTCAATTACTATTTAATTCATGTATTTAACCTAATTAAATGTTTATGTGTATGTACATCACAATATTTATATTGAACTGATGGGTCTTTTTATTTGAAATATTAATATTTAATTAGTAAATTTAAAAAAATTGTAGTATATTTTGTTTACAATTTAGTTTTTAGCATCACAATAATTAATTAAGTTGGCAATGGTAGTCAAGAAAGAGTGGGAGAGGGAGTTGTGCTTTGTAATGTCTATAAAATATCAAGTGATAATTGACATAAATTTGACATTCATTTGACCATTATAGTAAAAAATTCTTCTAACTTAGAGAAGGTAATTGAAAAATTACAATATCGTAGGCATACACTGGAATTTGAAAATCTATTTTTTAATTTTTTAGCCCAACCTATTGGTGCAACTAAATTGAAGTCATATATCACCAATCAATAATAAATTTTTGAAGAAGGTAATAGAATCATATTGATATCTATTGAAATATTTTAGATAGATTTGTTTAATATATTCATACTTGTATAATTTATCTATTAAATACACATGTTTATAATAATTAGTTTAAGTTCATTTACATAAAATATACAACTTTTAACATTTGTTTGTTATTTTTTCAAAAATATAAAAAATTAGTAAAACTCTTTAAAAACTTTTTTTTTTGATGATTCTATTAATAATGACTTTATTATTTTCTCCTCTAATTTCACAGGTGACAATGGCTTCTATCTAGTTACATCCATCTGTTGGGATTGAAATCCTATCAAATAGGCAAAATATTATAATTTCTATGTTAGACATTAAATTTAAAGTTAAAATTGATGTGACAATCAAATAAACATCAAATTTAAGATCAAACATAAAAACGAACAAATTACTCCATTACACTCCACCCCACTACTACCATTATAAAATATATAAACACAATTAAATTCATTAACCTATTAAAAAATATTAAATAATATTTAAACATTTTATTTAAAAATTAAAAGTTATTTATATAACTATTTTTTAAAAATAAATAATTTTAAACATCAATTTAATTTAAAAGAAGTCTAACTCATTCTATGATGTTACACGTGATATATATACAATCATACTATTTTTTCTCCAAACAAAAATTCACCTTCAAATATTCTTATAAATCAATTTAAAAAATATCCCTATAAATTATCTTATCAAAATAATAAATATACTATTGATGATTAACTCTTAACAACTCTGAACAAAGATATTAATTAAACACAACCACCCAAACGCAAAATCAACTATCAAATAGATTAAACAATAACCCATTTTAAAAAAAAAAAAAAACACACGAGGTAATGAAGAGCACACAATTTATGGAAATATTATTGGTCCCTGATCTGGAAAACAAATCAAATAAAAAATTGACACAGATGCGATATTAGAGAACATAAATATAAACACACATACACACATATATATATATATATATATACTTTCACTTAGAGGAGGTGTTATTCAAAAAATTGTTTACAAAAAGTCATAATTTCCGGGGGTCTTTTGCGGAGATACTTTCTTACACTGTGCTCCGCATATCTCTCTACCTCTTCCCACTTCTCTCTTACTCCCTCCATCCGCTTTTCTTTAGAAACTCTGCATGTAAACAACAGCTTTCGCTTATTTCATATGAAATATAAAAAATTAAATAACTTCTTAAAAATTAAAAAAATTGGAAGATTGTAAGTGTTTATTTCTATATATAATTATGAGAATATTTTTAGATCAACATTTGAAAATCACATTTCATGATCCATCGTGATCTGAAAATACTCACAAAGCTCATTATAATCTCCAAAAAAACTGTTGTAATACTAATACTGATATGAAATTTAATTTAAGGATATTATTTTTTCATAAACAATTTGTAGAATAAGAAACGCATCTAAAAAAAAAGAAGTGGTTCAAAAATACCTGACATCAGGGTTTGTTATCAAGTTCCGAAGCATAAATAATATTTCATTTGTCTTGCCTACGATAGCTATTTTGTAGGCCAATTATTTTGGTATAAACGGAGTTTCCAGCATAGATTACCTGGACAATCATCTCTTGAAATATAATTACCGCGGCCAAAACCTACCGTCAAGTCTGCTAAAGCCAAACATGGGGACGTAAGCAAATGTCCTTAAATTCAATAGCACCGTGCAGGGCACCAGTCTTATGAGCAATGACAGCCATCCTATTCAGATTCATCCCTATGATTTTTATGTTGTAAGTCAAGGGTTTGTTAACTACAATTTATAAATAGAGTGTGTAAATTTTAAGGCTATTTTTTTTTTAATTTTATTGATCTGTCAGTCATCAAAAATAAAAGTGAACTACTCACATCATTACATTCTTTAACTGTCACTGTAAATTATTTTTCTCGACATAATTATTGGGACCAACATTTTTTATTTAATATATAATATTATAGTGATCTGAACATATAATATTATAATGATCCTAACATATAATATTATAATTTTATTAACAATTATTGGGAAAAAAATCATTTTTATATTGAATATGAATTTATATTTATATTATTTTTAATTTGAAATTAATATTTTTCATTTTTCAAAATTTAAAAAAAAATAAAAATAAAAATAAATAAATTAATTAATTAATTTTTTTTAAAAAAAAAATCTATTCTCAAAAGATTAGATTCTTTTATATAATAAAGAGTAGGAAAAAAACTTTTCTTACACTAAATTTATAAAATCACAGGGAAAGAAATGTAATTGTTTTGTTTAATGATTGTGATTATTTGTGAAAATATAAATCAAGGGAGAAATTTTTGTCTCATTTAAGAGAAGATTAAGTACATTTTCAAATTAAAGAAGGTAATATATTTGAATTGGGTAGAGATAATGTTTATGTTATTTATAAGGAAATTATATAGAGATAATATTTTATAATTGAAAATTGTTTATGGTTGAGTATTTATGTATAAATATAAGGATTTTAACATGATTAATCTTACTTATAAATATTTTATAACAAATTGTTTATAATTGAATTAATTAAATCATATTTTTATGGATATGCATATAATAAATAGTAGCCTTTTTACCAAACCATGTGATTAAGTTGCAAAACATTAATAATATTTATTCATAATTAATAAATATTACTTAGTATTAGTAGTATTTTTTGTAATTGAACATAAAATTAGTGTTATATTAATATTACATTGTCATATAAAAATTAATATATGAATATATTGATATTTCAGAAAAATTGATTAACAAAATTTATAATTTTGTTATCCTTAGGATTTTTATAATATGACTTAATATTTCATTTCATTAGCATATAATTGTTATGATTAATAAGAATCATAAAGAAGATGAAGTATTTTTAAAAATAATTTACCAAATTACACACTTTTAAGTATTAATGGTATAGTTAAAAATTGTAATATTAATATTAGGAAAAAAAATACATTTATAATTTCCAAAATGTATTTTAATAAATAATTAATTTATGAAAATAAGTAATATTTATGATAAGATATTGTCTAAGTAATATTTATGATAAGATTTGAGATGCTCAATAATTAATTAATTTTTTTGAATTTTAATTTTCTTTTTGTTGGAATATATTAAACTAAATATTATTCAAAAAAATTGATGACATAAATAGTTATAATAAAAAAAATTATAATAATTAATAATGATATGAGTTATCATAATAATTGATTGTTATGATGTCATCATAATAATATTCTTAAATAACATCCTTGAGAATATTTCAATATTTATATTTAAAAAAATTTAGAAAAAATTATAATTGTTAAAATCATATGCATTTTTAAATAATTAATTAGATGAATAATATGGATTATTTACCCAAATAAAATTATTAGTACCTTATCTTGTCAGGGACTAATAAAACTTTCAAATGAGTGAGTGATGTCTTTTGAAATCAAGAGCCATAACGTACTAAACTAATAAACAAAAAAACAAAACAAAAATAAAAAAATCTTCATATTAATTATAATACAAGGGAAAAATTGTTGATAAACAGGATTAGAAAGTAACAAAAATATGAGAATAAGATAAATGGAAATGATATAAAATGTAATTATTTAAATTCAAAATTGAATGGTGTTAAAAATAGTTTATTTATGTATCGCATGAGCCAAAAAAAATAAATTAGTGCCACTCAAAATTATTTTTATATTTTTTATTTTTATATTTATTTTCATGTATAATTTTATTTTATTTTTTTAATAGATAATAATAAGAATAAAATATCACTTATTTTATATTACAAAATATTTAATTAGTAAATAAAATTGAGAAAGATGAAAAAAATATTTTAAAAGATTAAAAGGAAATAGCAAAAAAAATTTAAAATCAATCAACCACAAAATAACAAGCCTATTATCATAGAGAAGATCAACGAAATGAGGCCTAGAAACTTCACATCCTAAAGTAGTCTTGGAGTGAATAAAGGAAGAACTACCAAGGAACCACTCTTGAGAAGTAGGAATGCCATCACTAAAATCCTTCATCACCAAATACCAAAATGTCTTTCAAGTACCAAAATGTCTTTCAAGTACTAGACCAATATCACCACTCAGAAAACTTTGGTGCCATAATTTTTTCTAATATATACTATTCACCAAACACCATTGTATAATTTAATATTAATTATTAATATTTTTCCAACATAAGATATTATTTCAACACATGTTTATAGTAGATTAAGATCTTTCAATCTTAAGTAAATTAGTATGCCAATTTTCTAAATATGGGTGTGTACTGATAATTTGGTATTTCTTGGTTTCTTTTAATTTTTATAAAAGTTTTAATTTCCTACTTATAGAAAAATAATATAATATATGACATCATCAAAAGACAAAAGAGAGAGGGTGTGGGGGAGGGAGGATGATGTTTGAATGCCCATTTACAATATTAATTGAATTATTTGTGTACTTCACATTGTAATCTGGGGCTCAAGGGGAAACTCAGAGGAAAATCAACTTACTATGGATTAAACAGGCTATATACAAAAGTGGTTTATTGAATTTCATAGAATATAAAATGCAAATGTGGAATAGAATAAGGAAAGAAATAATAAGGTGAAAATAGATATATAACCATAATAATAAGTTTGTATTATGCTAAGCTTTTTACAATCTTAGAGATCCGATGTTGCTACCACAAGACTCCTAAGTCTTATTATTTTATGGTTTACATAATTTTGTCTAACCTAAAAATAATGGAAGTGCACATTATTATACAATGTAGGAATATTAAGTGTTAGTTGATTCATTATAATAGTTGGTAATAACGACTTCATCACCACAAATTTTAATGACATTAATGACTATCATGACTAAAAAGTTGTTGACTAAAATACTGACACTATAGGGGTTATGCAGTAACACAAAAATGAATTTATAAAGAATCACTTTGCACATAGGCATAAAAACTATTGACACAACTACTAATGGATGCAATAGGTTGGACATGAAATTTCAATAATATGTGGTATGAATTAGTGGCTCAAATCCTCTTTGATCAGTTGCCCCTCTTTGAAGAGTAATGGTCCCCACTGCATGTAGTTAAAAAAGAAGTTTGGGAAATAAATTGGTAACCTACACCTATATAAACCATTTTCCATAGGAAGGCATTTGACCTACTTCAATTATTTGGAAGAGCAGGATCTCTTATTGATGTGTCCATTTAACCTGAGCATCAATGAATTGATCTAATTTTGATGATGCTTACAATCATGATTGATCTTTATCTATTAGTGAGTCTCTATATTGTCTAAAGTATTCAATAAAGGTGTAAATTATTATCATAATAAGTCAGCATTAAAGGCTAGATGAAATACAAGATAAGTCAAAATATTGATCTCAAAGGCATTATCTTTTACTTGTTGGTGATGGTGTAATGCCCATACTAAAGTGGATGAAGCTTATGGTAATGTCCTATCAATATTTACTAGTGCAAGTGTAGCCTAACTTAATCACCAACCTAGAAGGTGTGTGGTGTATGATGTTTGTCATGGCACTACTTGTAATTTGAATTTACCTATTAAAAAATGGTTTCCACTTGTTTCTAAACATGTTGAATGTTCTTAACGAATTGAACATCTTTTTCAACTTCCTTTTAAGTTTAAATAATTTCTAATATTAATGGTAGAATATGATAAGCTATGTTAATGGGTGCCAAAGATTGAAAACCCTAACAAACATGAAAAGGGTTGTGTGCAGTAAAGTTGTGAAGATCTCTATTATAGTTATGTTAAATGAAAGCAAGTATTTAATCCCAAGTTCATTGCTTCATTAAATTGTATACTCTTAAAAGATGCATTATCATCTTATTGACCACTTTCATCTATCCATTAGTATATGGATGGTGTTTAGATTTGTGTCTAACATATACCAAAGTGATCTCAAAAAAAGGCTCAGAAATTTTGTGTGCCTATTAGACAAGATATTATATGGGATTCCAAAGTGAATCTAGGCATATTTAAAGTACATCTAAGATGTTTCTATAACTGATATAGCTTTGTTATAAGGTATGAGATTTCCATATTTGAGAATTTATCAATTAATACATATACGCAATGATTAAATTTCTTGGTAGTAGGGTAACCTAAGAGAAAGTCCATGAAAATAGACTCCCATGGTCATGTTATAACCATAAAAGGTGTGTATAGACTTAACATCTTGTTGACTGACATGGATATGCCACATAATGTACATGACTTGATGTATCTGGAGTCATTAGACCTGATATATGACCAATAGAAATATTTTTTCGACACCACTAGAGTATTTTAAATCCCAAAATGTTCTACAACCTTGTTGAAATGAGCCTTCTATATATTATTTTTTCTCTCTCTACCTCATGCAAAATGCAAAAATGCCCAATATGATAAATAAGCGCATCCTACAAGTATAAATATAGGACTGAACTACTCCAGAGCATATGCTAATAAATGTCTATAAAATATGTGCCAGATGGATATAATTATAACCATGCATTGAATTCATGTCCACATCTATTAAATACAAAAAGGAGAGTTTGACTTAGAGGGAAGCTTGAGTAATTGTCAACTAGATTGACACTTCCCTTATTATGATTTATGTTCATATAGAACTAACAAAGATAAGAATACTCTTTTTTATGTCACTCTTGCTACAATTTATTTTGCATACAAGAACTAAAATAATTTGTGATATAAATGGATCACATTCCCATTCCCCAAGATATAATGCATCCAATAATTATATGGATAAATAATGACATAACACCACTGATCATATGTTGGGTAGCTCCTTACCATTGTGGTGAAAGTCTCATTGTGGTAAATAATCAATTCATCATGTTCAGTGAGGACTGCTCCATGTCAAAACTCATAAGCATCTATTTCAAGCTCAAATGGTTGTTAAAGGTTAGGTTAAACAAATATTAGTATAAATCAAAGTTTACATTTTATATCCTTAAATGTTTTTGGTTGTGTTGTAATCTACTTGAAACCAAATACAAATCTATAGTAGAAATTTGTCATTTCCAGAAATCTACAAAGTTCTATGAGATTATTTTTTATGGCCAATCATAGATGACTTGAATTTTGATTGAGTCCACATGTAATCCTTGTTAGTCCATACTGTATCTTATATTCTAAATTTATTGTATGGTAAATGCTCATATTTCCATGTTGATATATAGTTTGTGTTTCCACAAAGTGTTTAGCACTTTCTATATATGGCACAGATGTTTATCCCATGTTTTTTTGAAGGTTAGGATGTCATCATGGTGGAACACAACAAATGAAGTAGTAAATGGATTCATAATATCATTCATCATATGTAGTAATGAGGGTGGATCACTGGTCAACCCGAAGGGCATGATTAACAATTTGAAAAACAATTCTTTGGCCTTGAAGGCTATCTTCCATATATCTAAAGGATCAGCAAGAATATGATGATAGCCAGACTTGAGGTTGATCTTAGTGAAGTATTTTTCATCATAGAGTATGTCTACAAGGTCCCTAATCCTCAGAAGAGAATATAAATTTTTCATTGTAATATTTTTGATTACTCAATAATTGATGCACAACCTCCATGCTCCATCTTCATTTGGTGCAACCAAAATTAGACTATTGCAAGGTGATGAGCTAGGCTTAATATGTAATTTATCCAAAATTTCATGGATCTTTTGATTGATTTATTTATTCTAAAAAAATGATCTATAGTATTAATAATCATTAGGAAGAGGTAGTCCAAGGATCACATATATATTATGATTTATTGCGTAGTGTGGAGGCACTTCCTTTGGTAGCTAGAACACATCTTCATATTCTTCCAGCTTGAACTATAATGATCTACTTTCTACATTGATGTTGGAGGAACTTTAGTATCTATAATACCATAAGGACTTTATTTTTTTAGATCTTACAATCAAAAACACAAACTTATTACTAGATGTAACTAGATTATTAAGCCACTTGGTGTTAATGAGTGATAGCTTTGGAACTAATTATGGTGTGTAATAAATCATATCACTAACATTTATGATAACATTTCTAGGATTATCTTCATGTATTGCATGCCAATGATAAATATATTGTTGACCTAATAGAATATCACAAATCTCTCTATTGGAGATATGTCATAAAGGCCTATATCCTAAAAAGCATTGATGTTGCACATTACTTAAGACTGCTAAGTGATGCATTTATTAAATCCCACACTAAATCATCCAATCAAGTATGATTGTGGGTGAGGTGTCAATGATAAGTTAAATCTATGAACTAATTTGGGATAAATCAGGTTCTTCTAACTTTCATTGTCAATAATGAAATTTACAAGTTGCGAATCTATCCACATTTGATAATCAAACAATTTTTTGTTTTCTCTATTTTTTTAAGGATAGTATAAATGTTTATTTTACCCACCATGGTGTTAGGATCAGATTCCATGGTATGTTTACCTTTATCTGATGTTTTGGCGATAGTTCCCATTGCATCAAGTTACGTAAGAAGATTTTTTATAGTGTATCATTCTTCATTAGAATGACTACTAGAGTTGTGAACTGAACACTAGTTTCTAGTCTTTGACTACTTAGTTTGATCATCTAAGGACTATTTTTTTATTATTTGGAGGGTGTTATATTTATTCCCTAATTTGGAATTCTACTTAGAAGATTTATATTTTTTCTTGGTTTGAGAATTTGAATATGTCATCTTAGTCTCAGCCTTGGATTTTTATTCAAGCTTACAATCACATGTGTAGGCTTCCTTGATGGAAAATATAGTAAAAAAATATAGGTCTAACTAGATATGAAGTCTCAAGCCTAACCTATGTTTTAGAATAATAGTTTTCTATGAATTTTGAATCCCATGTTTAGACACCATCTATGATAAAAAAAATTGTGCATTTCTTCACAAACTACTCTTTGACACACTTAAGAGAACTTGATGTATTTATCACCATAGTTTCTAATAGGATAATAGGTTATTTTTGAGTGCATTTATGAAACCATTCCATGTTTCTAAAGATGTGTCTAAATTGAGATCTTCTTCATGTGTAGTGGATTAATTTTTCCACCATTAATAACTGATAAAGAAACTTTTAGAAGGACAAATGTGATTTTATCTTGGTTAGAGAAATGATTAACTACATAGTATGAGTAGATGAGATTATGCCAATTATCTAGTGCATCTACATCTATTTTTCCTTCAAACATAGGGATCTCTAGATTGACTTGTATTTTATATGTAATTTGTGCAAATGGAGATGATAATGAGATATTGGTAGCGAAGTATATTGCTTGATAAGGAGAGAAACATGATCAAAAATAATTTCTCTTTGACATGCATGTATTTCTTCCAAATCTTCCCTTCATATCTATAATACATCCTCTATCATTTTTTTTGAACATCTCTAGGGTTGGCATCATTGTATATTTATCTCCCATCTAAGGACATGAATGAATGCATGATAAAGGGTCATGAATATCAATCCCTAACTTCCTATAATCAAACTTTGTGTGTGTGGGCATACAAGCAATGACTAGAACTTCATGAACACCATAATACCACATAGGGATGATATGAAGTGTGATTGATCTTAAACCACTAATCCAAATCCTAGGATAAGACCCATTGGACAACCTAATTAGCGTGGACTAAATAATTAATAAATAGAAGGAATTTATAGAATTGCATATAGTATGAAATTTATATGAGGAAGAGAACAAGGCAAGAAATAATAAGTTGATAATAGATATAAAACTATAATATAATGTTTGTAATATGCTAATTTATGCACAATATAAGAGATTATATGTTTCTAATGGAAGACAACCTAAATCTTATTCCCCTATGGTTCACACAATGTTGTGTAACTTTTAAAGAATGGAGTTATACATTATTACAAAATGTAAGAAGATGAAGTGTTAGTGGATCCATTACAAAATTTGGTAATAATTACTTCATAACCTCAAAGTATAGTGACATCACTAACCATCATTATTGATAAGTTATTAACTATAGTACTGACACTATAAGGGCTATACAATAACACATAAGTGGATTTACAAGGAATCACTTGGTATGTAGGCATGAAACCTACTGATGTAGTTATTAATCGATGTATGAGGGTAAACTTAAAACTATAATAACATGTTTAGAGGTACAATCCACTAAGAGGGGGATGGATCAGTGGTGGCAAATAATCCAATTTAATTTCCAAACACTTGAAAATATGTAAGCATTCAATACAAACATTCATGAATCATATAGATCATTCATAGTAGTGAACAATAAACATAATACAAAATCACATACACAACACAATAACTATGTGGGAAACCCTCTAAGGTAATAAAACCCACTCTCAAGCTTGAAAACACATGGACTAATATCATATAAGATGATCACAAACAAGATACTAATCAAGTCCTTTTGATCAAGAACATTTGGTCAAGTCATTTTGACCTACAACCCTGATCAAGTCTTTCTAATGAAAGGTCTTTATTGAAACCCTATTTCACAAGGAACAACTACCCTTAAAGAAGATTAGATCCTTAAGACCCTCTATGAGAATAACACTTCCACCTTAGAGCTGATGTATTCAACACTTGATGATGGACCTCTTGATTATCTAACAACTGCATAAGCTATGTATCTCAAATAGGTCTCTGATATAGGCATGTCACAAAATCTTTACTTTTCCACTCAAACTGGCCTCATTTGCACACTCAGACCTCTTAACATATCCACAAACTACAAGAGCACTATACTAACATTAGGAACATGACCTATAGGTCATACACATAGTCAACCAACTATTCTACTCATTAACTCCACTAATAGGCACACTACCTATCCTTCGCTCCACAAACCATACATATAAGCCTCTCATAAATCTCTCCCCAGTATCTCACTCACAAGTCTAGAACCCAACACATTCGGTTCCACTATATATAGATAAATCATGAATTATCAATTCCACATTAATCCTTGTCATCCATAATGCATGTCTTCACCCTTAAGGCATCTCATATGGGTCACACTTAAGCATAATCCCATTTAAAAATAGATCTAAGTCACTTTTAGGTCATATGGAGACCCATTCACCTTTTTGATACATTTCCAAACAAATTAAGAACATAGGGCCATTTACAAATACATAGGTCCACTCCCTATATCCCATAGGACATCCTCAAATTATCAATGCCACCTTTGCTCACCTATGTGTATACTCAAACAACTCAAATAGAGACCTTATACATAGAAATAACATTATCAAACATACAGTCAACTTCTTAAGCATTGTTCATACTCAAGATAGTTAATCATACCTCTAAAATACTCACAGGGTATCCTCAAGGAATCTAAAATACTCCCCAATAGCTAATTCACCATGAAACATTGAAACAACATCAAAATGAACTCAAACATCCTTCTCAAGTCACTTGCAAAACAAGAATGAACACATAGTCAACTTTGAACATTTATATCTTTGACTGTACATATTTTCAGATCTATAAACTAGGTTTATTAGATGCACCATGGAGTCCTCTTCATCTTTTCTTTTAACTACATAAGCAGAATTGACTTCTATCTAAAGATATGGCCCAAAGACCAGACACTAGTATTTCCCTTAAAAAAATTCAAATATTCAATTGGCAACAGTCATATTTAAAACCTCAAACACAATGATCGCATCTCATGTCCTCTCGGCTCAGATCAAATATGCTTCATTGATATTGATCGATCTTTAACACATAGGTGGCAATATTGATTTGTTAAAACTCAATCACTTTGACCTTATCTAGTACAATCTTGAAATGTTCACTCAATGTGCTCCATCGATCTCTACTAACTTCCTAAAGGGACTTTTTCAAAAAGTCTGAAGGATTGTTTTGGGTAAAAAGTGAACCATTTCAAAATTTTGAAGGGTATGTGACACTTTTTTGAAGGGCATCTATAGGAAAGTCTGTGGGAATGTAGACCATTACAAAAGTGCCAAAGGGTTCTTTTTCAAAGGGTAAGACCATTTCAATAAGTCTGAAGGATTGTCTCCATGAGAAAGTGGATCTTTTCAAGAGACATTTACAACTTTCCCAAAGGGTCACAAGCAAAAATTTGAAGGGTATGTTTCACTTTCTTAAAGGGTCATTTCAAAGAACCAAAGGGAGGAAAACAAAAATTCCAAAGGAATTCTTTCAAAAAAATTGTCTGAAGAATTCTTTCAAAATTTTTGAAAAGGTACCAAAATCCATTTCTTTTGGAAATTTTGTCTATTGGAATTCCAAAGGGCATAAAAGATCAAGTAGGAAAACCAAAATAAAAGAAATAAATAGAAGGCTTGAAACAAATGATTTCATTCAAATAATTTGTTTGAAGAAAAGGTCAAAAAATAAGAAGTCTAAAGAGAATACCTAAGGAATGACAGGCCACATAACATCAATTTCAAGCTACAAGGAATAGTTGTTAGAGTTACAAACAAGAGAGTAGGAACCTGAAGACAAATGAGAAGATGACAAATGGTGAGATCTTGAATGGCTGTGCATAACAAATAGGAAATTGATACTTAAATTTGTTACACACCATTTCATAGCTCAATGAGCCAACAAAGAGTAGCTAATGTCAAAACAAATTTTCAATAGCTGACCCCAGTTATAGAAAAACACAATTTGATACATCTTGATTATACTTTTATAACCATCAAAAGTATCTTACATAATGATAGTAACTATTCCTATTACCAGTTGACACATGTCTAATTATTTTTTGCATTTTCATTCACTCGACCTCCCTTCCAAAAAACTCTGTGTGTGTGTGTGTGTGTGTGTGTGTGTGTGTGTGCCTGCGTGTGTGTCTGTATTTATTCTATTCATTTGGCAACCTCTATTGGTTATAGTGAAACTCTAACCATATTTTTACTGATAACTCTTATAGAAATAGTATAAGTCATTTGTCACTCACATGCTGCAGTATTGTGTATTGGTCCAAATTGTGTTGTTCTTTTGTATTCAAGGTTATCTTTCCTAACTTGTTGTCCTCAATTGCCTACCAAATGTGTAGAAAGAGTATTGTTACAGGTCCTTGTTACTATTCTTTCAGAATTTTAATGACATTTTAGAAGTGGTTTAAGAATATATTCTTTCCTAGAATTATCTATTACTCTTCTAAATGTTAAATATCTTCTCGAATCTAACATGTGAAACACTGATGTGACAATGCACAAAAAGTTGTGAGTATGTGTGAAGAAACTTTGTTAGTCTTTAAGTAGTTATTTTAGTAAAATGAGAGGATATCAAATATTGGTGCATCATTGTTTTTTTTATTATTGTTTTATTTCTCCCTTTTCATACACAGTTGATAGATTAGAGAGAGCCTGAAAGGTGCATCAAGGGGAGATAGCCCCTAATCTATAGATTCATCTCAAAAAATTATCACCCATATCAAGAGAGATGTTTCCATTTTTTTTCTTGGATGAAGAGAGTTAAACATCTCTTCAAGGGTGTAAATTCAAACATCAACAATTTTTAGCATGCCCAGTGGAATCTAGACATCTAAGTCCTAGAAGATTGTTTAAGATTGGGATTTTGAAATGGTTACAGATAAATAAGAATATGCATTCAATACATGGTGACTCCATTGAATAATTCAAGTATTTTGTTGATGATCAGTCCTTTCCATGCCAAAGGTGGCCACAAGGTCTACTGCTAAAGGTGCACCTTTTGAATTTGTAGAATTAGCTCCATATTCCACCAAAAGGGTTAGGTTTGTCAATACTCATCCCTAAAAAAGAGAGTTTGAGTTTAAACCTTCCAAATTTATGTTGAATACTATTCCTAATATCTATATTAATATTCCCAATATGGCTAGAAGATAACCTTTTGTACTTTTTTGGGTGGCATCTCCCTTATAGCTTGCCCAATATGATCAAATCCTATGAGCTACTCTCAAAATTATCCCATCTTTTAGTTGGTATGGTCCTATTACTACCATTGAACACATTTTTAATATAGAAAAGTTTTGTAATATCCATAATATTACCCAAGAAAATTTAGCTATTGGGTTACTGGCCTTGTCTTTCAAGGGAAAAGTTTTGGACTAGTATGGGACCCTACTTGTAAATTCTATTGGCTCGTGGGATGAGTTAGGGACCCTATTGACTAGTCATGGAAAACATGATTTCATTGAACTATGCAAGGGGTTTAGTGATATTTTTCCATAAGATTATAGTGTTTGAAGGGTTTTGACCCAAGCTTAGCTCAACATAATATAGATATAGATGAAAATGACAAACCCATCAAATAAATACAAATACCAATCAATCCCAAGATAGAGCCACTTATGAAAAAAGAACTCACTAAGTTGATTAAGTCTAGAATCATATTTCCTATCAAGCATTTTTCTTAGTTGGCTAACTTAGTCCCTGTTAGAAAGAAGAATGGGGAGATAAGATTATATGTGGACTTTAGGGACCTTAATGGAGTATCTTTGAGAGATAATTACCCCTCCCTTCTATGGAACAAATTCTTCAAGTGGTGACAGGCAGTGAGAGCTTTTCTCTCCTAGATGGTTATTCTAGGTACAATCAGATTTTAGTGAAATAAAGTCACCAATAAAAAATAGACTTCACCACAAAATGGGGTATACTTGCCTACATGAATATTCCATTTGGATTGTCAAATGTTTGAGCTAATTTTCAACATCTTATGGATATGGCTTTCCAAGGACTAATCAATGACATTGTACTGGTATATCTTGATGATGTGATAGTTTTCTCCAAGGAAGCAAAGGATCACTTGAATCACTTAAAAAAAAATTTTGAGAGGTGTAGAGAATTTGGGATCTCTCTAAGCCCAAAAAATTGTGAATTTTTTTTTCATGAAGGCAAACTCTTGGGCCACATTATTTATAAGAAAGGTTTGTCTATTGATCAAGAGAGAGTGAATGTTATTTTAGCATTGCCTTTACCTAAGTATAAGAACTATTTTCAAAGTTTATTTGGAAAGATAAATTTCATTAGGAGTTTTATTCCTAAATTTTTATAACCTATTCAATCCCTTGACATCTATGCTAAGGAAGGATGAGATATTTACTTGGATAGGAAGGAGGAAAGAAAGTTTTGAGGGGATCAAGAAAGCCATTGTGCAAGATCCTTCTTTTGCAAGTCCAAACTTCTCAAAAGAATGAAATTTATACACTTTTGGGAATGAATAGGTAATCTCTATCATGATTAGTCAAGCTAATGATGAAAATTTGGAACAACCTGTTGCCTTTTTCATTTAAGGTTTGGAAGAAGGAAAAGGATTGTGTGAGCATCTTGATTCATATTTGATAGAGCAAAGGGAGGTTGTTTTTGGAATTGCATGATGATCTTACAACAATTATACCTTCATCCATGAGGAGTTAGACATAACACATGATTCATTTCCTTCAAACTAGTAAATGTCCATAAGGTCTTGATAGGGCCAAGAGGAGATACTTTGGCTGAAATCCATTCCCTATGTACTAGTTGATGGAGTGATATTTAGAAAATAATTTTTAGGTGTGATTTTGAGATGCATTGATTCAGATTAGATTGACAAAGTATTGCATGAGTTCCATGATTGACTAGTTGGTGGTCACTTTGCTCCAAGAACCACACCTACCAAGATAATGAGAGATGGTTAGTTTTGGCCAACCCTGTTCAAGGACACCCATGCTTGGGTAAGGAAATTCCAAAAGTGTGATCTTTTTGATAGCAAACAAAAGCTAGCTAATTTGCCCCTTCATCTAATCCAGGTTGAGTAACCCTTCATGCAATGGGGTTTGGATTTCATAGGTCTAATCAATACTCCTTCTAGTGTTTGTCACAAATGGGTTTTGACTGCCACTGATTATTTTACAAGATGGGTGGAAGCTATAGCTCTAAATGAGGAAAATGAAAACTTAGTCCTAGATTTCTCTGAAGTTATATTAACCATATTTGGATCTCCTTTAATAATCATTTTAGATAATGCACTAGCCTTCTTAATAACAAGGACAAGTGAATGGGATTTGAAGCATGGACTATCTGAGTCCACAAATAAGAACTTGATCAGGATCATCAAGAGAACATTGGAAGAGAATCAGAGGACTTGGCACACCAAGTTGAAGATAGGATTACCCCAAAGAGAGCAATTGGGAACTCACCATATACACTTATGTATGGAAGGAAAGCTAGACTTCCTATCTCACTTGAGTTACCAGTCTTAGATATTACCTATCAACTACAATTAATGGATAATGATAGCATGGAGGTCAAATTATGTGAGTTGATGGAGATTGAAGAGATAAGAGATCAATTTATGCACACGATGACTAATCCCCAATAGCAAACAAAGAAGTATTTTGATAATAATTCCATGCTGAAGAACATTTTCAATTCCTCTGAAAGCACTTTCATTTTTTTTGTGAAAGAACACTTGCTTTTTCTTACGGTCACTTGCTTTCTTCAAAGGATCACTTCATTTTTCCTGAAGGACAATTTTAACTTATCGAAGGGACTTTTTTTAAAGTCTGAAGGATTGTTTCAGGGAAAAGGTGAACCATTTCAAAATTTTGAAGGGTATGTGACACTTTTTTGAAGGGTATCTATAGGAAAGTTCATGAAAAGGTAGACCATTGCAAAAGTGCCAAAGGGTTCTTTTTCAAAGGGGAAGACCATTTCAAGAAGTTTTAAGGATTGTATTCATGAGAAAGTGGACCATTTCAAGATACATTTACAACTTTCTTAAAGGGTCACAAATGAAAATATGAAGGGTATGTTTCACTTTCCCAAATGGTCATTTCAAAGAACCAAATGGAGCCAAACAAAAAGTCTAAAGGAATTATTTTAGAAAAATTATCCAAATAATTCTTTTGGAAAATTTAAAAAGGTGCCAAAGTCCATTTCTTTTAGACATTTTGTCCACAACAATTCCAAAGGGCATAAAAAATTGAGCAAGAAATCTGAAAGAAATAGAAGGCCCAAAATAAATGATTTCATTCAGATAATTTGTTTGAAGAAAAGGTCTAAAAACAAGAAGTCCAAAGAGAATTCTTGAGGAGTGACAGCCCATAGAATATCAATTTCAATCTATAAGGAATATCCATTAGAGTTACAAACAAGAGAGTGAGACCCTAAAGACAAATGAGAAGATGAAAAATGGTGATATCTTGAACGGTTGTGCATAGCAAGTAGAAATAGGTAATTGATAGTTCAATTTATTACACATTGTTTCACAACTTGATGAACTAATAAAGAGAAACTAATGTCAAAAAACATTTCCAATAGCTGAGCCTAGTTATAGTAAAACACAGTTTGATACATCTTGATTCTATTGGTATAACCATTAAAAGTATCTTACAAAATGATAGTAATTGTTCCTATTATTGGTTGACACATGTCTAGTTTTTTTTTTGCATTTTAATTCATGTGTGTGTGTGTGTGTGTGTGTGTGTGTGTGTGTGTGTGTGTGTGTGTGTGTGTGTGTGTGTGTGTGTGTGTGTGTGTGTATTCCTTCTATTTATTTAGCAACCCCTGCTAGTTATAGTGAAACTCTAACCATATTTTATTGATAACTCTTGAAGAAATAATACAATTCATTTTCCACTCACATGTTGCATTATTGTGTATTATTCCAAACTGTGTTATTCTTGTTTAGTGAAGGTTATTTTTCCTAACATGTTATCCTCAATTGCCTACCAAATGTACAGAAATAATATTATCACATGTCCTTGTTAGTATTCTTTCATAAGTGTAAAGACATTTTAAAAGTAGTTTAAGATGATATTGTTTCCTTTAATTGTCTATTACTCTTCTGAATCGCAAATATCTTCTTGAATCTAACATGTGAAACACTAATGTGACGATGCACAAAAACTTGTGAGTTTGTGTGAAGAAACTTTGATAGTCTTTAAGTAGTGATTTCAATCAAGTGAGAGGATATCAAATATTGGTGCATCACCACTTGTTTTATTAGTTTTTTATTTATCCCTTTTCATACATAGTTGATATATTAGAGAGAGCCTAAAAGGTGCATCAAGGGGAGCTAGCCCCTAATCTAAAGATTCATCTCAACAAAATTGTCACCCATAGCAAGAGAGATGATTTCATTTTGCCACTTGGATGAAGAGAGTTGAGAATCTCTTCAAGGGTGCAAATTCAAGCATCAATATTTATATAATTTGGTATTTCTATTGATTATATGTATATTTTTTATCCATTTTTTTTGGTATTTAACTTGGATCTAGTTTATATCTATGTGCATTTTCACCTTGTATCATGTGGCAATGAAGCATTTAATTTAATTATTTGTATTCACATTTTTATTATTCCATGGATATGTGGATTATTATGTAAATAATGAACCCCCCTTTGACTGGTGTGGAGTCTAGGCCAAGCATAATGGGAGGCCTGAGTCTCCCAAATGCAAAATAACTAACAATCAAGCATACCAAAAATTAAGATAAATAGCCAAAGAGACAACCAAACAAGAACCCAAAGAAAACTAACCACAAAAACATCCATACAATCACCCATAAGAAAGAGAGAGAACCATCAGGGTCCTAGAGGAAACAAACCCAACATGATGACTATATGAGACTAAGCAATAAGCAATACCTTAGGGATCCACAGTGAGCCCCTAACCAAATTGGATCCTAGAAGGACCTAAAATCAACCAATCAAAATCCCTAACCATATAAAAATTAGAGTGTTCCCCCCAAAAGAGGAAGACAATGGGTAGATATTGGTAGATGTGGACCTACGATCAGTAGCAGCATTTAATCTTCCTACCACATCACTTTCACACCTAAGTTCATTTTATTAGTTTGCATTAAAATGGTTTAAACTTCCTATGACTGATCACATGCGTCCAACTACATCCATCTAACTCAATTAATTCATTTTCTCTCTCTCCTTTTCGATATGCTTTTAGAGACTTATAGTGAAAGGAAACCAATTTTAATATATTTGTCTTTGTTTTATTTTGATATATTTTTTGGCATGAAGAAAAATGTGTATGCAGTGAAGCTCTATCTTTTTTTGAGTATGCAACTGAATGAAATATAAACTTGTATGAGAGTATTGTAGCTCTATGAATAAATAAAGTGTAATCTGTATCATGTTTGGCAAAACAAGATTAATGAAAAGATAATTATTCTATGTTTATTTATGTTTTCTCTATGTTTGTGTGTATTTGTTTATTTTCATTGTATCCCCTAATTTTTGAGTTGTTCAATCTGTCAACCTATTATACCCATTAATCTGGTATCATATCTAGCAACTTAAAAACTAGAGAGAGTTGTTGATAAATCTTGGGCATAAGAGAAGATATTAAGGATTAGAGATTAATAAAATAGATTTTTAAAGGGGAAAGGAGAATATTTAATAGCAAAAAAAAAATAGAAGGAAATCATTTTGGAGAAGCCATGGCAGGAATGACTGGTAGTATTTCAGAACCTCAAATACCAATTTTTAAAGGTAAAAATTATGATTTTTAGACCATAAAGATGAAAACCCTATTATGCTCACAAAATTTTTGGGATTTCATGGAAAATGGGTTCCCTGAGCCAGTAAATCAATAGGTATATCAGTCATTGTCATAAGCAAAGAAGGATTTACTCAAAGAAAATAAGAAAAAGGATGCCAAAGCATTATTTTTCATCTGGTAAGCCAAGGAGGAGTCAATATTTCCAAGTTTAATAGCAACTACAATGTCCAAAAAAGTATGGGAAAGCCTGCAAACAACATATCAATGTACAAGAAAAGCTAAAACTACTAAATTATAAATTCTTATGAGAGATTTTGAGATTCTTCATATGAAAGAATCATATAATATAGATTCATTTTTTTACACATGTAATGGGCATTGTGAATCAAATTAAAACTTATGGTGAAAGTATAGATGACCAGAAGATTATAGAGTAAATATTCAAAAGCTTGCCTTCAAAATTTGATTTAGTTGTAGTGGCCATTGAATAATCTAAGGATTTAAATCAACTATCAGTCGATGAATTAATGGGGTCATTTTTGTCATATGAGCAAAGGCTAAACCCTTAAAGGTCATCTTCATTAGAAAATGCATTCAAAACTTAGCTTTAAGTCAATAGAACGAGAGGGAGATCAAATTACAGTAGAGGTAGAGGTCATTTTTTAGTAAGAGGAGGTAGAGAATCTCATCAATTTGAAGGTAGATCAACATCAAGCCCACATACATCTTTCACATCATCAAGAGGAAGAGCTAGAAATCATTTTCAAAGCCATCATCAAGGAGAAAGGTATCATAAATCCAACATCTAATGTCATTATTGTAAAAGATATGGGCATTTTGCATCTAAATGTAGAAAAAGGCAATATGATATGAATATATAAAAGGCAAATTTTAAAAATGAAAACTAGCCCAACATTATTAAACAAAGCACAATGTTGATAACATGTAATGTTACACAAGAGAATTCAAAGGAAGTATGGTTTTTGGATAGCAGTTGTAGTAATCATATGAATGGAAGCACGGAGTTTTTTTGCAAAAATAGATGATTCAGTAAAATTAGAAGGGAAGTTAGGAAATGATCACTTTGTCAATTGGTGCAAAAAGAATATAGGATATACTTTGAGAATGTTTAATGTGTAATGTTGGACAAAAGACCAAGCAATAGGCTAATTGTAAAAGTTGAAATGATGAGGAATAGAATGTTTCCTCTTAAGATCTAAAGTGAAATATGTTTAGAACCTCAAGGATTCCAAACAATTATTGAAGCAACATTTAAAATTTCATTGAAGGTTTAATCTTTGTTATGACACTTAAGATTTCGACATCTAAACTTTATATGTTTGCATTGGTTTTATATAAAAATAATGGTATATGGATTGCCACCAATAAAGCCACTTAAAACAAAATGTTAGAGTTACATACTTGAAAAGAAACATAAACAAAAAAATTTAGTTGGAAAATCTTATAGGGCAAGGCAACCACTTAAAATATTCCATTCAGATCTTTGTAGACCAATGCAAACACCTTCCATAAGTGGAAATCTATATTTCTTGACATTCATTGATGGTTTTAGCTACAAGACTTGGGTCTATTTCATGAAATACAAATCATATGTGTTTGATATTTTCAAAAGAGTTTAAGGCAAATGTTGAAAAAGAAAGTGGATATTATATCAAAACATTGACAACCAATTGAGGTGGTGAATGCATATCAAATGATTTTTTGAATTTTTTCAAGGTAAATGGAATAAGGAAATAATTCATAGTAAGATATACATCTCAACAAATGGAATAGAAGAAAGAAATAAAAGGACAACTATGGAAATGACACAAAGCATTATAAAATCTAAGCATCTACCAAATGAATATTGGGCTAAAGTGGTTGCATGTGTGATATACATTTTGAATAGGTATCCAACAAAATCAGTGATAAATAAGATACCAAATGAAGTTTAGAGCAAGAATAAACATAGTGTTTCACATTTGAGAGTCTTTGGATGTGTTGCATACTCATTGATACCACAATAGTTGAGAAATAAATTAGATGATAAAGGTGAAAAGTGTATTTCTTTGGGATGTATTAAACCATCTATCTAAGGCATATAAATTATACAATATGATCACAAATAAGGTAATAATTAGTTGTGGTGTATAATTTTTTAAAGAAGAATCATGGGATGGAAGCATTGATAAAACAAATACAATTACAACAGGCATACCACATGAAAATGAGATGGTAGAAAATGATACATAAGCAAATGTTCCTCAAGATCCACAATAAAATGTTCTTATAATGCCTTTTAAGGCACCTAGCACTCCAAATCCATCTACTCCATCTAGTAATAACAATATTGAATCATCTAATTCAACACTTACATCATTGAGATCATGATCTATAAACACTTCAAAGAAGACTCCTAGTCTAAAGGAGATTTATGATGAGTCACAAGAAGTGGAAAATATGGATTTATGTTCTGATTTTGTATTTTTAACACAAGTTTATCCCATTTACTTTGAGGATGCAATCAAAGATGATACTTGGATTGTGGCCATGGATGAAGAAATTCAGTCAATTGAAAAAAAAAATCAAACTTGGGATCTTGTAGAGCTTCCTAAAGGAAAGAACATGATTGGAGTAAAATGGGTTTACAAAAAAAAATTTAATGCAAATCAGAAAGTTGAAAAACACAAAGCAAGACTAGTAGCTAAAGGCTTTACATAATAGTGAAGAATATATTACAATCAAACATTTACACCGGTAGCAAGATTTGAAACTATTATAATGGTCTTATCTATTGTAACCCAAAATAATTGGAAACTTTTTCAAATGGATGTCAAATCAACATTATTGAATGGTATATTGGAAGAGGAAGTTTATATAAAATATCCACCTGGTTATGAAGTTCAAGGTGAAGAGCATAAGGTCTACAAGTTGAAAAAGGCATTATATGGATTGAATCAAGCTCTTAGAGCTTGGTATAGCAGAATAGATTCTTATTTTGTGAACAATGGATTTAGAATATATGGAAATGAACCAAATTTATATTTCAAATTTAATAATTAAGGACAAATCTTGATATTATGTTTGTATATGGATGACTTAATTTTTACCAAAAATTTGTCAATTTAATCATTTAAGGTAGCCATGAAAATTTAATTTGAGATGACTGATTTGGGTCTTATGAGATATTTTATTGTCATAGAAGCAAGTCAATCCAAGCAAATAAATTTTATATTTCAATCAAAGTATGCTAATGATTTTTTTAAAAGGTTCAATATGTTGAATGTTAATCCAACTCCTACACTGGTTGTAATGGGTTTAAAACTTAGGAAGGAGGACAAAAGATCAAATGTTGATTCAACTTTATTCAAGAGATTAGTATTAAACCTCATATATCTAACCACCACAAGATTGGACATTATGTATGGAGTTAGTCTTCTAAGATTCATGGATAATCCAAAAGAGTCCCCTAGAAAGCTAGAAAAAGAATACTAAGATATACAGCTGGAACAAAGAGTTTTGGGGTTACATATACATCTTCAGATGATTTCAGGTTGATTGGTTACATAGATAGAAATTGAGGAGGTAGCATGGATGATATAAAAATAACTTTAGGTTATGTTTTTCATCTTGGATCTAGTGCTCTCTCTTGGGCATCAAAGAAACAACTAATTGTTACACTTTCATTAATTGAAGTAGAATACGTTGCACCCACATCAACAACTTGCTAAGTAGTTTAGATGAGAATATTAATTTCAAATTTGAGGCACACACAAGAAGAATATATAAAAATATATTGTTATAATAATTTAGCCATTGTATTGTCTAAAAATCATGTGTTTCATAAATGCAACAAGCATATAGATACTAGATATCATTTCATTTATGAATTGGTGAATAATGGCAATATATGTCTTGAGTTTTGTAAGTTTGAAGAGAAATTAGTAGACATTTTTACAAAGCCTCTTGAAAATAATGTGTTTGAGCATCTATGAGATAGTATAGGCATCATTGATTTATATGGTAGTAAAAATTAACGGGGAGTGTTGGTGGATATAGACCTACGGTTAGTAGTAGCATTTAATCTTCTTGCCACATCACTTTCACACCTCAGTGAATTCTATTAGTTTGCATTAAAATGATTTAAAATTATTACGATTGATCACATGCCTCTAGCTGCATCCATCTAACTCAATCAATTCATTTTCTCTCTCTTTTTATACATGCTTCTAGAGACTTCCAGTGAAAAGAAACCAATTTTAATACATTTGCTTTTCTTTTATTTTGTTTTATTTTTGGCATGAATAAAAAAAATTATTAAGTGAAGCTCTACTTTTTCTAAGTATACAACTAAATGAAATATAAACTTGTATGAGAGCAACATAGCATTGTGGATAAATAAAGTGTAATCTGTATCATGTTTGGCAAAAGAAGATCAATGAAAAGATAATTATTCTATGTTTTTGTTCTATCTATGTCTTTATGTATTTGTTTATTTTCTTTGTATCCCTTATTTTCTGAGTTGTTCACTCCATCAATCTATTAGAACCATTAGAAAAAAGTACATATGTCATAAAATCAAATCCAATCACCCCAACTACTAAATCATAGACAACTAAAGGTCCAATAAATAGAATTCAAATTTGAAATAGCCTGAGATAGGTGCCTACCCATCCAATAAATAATTTACATCATACAACATATGATCCCCCTAGTAGGAGGAGTCGAGTTCCAATCCAAGTATCTAAGACCTTCAAACATAGAGATTCTAAGCCCTAATAAAATTGGGCATTTATCATTTGACATACCCTCTCCAAACTGATATCCAAAATTAGCCAATCCAAAGAGGTTCTAAAGTCCCCCACTAAATAATGAAATATCACCATCCTAGACATCAAAATCATGTTAAGAACAACTAATTAACTCACCCATTAATATCACCAAAAATTGAGGAACAAATTCCTTAGCTGGAGCTAGACCTAAGTATCATGGATTTGGGCTCAAGGGAATCCATGATATCAACTGCCATCTCATACCCCATCAAATTAAAAGTATAAAATATGTCTTAGTATGATGGCCTCCCTCCATTTTTACCTCTAGGAATAGGTCACAAAATCAAATCATCATAACAATTTTTTTTTAAATAGCTGAGAATAGGGGATGTCAAGAAAATCTCATCCCAGAAGTGCCCATCTCCATCTTTAACATTGCTATAAAAATAACATATAAACTTGACAATAAGAGCATGCCTACATTTAAATTTGGTCAAACGAAGATTGAGCGCACAATAGACAGGGCCTAAGTTATGATAACTCTCATGAGCTCCTCGACCAAATGCATACATTAAGGAATTTTTTGACATTAAGATGGTCTTCTTAAGTAAAATAATCCAACCAAGAGAAAGGGAAACACAAGAAGCTGTCTATCAAATCTAACCACCCAAAGTCTTCAGACGATGAGATTGTTGATTCTTAATAGTGCCTGGGTCCAAACAAAAACTACCTTCCAAAAAATAGAATAATGAAAAATTATCAATAAACTAATACCCATGTTCTAAAGAGTTGATAACTCTCAAGTTGGCCAAATAATAGTCCAACGAGACCATCCTTTCACAACCACCTAGACAAAAGGAGTTAATATCTGCTTCAAGGGACCCAAGGATCCCCTCCTTATTTTTTTAATCTAGTCCCTAATACATTGACATAGGGTCTTTCATCATTTCTTCCCTTCCCCAGAATTTGTAAACTGAATGAATATTGGTCCATATCCACCAATACTTATACTGAAGGAAAAACATTATCTTTGCCTAACTTTAAGTCCTTAACTAGATCCATAATAGGGTCTTTTCCATCAACATTATTATCTTTATGCTTATTAAAATGCCTCCCCAAACTACAAATCTTACTTAATTAGATGGCATGGATCCTTTTCTACTCTTCCTTAGCTTCCCTTTCTACCTTTGAATTTTCACACCATTGCTTCAAACTTTTCACTGGACATGTGGATTATTATTTATACTTAAACACATTAATTATATTTTATATTTATGCATCCAAGCCATATGATCTCTAGATTTTATGTGGAAAATGTATTATATAATTATATTTATATAAATGTGATTGTCATTACTAAATTCTTGATAGGATCCATGCCCATTGTGGATGTTTTTTATTGGAGATCTTGCTATTGCCATGTCGAATCATTTAATCTTTTGATAGATTCGGTGTAAATTTTTACCAACTCAATTTATCATCAATATATAAATAAAATTAAAACATAACTAACATCTTTGTTCTATGCACATATATCAAAATCATCATATACATCTATGGTATGAAAATATTTAACTAAATCATAATATTAAAAAAATCTTATTTATGACAACTATAATTGTATAATTAATTTTCTATGATCTAATATAAAATAACTAAAAGATGTATGAAACAAAACATGATCTTTAGTCATATAAAATAATCTCAATTAATGATAATTATGGGTCTAATAAAAGGTTAGGTGAGATGAGGCATTTAATAATAATATAAATTGTTAACATGCATTAATGTTAAATTATATAATTTACATTGATGATATGTGGGTGAGTTGGTAAAGTGATTTGGTTGCTTCAAGCACTACCCAAATTCAAATCTCAATTTGGTATTAGAAGTTGGTTGTAGTTGATTATTGGTATTCTTGGATCGATTGTGATTGTTGATGGTATTTGTAGCCCTGATATGACGATTCATTTGTATTTTCGAGTTGATTATAACCATTTTTGATAATTTTGGTACTTGTGATAAATAATCATTTGAGGATCTAATTCCCAATTATATCCCAAACTAATTAAAACTCTAGTAAAAAATAAATAAAGTAAAAATCCTACCAAAACTAATATCTATAAAAAAATTATATAATATACACAAATTAAATAAAATAAAACATCGATTCAATATTTGTAACTTTTTAAGGTTGAAAAAGGGTAAGAAAATATATAGTCACAATTTTAAACATAAATGTTATTTGTGTCCAAGTTTTATTAAGTTTTTTACCTTATTTAAGATGATAAGTACATACCTGATTTCCAAATTAAAAAAAAGTACATGAAATTGAATAAAATGCCATGAGAAAAATAACTAAGCACATACTATAAATGAATGGTATGAGCATATCTTCGAAAATGAGTAATCCAAATAAGAATGGGATTGTAATGTCCCTTTCTTAGGGGCTCCTTTTTTTTAAAAAAGCTCTGATACCACTATAATATCCCCTGTCCAATAGGAAATATAGCAAGACAAAAGCTCTGATACCACTGTAATATCCCATTCAAATAGGGAATATATAAAGACAAAAGCTCTGATACCACTGTAATATCCCCTACTGATAGGGAATATAGAAAGACAAGAGCTCTAAACAAAGATACGATTTTGCAGAATAAATTCAAATAAATAAATAAACCACAGTAAATCTCTTAACTACCAAATCACTAATCTTATTATTCATCCAGATGATTACAAATGATATCCTCTATCATGCATATAAAATAATATTCAAATACGGTCTTAAAAACCTAAGTATTTCGTAAACTGGAAATAAAACTTGAATCTGGTATGTCTCGGCTTGCTGTGTCAAAAAAATAGTCACCGACGTCGGTTATACTACCGTCGTTAGTCGACTGGGGTCATTAACCTACCGACATCGGTGATAGGTCGGCCGATGTCGATCGCTGTGGATCTCTGCCTGCCGATGTCAATCTCTATGCGAATCTGTACTGATTTGTATGGACTTCGTATGGCCGCCAATAAAGCACACCCTGTTTGTTGGACCCCTGATTTGAAGAACTATGGGCTAATACAAAAGATCTCTATCTGTATAATTTATTGAATAAAACTTATGAAATAAATACCTAAATTACTGTGATAACATCTGTGTGAAGTTATCTCTCAAAATACCTGAAATACTATGATAAATTTTGTATGAAGCTATCTCTCAAATTGGCAATAGATCAGATGATATTGCACAACCTCTAAATCGCACACACTGAAGAGTGGACATTCTCCAATGTAAATGGAATCCTGGAACCCTTGGCTCAGTCTTCACAGAAGAATTCTTAGCAAAATCAATATCAATAATCAATGAATAATCCCAACTCTCTCCCATGAGAAACCCTTATACCCTCAAAAAGATGTGCTTGCCCTAATTAGGGTTTTCTTAAATTAGAATTAGGGTTTCTAAATTAAAATTAGACCAAATAATTAATATTTGATTAAATCAATCAAATATTAATATCTCCCTCAATACATGTCAAATTCTCGAACCGTCTGAAGCTAGAGAACCAGGGAGTGATTCTACACATGACCATACCAAAATAAGGGTGCTCCACTACATGTTAAAAGTCCCTAAATAATAGGAGCTTAGGCAAACGTGTCTGAAAGAACCTGAATGAAAACCAACTATAGAAATTTTGCAAATCAAAGCCAAGCCAAGCTCCATTATGACCCTCTATCCATCTTATCAGCCTATGAAGGTCGCATAATAGGCTAATCATCAAGTCTGAAGATATCACCTGAAAAGGGGACATGACAATCTGCCCCTCCTAAAATTGCTTGTCCCCAAGCAATCTCGAAACAACAAACCCATCAATCCACCTGGATCCCATATGTAGTTATGATCTACACTACTATTAATCAATGTTAGCTCCTGCAATATCCTCTAAAATAGAACAAAGAGGAATCCATAACCAAACTGTGGAATGCAACTCAACCAATCTCTAAAATCACAACTGCCCTGGATGTGTCGATATTGTAGGCTGTGTAATTTGCAACTACCAATTCCATCTACAAAAGATGGTGCCAATCCATCCCATAACTGATCCCTCTGTAAAGTTGGCATGACCAACTGTACCACACTATCATTGGTGTGAGAAGAATCAATCTGGAAACTCAACTCCACTGGTATGCCTTGAACATGTGTGTCAGCTCCAACAACATGTTCCTCAGCAACCACTGTAGGAATGTACTCACCACCAACCATCTCAATATATAAATGGACTAGGTCTGGCACTGGTGAAGACCGTAAATGCTCCAACTCTGCAGTCACCTCAGCCAAATGAAATTGTGACTCCTTGAAAGCCAACTGCGTACTCTCAAGAATCTCAGAAGTCACCTCGAGCTACTGAGTAAGCTCACTCACCTTATCTTCCTTGACCAATAATGTATCATACATTGTGCTACCCCACTCCATAAGATAATCTCTATTAGCTACCAACTGCATATAATCCTGTCTCAAAATCTGAATAGCCTCCCATAAAGAGTGGATCTCTGTCAAGGATAAATAATTGCCTCCCCACTCAATGCTAGTAGGGGAACCCCATCCATAAATTGCTAACAACTGACGAGTAGCATCGAAATGCTTGCAAGTGATAGCAATGTCTCGCTCACTAACTCTCAGTTGACTAGACACATGATAGCGCTGGCTAGATTGTCTCCTATAATCCTCCTCTGATGCACAGTCCAAAAGAGTAGACTCATAATCACTGACCTCTATAGTACTACCATCCATACTCTGCAAATCAACTCCATAGCTCATATCAACATCCAGAGTATCAAACGTTGTAGCATCATTGAATAACTCTTTTGTATTGAAAAAAAATGCCGAGGAAACTAAGTCCTCAAAATTGTCCACTGCATTCTCCTGGGTGACATCTGCAATAATCAGATCCTGGGACTCTTTTACAATCTCGGCCATATCTAAGAGATCATCAACCCTTAGTGCACTAACATCTAAGCACACCTCCACACTCTGAATGCAAGCATCAGACTCATCCTCATCTTCACTATCTCCTATCTCATAATAATCATGGGACATGCTGCTATCTTGTCTAATTGATATGTAGTGCTCTCTCCTTAGCTTAACAAAGTGATCAAAAGACAACCTCTCCCGAACTTGAGGAGTTAATAAGTCCCACTCCTCATTCAGTGTCATAAGAGTGTCCCACTATTTTTGAATACTTAAAGTACACATGATTTACTATCCGATTCCCTTATGTGTACTCAAGTGAAAAATAACTCACTTAAAGAAAAATAAAACAGCAACTTGAAAAATAATAACTAAAAATTAGCTAATTTTAAAAGCTTTTGGGGCAAAATTATCAAAAAATGATTAGGGGAAATTAAGTTTTGACTTAGCAAGGAGACGTGGGCAAAAGTCCTTACAACGTCATTTGCATGCCTTGCAAAGAAAGAAGAGAGCTAGTGTTGCATGATGCAAGGAGCAGTTGACCATGGATTTGTGTTGTAGGTGTTGTTATGCATGCATACTTAGCTCTTCTCTTGTCATAACTATCTCTGCATGCCCTAGCCCTCTACCCTCTATGCTACTAACTTAAATCCCTACAAACCTTTGCGTACCTGCAATACTTCTTCAAAACCTCTACATTTCTGGCTTCTACTATTGACTGTCGTGCACGTGACCCGTGTTCCTAGCTTCTGCTAGGGAGAAAAATCTTACGTTTGGATGAAAAAGTTTTTGTAAATTACTAAAAACTGGCTGGAAACTGTTGACGACTTATGCCTTTGTAGATTGCCATCTATATATCTCATGCTGGCGTCATGCTTAGAAACGTCAGGTGGCTGCAACTTGTTCAGTTGGTGCTGAGATTTGGTTAACCCAAATCTACTCTAATACCATTGTTTCTGATACCACTATAATAGTGTTATCACTGTACAGACCAATCTACCCAAACTACCCAACAGGATGGTAGGACAAAAGCTCTGATACCACTGTAATGTCCCTTTCTTAGGGGCTCTTTTTTTAACAAAAGCTCTGATACCACTGTAATATCCCCTATCCAATAGGAAATATAGAAAGACAAAAGCTCTAATACCACTGTAATATCCCCTTCAAATAGGGAATATATAAAGACAAAAGCTCTGATACCACTGTAATATCCCCTACTGCTAGGGAATATAGAAAGACAAGAGCTCTAAACAAAGATACGATTTTGCAGAATAAATTCAAATAAACAAATAAACCATAGTAAATCTCTTAACTGCCAAATCACTAATCTTATTATTCGTCCAAATGATTACAAATGATATCCTCTGTCATGCATATAAAATAATATTCAAATACAGTCTTAAAAACCTGAGTATTCCACAAATTGGGAATAAAACTTGAATTTGGTACGTCTTGGCCTGTTGTGTCAAAAACACAATCACCGACGTTGGTTATACTACCGTCATCGGTCGACTGGGGTCATTAACCTATCGACGTCAGTGATAGGTCAGCCGATGTCGGTCGCTATGGATCTCCACCTATCGATGTCGGTCTCTGTGCGAATCTGTACTGATCTGTATGGACTTCGTACGATCGCCAATAAAGCACACCCTATTTGTTGGACCCCTGATTTGAAGAACTATGGGCTAATACAATAGATCTCTATCTATATAATTTACTGAATAAAACTTATGAAATAAATACCTGAATTACTATGATAACTTCTGTGTGAAGTTATCTCTCAAAATACCTGAAATACTATGATAACTTTTGTATGAAGCTATCTCTCAAATTGGCAATAGATCAGATGATATTGCACAACCTCTGAATCGCACACACTGAAGAGTGGACATTCTCCAATGTAAATGGAATCCTAGAACCCTTGGCTCAGTCTTCACAGAAGAATTCTTAGCAAAATCAATATCAATAATCAATGAATAATCCCAACTCTCTCCCATGAGAAACCCTTATACCCTCAAAAAGATGTGCTTGCCCTAATTAGGGTTTTCTTAAATTAGAATTAGGGTTTCTAAATTAAAATTAGACCAAATAATTAATATTTGATTAAATCAATCAAATATTAATATCTCCCTCAATACATGTCAGATTCTCAAACCGTCTGAAGCTAGAGAACTAGGGAGTGATTCTACACATGACCATACCAAAATAAGGGTGCTCTGCTGCATGTCAGAAGTCCCTAAATAATAGGAGCTTAGGCAAACATGTCTGAAAGAACCTAAATGAAAACCAACTGTAGAAATTTTGCAAATCAAAGCCAAGCCAAGCTCCATTATGACCCTCTATCCATCTTATCAACCTACGAAGGTCACATTAGGCTAATCATCAAGTCTGAAGATGTCACCTGAAAAGGGGACATGACAGGGATGGATGGATGGTAGTTTGTTTTTAACAATTCATTTTTTTAAAATAAAATATAATACATATTTTTTAAATTTAGGAAGATATTAAAGAATATGTAATTTTACATATCATAATTAAAAATTGATTTTAACATAATAATTATTGGGACTTTTTTTTTAAATATAATATATTTTTTTTTTTATTTAAAAATATATTAAAGAGTATATAATTTTACAAATCATAATTAGAAATTAATCTTAACATATAATATTATGGTTCTATTAATAATTAGTATAGATGTCTTAAATACATTTATCTAAAATATGTTGAGAGATATCAATCTTGAGGTACTTATATTGTGATGTAAGTTAGATATGCACCTTAAAATTGATATCTCTCTATGTATTTTAGATAGATATATTTAAGATATCTATGCTGATAGCACTCACATGTGTAACATGCACATTTAACAATAAATACTAATTAATGCATCATTTCATATTCATCCAAATATTTAATATATATCACATTCAATGATAATTAAAGAAATTAATTTCATATACATAAAAATGTGAAAATAAGTATAATATATGTGATATTAAATATGTAAAATTATTGTAGTTCTAAGGACTTGAGTCTCATTTCCTCAGGTTTCCATTTGGAAAGTTGTTTTCATGTTTTTAACTTCTCATATCTGTCGTATGAAAATGAAAACCAAATTTTGAGTCTTTTCAGAGACTTTACTCGTGAGATGGCCACAAATATTAACCATGGTCTTTCTATATGCCCTATATCAATTTTTGTTTTAGAAAGAGTCAATCCTTATGATTTATGTATGGACGATCCCCAAGCCAATCTTAAGGGTAGTTTTTGTGTTTGTCCCCTTTGTTTTGGTGCAATTCAAATTATATGTGGAGTTTCATCTACAAATAACATTCCATAATAACTATGAAATTCTACCATAACATATGTAGGTGGCTCTGATGGGTAACTTCCATGTTTATATACTATGCTTTGAATATATTCATCTAGTTCAAACAATATTCTCTCTTCAATATAATTTTTGTGAGACAACTCTATCTTACTTTTGATTGTACATTTTTACTATCAAATTTGATAATTGTTAAAATATTTCACAATATCTAAAATACATCTCTAAACCTTGTATGTCACCTCTTTTTCTCTAGTTCTAGAAATGAATTAATTGGGTCAATTACTATTTAATTCATGTATTTAACTAATTAAATGTTTATGTGTATGTGCATCACAATATCTATATTGAATTTATGGGTCTTTTTATTTGAAATATTAATATTTAATTAATAAATTAAAAAAAATTGTAGTAAAGTTTTTTTACAATTTAGTTTGTAACATCACAATAATTAATTAAGTTGAAAACGGTCGAGAAAGAGTGGGAGAGGGAGTTGTGCTTTGTAATGTCTATAAAATATCAAGTGATAATTGACATAAATTTGACATTCATTTGACCATTATAGGAAAAAAATCTTTTTACTTAGAGAAGGAAATTGAAAAATTACAATATCATAGGCATACATCGGAGTTTGAAAATCTATTTTTAAATTTTTTAGCCCAACCTAGTGGTGTAACTAAATTGAAGTCATATATCACCAATCAACAATAATTTTTTGGAGAAGGTAATAGAATCATATTGATATCTATTGATGTCTTTTAAATAGATTTGTTTAATATATTCATACTTGTATAATTTATCTATTAAATATACATATTTATAATAATTAATTTAAGTTCATTTACATAAAATATACAACCTTTAACATTTGTTTGTTATTTTTTCAAAAATATTAAAAATTAGTAAAAACTTTTTAAAAACTTCTTTTTAATGATTCTATTAATAACGACTTTATTATTTTCTCCTCCAATTTCACAAGTGACAATGGCTTCTATCTAGTTACATCCATTTGTTGGGATTGAAATCCTATCATATAGACAAAATATTATAATTTCTATGTTAGACATCAAATTTAAAGTTAAAATTGATATGTGACAATCAAATAAACATCAAATTTAAGATCAAACATAAAAATGAACAACTTACTCCATTACACTCCACCCTATTACTATCATTATAAAATATATAAACACAATTAAATTCATTAACCTATTAAAAAATATTAAATAATATTTAAACATTTTATTTAAAAATTAAAAGTTATTTATATAGTTATTTTTTAAAAATAAATAATTTTAAACATCAATTTGATTTAAAAGAAGTCTAACTCATTCTATAATGTTACAGGCAGTATATATACAATCATACTATTTTTTCTCCAAACAAAAATTCACCTTGAAATATGCTTATAAATTTATTTTTAAAATATCTCTATAAACTCTCTCATCAAAATAATAAATATTCTATTAATAATTAACTCTTAACAAAAATATTAATTAAACACAACCACCCAAACGCAAAATCAACTATCAAATAGAGAAAACAATGACCCATTTTTATAAAAAAAACACACTGGGTAATGAAGAGCACACAATTTATGGAAATATTATTGATTCCTGATCTGGGAAACAAATCAAATAAAAAATTGGCACGATGATGCAGGTATTAGGGTTATGTTCACTTAGAGGGGCTGTTATTCAAGAAATTGTTTACAAAAGGCATAATTTCCGGGGTTCTTTTGCGGAGATACTTTCTTACACTGTGCTCCGCACATCTCTCTCCCTCTTCCCACTTCTCTCTACTCTCACTCCTCTTTTCTTTAGAAACTCTGCATGTAAACAACAGCATTCTCTTATTTCATATGAAATATAAAAAATTAAAAAACTTCTTAAAAATAAAAAAATTGGAAGATTGTAAATGTTTATTTCTGGATATAATTATGAGAATATTTTTAGACCAACATTTGGAAATTATATTTCATGATCCATCGTGATTAAAAATATTCACAAAGTTCATTATAATCTCCATAAAACTGTTGTAATACTAATACTGATATGAAATTTAATTTAAGGATATTATTTTTTCATAAACAATTTGTAGAATAAGAAACGCATTTAAAAAAAGAAGTGGTTCAAAAATACCTGATATCAGGGTTTGTTATCAAGTTCCGAGCCAACTGAAAAACACATGCCAACAGCCACGCCTGTGGCTGCAAAGAGTGGATATATCTACATACAATACATACATACCCAGAAGCTTAAAATATGTAATTAATTAATTAGAGAGATGATATTAACCAGGCAAGGGACAAACCTCTAGTTTTATCCAACGCCCCATTGCTCTAGATTAAATAACACGTCACAGATCGGACTAAAATAAATGAAATGAAATAAATGGGATGTTTTTTGCATTTCTCCACAATTCCGGATTAGGGCTTGCTAGATGCCCAAACAATTCCTGTGCAGGCCCCAACGGTACAAAAGTGGTTGGAAGCATAAATAATATTTCATTTGTCTTGCCTACGATATCTATTTTGTAGGCCAATTATTTTGGTATAAATGGAGTTTCCAGCATAGATTACCTGGACAATCATCCCTTCAAATATAATTACCGCGGCCAAAACCTGCCGTCAAGTCTGCTACAGCCAGAGATGGGGACGTAAGTAAAAGTCCTTAAATTCAATGGCACCGTGCAGGGTACCAGTATTATGAGCCATGACAGCCATCCTATTCAGATTCATCGCTATGATTTTTATGTTGTATGTCAAGGGTTTGTTAATTATAATTTATAAATAGTGTGTAAATTTTAAGGGTATTTTTTTTAATTTTATTGATCTGTCAGTTATTAAAAATTAAAGTGAACTACTCACTCCATTACACTTCTTAATTGTTAGTGTAGATTACGACTCAACATAATTATTGAGACCAACATATTTAATTTAATATATAATATTATAGTGATCTGAACATATAATATTCTAATGTATCCTCAAAAAATTAGATTCTTTTATATCCTGAAGAGTAGGAAAAAACTTTTCTTACACTAAATATATAAGATCACAGGGAAAGAAATGTAATTGTTTTGTAAAGAAATGTAATTGTTTTGTTTAATGGTTGTAATTATTTGTGAAAATATAAATTAGGGAAGAAATTTTTGTCTCATTTAAGAGAAGATTAAGTACATTTCCAAATAAAAGAAGGTAATATATTTAAATTGGGTAGAAACAGTGTTTATGTTATTTATAAGGAAATTATATAAAATAAAGGTTGTATAGTGATTAGTTTCTATTTTTGAATTAAAAATTGTTTATGGTTAAATATTTGTTCATAAACATAAAGATTACAATTTGATTAATCTTACTATTAAATATTTTATAATTGAAAATTGTTTATGGTTGAGTATTTATCTATAAATATAAGGATTGTAGTATGGTTAATTTTGCTGTTAAATATTTTATAACGAATTGCTTATAATTGAATTAATTAAATCGTATTTTTGTGGATATATATTTAATAAATAGTAGTTTTTTTATCAGACCATTATTCATAATTAATAAATGTTACCTAGTATTGGTAGTATTTTTTGTAATTGAACTTAAAATTAATGTTATATTGATATTACATTGTCATATGAAAAATAATATATGAATATATTGATATTTTAGAGAAATTGATTAACAAAATTTGTAATTTTGTTATCATTAGAATTTTTATAATATGACTTACTATTTCATTTCATTGGCATGTAATTGTTATGATTAATAAGAATCATAAAGAAAATGAAGGATTTTAAAAAATAATTTAAAAAATTACACACTTTTAAGTATTAATGGTATAGTTAAAAATTACAATATTAATATTATAAAAAAAATACAATTATAATTTCCAAAATGTACTTTAAAAAATAAGTAATATTTATGAAAATAAGTAACATTTATGATAGGAAATTATTTAAGTAGTATTTATGATAAGATTTGAGATGCTTGACAATTAATTAATTTTTTAGAATTTTAAATTTTTTTGTTACAATATATTAAACTTAATATTATTAAAAAAAAATGATGATATAAATAGTTAAAATAAAAAATCTATAATAATTAATAATGATATGAGTTATCATAGTAATTATTTGTTATGATGTCATCATAACAATATTTTTAAATAACATCCCTGAAAATATTCCAATATTTATATTTAAAAAAATTAGAAAAAAATTATAATTGTTAAAATCATATATATTTTTAAAAAATTAATTGAATGAATTATATAGATTATTTACCCAAATAAAATTGCTAGTGCCTTATCTTGTCAAGGACTAATAAAACTTTCAAATGAATGAGTGATGTCTTTTGAGATCAAGAACCATAACATACCAATAAAAGTAAAAAAAAAATAAAAGAATAATAAAAAAATCTTCATATTAATTATAATACAAGGGAATAATTGTTGATAAACACGATTAGAAAGTAAAAAAAATATGAGATTAAGATAAATGGAAATGATATAAAATGTAAGTATTTAAATTCAAAATTGTGTTAAAAATAGTTTATTTACGTATTACATGAGCCAAAAAAATAAATAAATTAGTGTGACTAAAAAGTATTTTTTGTATATTTTATTTTTATATTTATTTTTATGTATTATTTTATTTTATTTTTTAATAGATAATAATAAGAATAAGAGATTCTTTATTTTATAGTAAAAAAAGATTTGATTAGTAAATAAAATTAAGAAAAAAAAATCTTTTAAAAGATTAAAAGGAAATAGCAAAAAATTTTAAAAATCAATCAATCCCAAAATAACAAGCCTATTATTATAAAGAAGATCAAAGAAATGAGGCCCAAAAACTTCACATCTTAAAATAGTCTTGGAGTGCATAAGGGAAGAACTACCAAGGAACCACCTCTGAGAAGCACGAATGACATCACTAAAATCCTTCGTTACTAAATACTGGAATGTCTTTCAAGTACTAAACCAATATCACTACTCAGAAAACTTTGGTGACATAATTTTGTCTAATATATACTATTCACCAAACACCATTGTATAATATAATATTAATTGTTAATATTTTTCCAACATAAGATATTATTTCAACACATGTTTATAGCATATTAAGATCTTTTCATCTTAAGTAAATTAGTATGCCAATTTTCTAAATATGGGTGTGTACTGATAATTTGGTATTTCTTGGTTTCTTTTAATTTTTATAAAAGTTTTAATTTCCTATTTATAGAAAAATAATATAATATATGACATCATCAAAAGAGAAAGAGAGAGGGCGCAGGGGGAGGGAGGATGATGTTTGAATGCCCATTCAAAAAATTAATTGAATTATGTGTGTACTTCACATTGTAAGTTGGGGTTCAAGGGGAACCTTGGAGGAAAAGCAACTTAATATGCATAAAACGAGCTATATACGAAATTGATTTATTGAATTTCATAGAATATAAAATGCAAATGTGGAATAGAATAAGGCATGAAATAATAAGGTGAAAATAGATATAGAACCATAATCATAAGTTTGTATTATGCTAAACTTTTTACAATCTGAGAGATCTAATGCCGCTACCACAAGACTTTTAACTCTTATTATTCTATGGTTTACATAATTGTGTCTAACCTACAAAGAATGGAAGTGAACATTATTATACAATGCAAGAAGATGAAGTGTTAGTTGATTCATTATAATAGTTGGTAATAACGGTTTCTTAAACACAAATTTCAATGACATTAATGACTATCATGACTAAAAAGTTGTTGACTAAAATTTTGACACTATTGGGGTTGTGCAGTAACACAAAATTGAATTTATAAGGAATCACTTTGCACATAGGCATAGAACCTATTGACATAACTACTAATCGATGCACGAGGTTAGACATGAAATTTCAATACTATGTGGTATGAATTAGTGGCTCAAATCCTCTTCAATCAGTTGTCCCTCTTTGAAGAGTTATGGTCCCCACTTCATGCAATTAAAAAAGAAGTTTGGGAGATAAATTGGTAACCTACACCTATAGAAACCATTTTCCATAGGAAGGCCTTCAACCTACTTCAATGATTTGGAAGAGCAGGATCTCTTATCGATGTGTCCATTTGACCTGACTGTCAATGAATTGATCTGATTTTGATGATGCTTACAATCAAGATTTATCTTTATCTATTAGAGAGTCTCTATATTGTCTAAAGTATCCAAGAAAGGTGTAAATTAATATCATAAGAATTCAACATTGAAGGCTAGATGAAATTCAAGATAAGTCAGAATATTGATCTCAAAGGCATTATCTTTTAATTGTTTGGTGATGGTGTAATGCACATACTAAAGTGTATGAAGCTTGTGGTAAAGTCCTATAAATATTAACTAGTGCAGGTGTAGCCTGACTTAATCACCGACCTAGAAGGTGTGTGGTGTATGATGTTTATCATGGCACTACTTGTAATTTGAATTTACCTATTAAAAAATGGTTTGCACCTATCTCTAAACATGTTGAATGTTCTTAATGAATTGAACATCTTTTTCAACTTCCTTTTAAGTTTAAATAATTTTTAATATTAATGGTAGAATATGATAGGTTACAGTAATGGGTGCCAAAGGCTAAAAACCCTAACAAACATGAAAAGGGTTGTGTGCAGTAAAGTTGTGAAGAGATCTATTATAGTTATGTTAAATGAAAGGAAGCATTTAATCCCAATACTCTTAGAAGATGCACTATCATCTTATTGACCACTTTCATCTATCCATTAGTATGGGGATGGTGTTTAGATTTATGTCTAACATATACCAAAGTGATCTCAAGAAATGGCTCAAAAATTTTGTGTCCCTATTAGACAAGATATTCTATGGGATTCCAAAGTGAATCTAGGTATATTGAAAGTACATCTAAGATGTTTCTATAACTGATATAGCTTTGTTATAGGGTATGACTTTTCCATATTTGATAATTTATCAACTAATATATATACGCAATCATTACCTTTCTTGGTAGTAGGGTAACCTAAGAGAAATTCCATGCAAATAAGCTCCTGTGGTCATGTCATAACCATAAAAAGTGTGTATAGACTTAACATCTTGTTGATTGGCATAGATATATCTAGAGACATTAGACCTGATATGTGACCAATAGAAATATTTTTTTCAACACCGCTAGAGTCTTTTCAATCCCAAAATGTGCTAAAACCTTGTTGAAATGAGCCTTCCATATATTAGTTTTTCTCTCTCTACCTCATGCAAAATGCAAAAGTGCCTAAGATAATAAATAAGTCCATCCTACATGTATAAATATAGGACTGAGCTACTATAAAGCATATGCTAATACATATCTATAAAATATGTTCCAAATGGATACAATTATATAAATAGTATGCTTTATTGCATAGTGTGGAGGCACTTCCTTTGGTAGCTATAACACATCTTCATATTCTTCCAGCTTGAGATATAATGATCTACTTTCTGCATTGATGTTGGAGGATATTTAGTATCTGTAGTGCCACAAGGACTTTATTATGTTTAGATCTTACAATAAAAAGCATGAACTTATTACTAGATGTAACTAGATTATTAAGCTACTTAGTGTTAGTGAGTGATAGCTTTGGAACTAATTATGGTGTGTAATAAATCATATCATCAACGTTTATGACAACATTTATAGGATTATCTTCATGTATTACATGCCAATGATAAATATATTGTTGACCTAATAGAATATCACACATCTCTCTATTAGAGATATGTCATAAAGGACTATATCCTAAAAAGGTTTGATGTTGCACATTACTGAAGATTGCTAAGTGATGCATTTCTTAGATCCCACACTAAATCATCCAATCGAGTATGATTGTGGGTGAGGTGTTAATGACAAGTTAAATCTATGAACTAATTTAGGATAAATCAGGTTCTTCTAACTTCCATTGTTAATAATAAAATGCACAAGTTGGGTACCTATCGACATTTGATAATGGAACAATATTTTTGCTTCCTCTATTTTTTAGGGGTAGTATAAATGTCTATTATACACACCATGGTGTTAAGATCAGATTCCATATGTTTACCTTTATCTAATGTTTTGGTTATAGTTCCCTTTACCTCAAGTTATGTAAGAAGAGTTTTTATAGTGTATCATTCTTCATTGGAATGACTATTAAAGTTTTGAACTATACACCACTTTCCAATCTTGGACTGCTTATTTTGATCATCTAAGGACTAATTTTTATTATTTGGAGCGTGTTTATAGTTATTCCCTAATTTTAATTTCTACGTAGAAGATTTACAATTTTTCTTAGTTTGAGACTTTGAATATTTCATCTTAGTCTCAGCCTTGGCTTTTGATTCAATCTTACAATCACATGTGTAGGCTTCCTTAATGGAAAATATAGTCAAAAATTCTAGGTCTAACTAGATATGAAGTCTCAAGCCTAGCCTATATTTTAAAACAATAGTTTTCCATGAATCTTGCATCCCATGTTTAGACACCATGTATGAAAAAAAAAACTTGTGTATTTCTACACAAACTACTCTTTGCCTTGGCACACCTAAGAGAACTTGATGTATTATTCATCATAGTTTCTAATAGGATAATAGGTTATTTTTTAGTGCCTCTATGAAACCATTCCATATGTCTATAGATCTGTCTAAACTGAGATCTTCTTCATGTGTAGTGGATTAATTTTTCCACCATTAATAACTGATAAAGAAACTTTTAGAAGGACAAATGTGATTTTATCTTGGTTAGAGATATGCTTAACCACATAGTATGAGTAGATGAGATTATGCCAATTATCTAGTGCATCTGCATCTATTTTTCCTTCAAACATAGGGATGTCTAAATTGACTTGTATTTTATATGGAATTTGTGCAAATGGAGATGAGAATGAGAGGTTGTTGGTATATTCTATTACTTGATAAGGAGAGAAACATGATCAAAAATAATTTCTTTTTTACATGCATGTATTTCTTCTAAATATTCCCTTCATATCTATAATGCATCTTCTATCATTTTTTTGAACATCTTTAGAGTTGGCATCATTTTATATTTATCTCCCATCTAAGTACATGAATGAATGTGTGATAAAGGGTCATGAATATCGATCACTAACTTCCTGTAATTAGATCTTGTGTGTGTGTGCATATAAGTAATGACTAAAACTTCATGAACACCATAATACCACATAGGGATGATATGAAGTGTGATTGATCTTATACCACTAATCCAAATCCTAGGATAAGACCCATTAAATAACCTAATTGATGTGGACTAAATAATTTATATGTAGAAGGAATTTATTGAATTGCATATAGCATGGAATTTATTGAATTGCATATAGTATGAAATTTATATGGGGAAGAGAACAAGGCAAGAAATAATAAGGTGATAATAGATATAAAACTATAATATAATGTTTGTACTATGATAAGTTATGCAAAATATAAGATATTTGATGTTTATAATAGAAGACAACCTAAATCTTATTCTCCTATGGTTCACACAAAGGTGTCTAACCTTTAAATAATGGAGGTGTACATTATTATAAAATGTAAGAAGATGAAGTGTTAGTTGACCCATTACAAAAGTTGGTAATAATTAATTCATAACCTCAAAGTATAGTGACATCACTGACCATCATTATTGATAAGTTGTTGACTATAGTAATAACACTGTAAGGGCTATGCAGTAACACATAAATGGATTTACAAGGAATCACTTGGTATTTCAGCATGAAACCTACTGATGGAGTTACTAATCAATGTATGAGGGTAAATGTGAACTATAATAATATTGTTAGAGGTAAAATCCAATAAGAGGGGGGTGAATCAATGGTGGCAAATAATCTAATTCAATTTCCAAACTCTTGAAAATACTTAAGCATTCAATACAAACATTCATGAAGCATACAAATCATTCATAGAAGTGAACAATAAACATAATGTAAAATCACATACACAACACAATATCTATGTGGGAAACCCTCTTAGGGAATAAAAACCAGTCTTAAGCTTGAAAACACATGGACTACTATCCTATAAGATGCTCACAAACAAGATACTGATCAAGTCCTTCTGACCAAGAAACTTCAGTCAAGTCCTTTTGACCTATAACCTTGATCAAGTCCTTCTGATCAAAGGTCTTTAGTGAAACCCTATTTCACAAGGAGAAATTGCCCCTAAGGAAGATTAGAACCTTAAGACCCTCTATGAGAAGAACACTTCCACCTTAGATCTAATGTATTCAACACTCGATGATAGGCTCTTGATTATGTAACAACTACACAATATCTCTATCTAAAATAGGCCTCTTACATATGCATGTCACAAAATCTTTACTTTTCCACTCAAACTATTCATATTTGCACACTCGGACCTCTTCACATATCCACAAACTACAAAAGCAATATACTAACATTAGGAACATGACCTATAGATCATACACATAGTCAACCAACTATTATGCCCATTAACTCCACCAATAGGCACACTACCTATCCTTTGCTCCACAAACCATACACATAATCTTCTCATATATCTCTCCCTAGTCTCTCACTCACAAGTCTAGAACCCAACACATATGTTTCTAGTATATATAGATAAATCATGAATTATCAATTCTACATTAATACTTGTCATCCATAATACATTCCTTCACCCTTAATTCATCTCATATGGGTCACACTTAATCATAATCCCCTTTCAAAATAGACCTAGGTTACTTTTAGTTCATATGGAGACCCATTCATCTTTTTGATACATCTCTAAGCAAATTAAGAATATAGAACCATTTAAAAATACATAGGTTCACTCCCCATATCCCCTAAGACATCCTCAAATTATCAAAGTCACATTTTCTCACCTATGCGTATACTCAAACAACTCAAATAGAGACCTTATACATAGAAACACCATTATCAAACATATAGTCAGCTTCTTAAGCATTGTTTATACTCAAGATCGATTAATCATACCTCTAAAATATTCATAAGGTATCCTCAAGGAGTCTAAAACACTCCCAAAAATCCAATTCACCATTAAACATTGAAATAACATCAAAATGAGCTCAAACATCCTTCTCAGGTCACTTACAAAATAAGAATGAACACATAGTTAACTTTTAACATTTATATCTTTGACTATACATATTTCCATATCTATAAACTAGGTTTATTAGATGCACAATGGATTCCTCTTCATCTTTTATTTTAATGACATGAGAAAATTTAACTTCTATCTAAAGATATGGCCCAAAGACTAGACACTAGTATTTCCCTTAGAAAATTCAAATATTCAAATGGCAATGGTCACAGTTAAACCTTGAACACAATGATGACATCTCATGTCCTCTTAGCACAAATCAAATATGCTTCATTGATATTGATCAATATTTAACATATAGGCACCAATATTAAAATTTTAAACCTCAATCACTTTGACCTTATATAGTGCAATCATGAAATGTTGACTCAACATGATCCATCGATCTCTATAGATCAATCAAGTCTTTAACAATCAATGCTCACCATTGGATCCTTATCATGTACCTTTGCTTAGTCATTAAACATCATGCACCTTTCTACATCTTTTTTCTTCCTAACTTCTTGGATCAACACACACCATTGATCTTGCTCATACTTTAACTCTTTCAAAATTGACTAAGTATGGGGACCCTTTCAATATGCCTGAGTAGCCAATTTTGACCCTTAATAAAAAAATTGTGCTTTAATGATTTATTTCAAATTTGGAATAGATGATAATTTATCATAGGATATTCCAACCATATAACAAACAACTCCTAGAACCCTCACACATGTGAGATATAATGCCATTAAAATTCCTTCTCAAAATCTTCTATCATAGAGCCAACTATGTTTAGATTTTATTTAGAAGACCAACTTTGCTCCTTCATAACTTTGTCCATGATTTAGAGTATTATATAAAATTTAGCACAAATCAACTAGGCTCAAAACTAAACAAACCCATATGATCAATTTATCTTGACACTTTCACATGTGCAAGATAAAACACCATCAAAATGTTCACTTGGTTCTTCTTGCCACATTACAAAATTAACTAAGTATGGGAAAACAAATTCAAACTACTTGGGAGCCCAAATTTGCATATGCATATATCTTTATTCACTTCATCACATGATCTAATAAACTATTGTAAATAAACTAGGGACAAAAATGAACAAACCCATATGATCACCTTATTCTAAAATGTTCGTACATGTGAGATATGCCATCATCAAAATGCTTATAGTCATGAAAGTGTCTGGATAAAGAAGGTTGGTAAGCCTGCATGGTGGTTCTTAATGGTGTGTAGAGAACTTAAGATTCTCAAGTGATGTAATTGCTTAGATTTTTGAGGGGGAGTTCCTCTCAGATGTTTCTTAGTGAGTTACATCAGTTTTCAGTTCTTTTGTGTGTTCTTGGTTGAAGAAATGTATTGACATGAAGAAAGAGGATTTTGTCAAGGCAAGAAGAAGTTGGATCGAGGTAAGGGGGAGTTTGTATCATCTTTATAATATGGTCCTTTCCTATTTGATAGTCTTTTCAAATCCTCAAGATCAGTTGGTGCCCAATTTGTCATTATGTCAAAGGGGGAAAAAGTTCCTAATTTGGGAGTGCTTGAAGAGAGAGAAGGTGAGTTGTATATATTACTATATATGATGTTTTATTGCATAAATGAAAAAGGGATAAATTTTTGGAGAGTTTTAAATGATGTCATGGAGTTTTCCTTGTGAGTGGATGAAGCTCCTTGATAGCTTAAGTAACAATGACAAATTGTTTAATGTGCTTGCTCTAGTGTGTTTTAGGTTTTCTTGGTTGATCTTTAGTTTTGGAAAGATTAGAAATGTTTAGGGATGATTATTTTGATTAGATCATTTGAAAAAAGTCCCTAATATGTTATCTATGCTTTGATAGCTTGTGTACATAAGTGGAATTCATTTGGTAGTCCATAGTTTTCATCTAGACATTTTGGGTCCAGTGGTAGAAAATTTGAGTAGACAATTTGATGATGTCACCATTACCATGTGGTAATGAGTTAAGGGGAGTTAGTCATATGGTCATGATCACATTAATCCTTAATTTTTATGTTCCAAATCTCAAGTCATTTATCTAATCACAATCAAAGATATGAGGGTGTAAAGTTGGCTTCTCAGTCAGAATTCATTGTTTTCCCCTAGCCAAATTTGCAAAGTGGCCAAAAAATGTTGAGTAAGCATTTGATGATGGTATATCTCACACATATGGACATTTTATGAGAATTTGATCATATGGGTTTATTCATTTTTTAGACCTGGTTTATTTTCATTAATTTTTAGATTATGTGATGAAGTGCATCAAAAGATATGCATATGTAAAGTTGGGCTGCTAGGCAGTTTGACCGTGTTTTCCCATACTTAGCCAATTTTTAAATGTGGCAAGAAGATCTAAGTGAACATTTTGATGGAATTTTATCTTTCACATTTGAATGTGTCAATGGAAACTGATCATATGGGTTTATTTAGTTTTGAGCCTAATTGATTTGCACTAAATTTTAGATCATGTACTGAAGCCTAGTAAAAGTTATGAAGGAACAAAGTTGGTTTTCCAAATAAAATCTAGACATAGTTGGATCCATGATAGAAGATTTTTAGAAGGAAGTTTAAGGGAATTATATCTCACATGTGCAAGGGTTTCAAGATTTGTTTGTTATATGGTTAGATTCTCCTATGAGAGGATATCATCTAGTCCTAATTTGAGATCAAGTGTCAAAGCACAAAAGAAGTTATTAAGGTTCAAAAATGACTACTAGAGCATACTGAAAAGGTCCCCATACTTCATCAATTTTGAAAGAGTTAAAGCTCGAGCAAGATAAATGGTGCACATCACTCCAAGAAGTCAGGAAGCAGTGAGATGAGGATAGGTACATGATATTTAACAATTGAGAAAAGGTACATGATAAGGATATAAAAGTGAGTAGGTGTTCATACAGATTGATTGAATGATGAGAATTGATAGTTAAAGACCTAATTGACTTGTAGAGATAAATGGAATGTGTTGAGTCAACATTTCGAGATTGCATGACATGAGGTCAAAGTGACTGAGGTTTAATGTTTGAGCATTGACACCTATGTGTTAAATATCAATCAAGATCAATGGAGCATATTTGATCTGAGTTGAGAGGACATGAGATATGAGTGTTATATTCAAAGTTTAATTATGACCATTGCCATTTGAATATTTGAATTTTCTAATGGAAATACGAGTGTCTAGTCTTTAGGCCATATCTTTTGATAGAAGTCAAATTTGCTCATGTAGTAAAAAAGCAAAGATGAAGAGGAATCTATGGTGTATCTAATAAACTTGATTTATAGATTTGAAAGTATGTATAGTCAAATATATAAATGTTCAAAGTTAACTATGTGTTCATACTTATTGACCCGATAAGGATGTTTGAGATCATTTTGATGTTATTTTGATGTTTCATGGTGAATTGGATATTTATAAGTGTTTTAGACTCATTGAGGCTACCCTATGAGTATTTTGGAGGTATGATTAATCTATATTGAGTATGAACAATGCTTAAGAAGTTGACTGTATGTTTGATAATGGTGTTTATATGTATAAGCTCTATATTTGAGTTGTTTGAGTATAGGCATAGGCAAGCAAAGATGACTTTGATCATTTGAGGATGTACTAGGGGATATAAGGAGTGGACCTATGTATTTTTAAATGGTCTTGTGTTCTTAATTTGCTTGGAGATGTATCAAAAAGGTGAATGGGTCTCCACAGAACCTAAAAGTGACTTAGGTCTATTTTGAATGTGGATTGTGATTAATTGTAACCCATATGAGATGCCTTAAGGGTGAAGGCATGTATTGTGGTTGAAAAGGATTAATGTTGAATTTATAATTCAAGATTTTTCCATATATAATGGATCCCAATGTGTTGGCTTCTAGACTTGTGAGCTGAATAATAGGGCGAGATTTGTGAAAGGCTTAAGTGTATGGTTTATTGAGTGAAGGATAGGTAGTGTGCCCATTAATGGAGTTAATGAGTAGAATAGTTGACTATGTGTATGACATGTAGGTCATGTTCCTAATGTAATAATAGTACTCTTATAGTTTGTGGATATGTGAAGAGGTTTGATTGTGTAGATGACGATAGTTTAAGTGGAAAAGGAAAGAGTTTGTGACATGCCTATGTGAGAGGCTTGTTTGAGATATAGAGCTTGTGTAGTTATCAGATAATCAAGAGGTCCATCATCAAGTGTTGAAAACATCAGCTCTAAGGTGGAATTTTTCTTTTCAAGTAGTGTTTAAAGGATCTGATCTTCCTTAGGGGTAGTTTCTCCTTATGAAATAGGGTTTCACTAAAGACCTTTGATCAAAAGGACTCGATCAAGGTTTTAGGTCATGAGGACTTGATCAAAGGTTTCTAATTAGAAAGACTCGATCAATCTCTTATTTTTTATCATATTATAGGATAGTATTCCATGTGTTTATAAGTTTGAGAGTGGGTTTTATTCTCCAAGATGTTTTCCCATGTAGATCTTGTGTTGTGTATGTGATCTTGAAATATGTTCATTTTTCACTTTGAGAGTGGGTTTTATTCTCCAAGAGGTTTTCCCATGTAGATCTTGTGTTGCGTATGTGATCTTACATTATGTTCATTTTTCACTTCTATGAAAGATATGTATGCTTCATGAATGTTTGTATTGAATGCTTAAGTATTTAAAAGTGTTTGGAAATTGAATTGAATTATATGCCACCATAGATAAACACCCCCCCCTTAATGGATTGTATCTCTAAAAATTGGTATCAAAGTAGGTCCTGTGGTAAAGGTTTAATAGCTTGAAGGTGATCCAAGGTATAATGGCTAGTCATAATGTGCAAGGTGGTTTCTCTACTAAGCAAGCACCAATGTTCAATGGATCCAATTATTCTTTTTGGAGTGATAGGATGAAGACATACATAATTTCCATAGGGTTTTATTTATGTAAAAAAAAATTAGGATGGTTATGTTACTCCTACTATTCCTCCATCTAGTGTTATGACAAGAAGTTGTTTGAGAATAACTGTAAGGAAATGAATTCCATCACTTGTGGTCTTATAGAAACTATGTTCACTAAAGTAATTCATTAAACATATACCAAGGAAATATGGGATAAATTGAAGACTATTTTTGAAGCAGATTCAAAGGTTAAGTTGGCAAAGTTGCAGACTTACATAAGGTAATTTAAAAGTCTCAAGATGAATGAAGAAGATACTATGGCATCCCTTCTATGGAGAGTTGATGAGATCATGAACATCATCAAAGGTCTTAGAAAGAACCTTAAAGAATCTACTATTGTTAAAAATTTATTGAGGTCTCTATCCTCCAAGTTTGATATGAAAGTATTTGCTATAGAAGAGATTCATGACCTTAATTAGTTGAAGATGGATCAATTGCATGGCATCCTTACTGCGTATGAGATGAGGAAGAATGATGATATAGCACCAAAGAAGGAAGCAGCTTTCAAGACTGAAATGAAGACAAGGAAGAAGTTCTAAAGTAATAATTTCAAGGAGGATGATATTCCTAGTATAGATGAGGATGAACTAATTGCTTTGATTTCAAGAAAATTGGGAAAAGGTTTAGGAAAGTATAAAGGTAAGCAACCCCTCAAATGCTTCAATTATGGTGAGATAGGACATTTTGCTAATAAGTGCCCTTATAAGTATAAGAAGGATGATGATGAAGAGCATGATCAAGGTCATGATGATAAAAAAGAGATATTTTAGGTCTGATAAAATCAAAAAGGGATTCATAAGGTTTTATAATAATAAGTAGTACTTCAAGGACAAGAAGAGTCTATAGACCAATTAAAATTATAGCTCATCAGATAAGAGTGAAGATAGTGACTCAAAATATGATCATGAAGATTATGGTTCTACTGAAGATGAAGATCTGTTCATGGCTGAGGAAGGAAGTTTCTCACATCATAAGGGGTCTACTTGGAGTGATTTAGATGATGATGAAGATGAGGTGAACTATGAGACTACATTGACAAATGCTAATGAAGAATTGAATATTGAGAAGAAGATCAATAAGAAGATGAAATCTAAACTCAAGGACTTTGAGGAGTAATTCAATGTGTTTGAGGCAAGAATGGATGAAGATGCCAAGGATCATGAATATATGGTCAAACATCTCACTTGTCAATTGGAAATCATATCTAAAATCTTAAAAGCTAATGAAGATGAATGTGCAAGGTATGTAATTGAAAGTGAGTCTTTGAAATGTGAGTTATAGATGGTATCTAGTAAGGTTATATCATTTTTGAGATTTAAATAGAGCTCAAGTGATCTAGACAACATTTTGAATGATCAAAAGCATGCAAGTGATAAGACAGGTCTTGGATACAAAGAATAACAAAAGACTGCAACTCAAGACAAGATGAATACTAATGTGAACAAGGACAATCAATATTTGAAGACAAATCATCAGACAAGGAATGAAGGTGCTGGTAGAATGAATACTAAATAGATCAAACAACCAAATGCCATGAGGTATGCAAATTTCAATGGTTATTTCTATACTTGTAATTTGTTTGGGAATAGAGCTAGAGAATGTAGAAGACCTGTTAAGAATGAATTTTCTTGGAACTATGATGGGGTCATTAGTCAAAAGGTGTAATCAAGTTTTAGTGTCTCAACTATCATGATATGGGATACTTTGCAAAACATTGTCTATTTAAGGTACGAAAAGATGAGCTTCCTTTAAGAGATATTGAGTGATACAATTATTATGAACTAAGACACATTTCAAGAGAGTTTCCAAATATAGTAAGGCAAGATGAGATTTTACAAAAAGTATGGTATGTTTCAATTGTGAATAGAGAAGAAAGACCAGAACGTCCTAGAAGAAGAGGTATTTTAAGAGGAGAATCATCCAGAGGGAGACAACCCTCTCAGCCATGACAACCACCAACTGTGCACAGACTACAACATCCTCCTGTGCACTATCCAAGTCAATTCAAGCCAAGCGACTCCTGGATTAAGAACAAATTCACCAGCAGAGAGCCGCCAAAAGAAATCAGAGAACCTATTTGAGAACAAATTATGCCTGCAGAAGAACCAGTACTTGCAGCAAACCCCAGATGGGATGATGGCTACGAAGAAGAGGATGAAGTCAGTCACATTGCTAGGTTTTGTAAGAAAAGGACTACAAGTCAGAAAAGGTTCAATCAGGATCCAAGAATGCAAGAAAAAAGACAAGTTAATACATATAAACTAAAGGTGGTAAGTATGAATAATGATGATACTACAAGTCTAAGTAATATGTTTTTTATGGTGTAAAATGCTTCTGAAGTTGAAGAGTCCCAAGAAGTCTCATTGTTTGTTCATGTTGAGAATCAAAACACTATGCTCAAGGAGAAGACCAAGGTGCTGGTTGAAGCTAGTTTTGAGGTATGTATGGATCCAAATGAACATCCTACTATTGTTAAATAAGTGCCTAGTGATGAGGATCCAAGCTGTAAGGAAGATTAGTTAGATGAAAAGGTATGCCATGAATCTATGTTGTCTCCATGTATTGATAATCCAATCACTGAAGAGCAAGAGAATGTTGTAGTAGCTAAGGAAGTTATTTCTCCAAATCCAAAAAAGAAAAAGAAGAATAACTATAAGTATCATCTGAGTAGGGAGGAAGAGGAACATGAGGAGTTGTATTTATTTTAGAGCATTGAGGTATAGATGGTGTCTCTATCTATGCTTCTTAAGAGACTCCTTTCAAGTGGTGAAGAAAGTGTTGTTGCGGTGTTCCTTGAGATGGTTCTAAATTACTAGAGTTAAGTGTTCTAAGTTGGAATATGTATGTCCAATTGGAAAATATGATGAGGTAATGTCATGATGTTCATAACTATTTATGGAGTAGTCTGTAGGGTTAGATTGAAGGCTCCCAAAAGATAAAGGAGGATTTGTGTTTTATCAAGATGATTTTTTTATATAGAGAGTTTTTTTGACCTTATTCTAGCATGCTCCAAGTGGTTTTCTGATCTAAAGGTTTTTTGAATTCAAATTGAAGATTTTTTCTGCTCTCAGATTTCCTAAATTATGCTTATGAGTATGTAGGTCCTAAAAATGTGTTATAATAATTTAAGGTTCCCAATGGTGTGCAAGTTCAATTATTGGTCTATAAGTGTGTAATTATTGCCTCCAAGTGTATAAGAAGTTTTAGAGGTGGACGTTGAATGGAATGTGATTTGTTGACTTTGTTTGTTTTAATATTGTAAGGTTTTGGGCTCTGCTAGAAAAGTGGTATGCCTTATGATTTTAGGTCTAAGGCTTCATAATATATTGAATGGGCCAAATGGGTTGTCAAATTAAGATTCATTGAGAATGAAGGTTTTTGATTCTCAAGTAATTATTGGAGATTTTTTAGTGATGTTATTATGATGTCATAGAGGTTTCCTTGTGAGTGGATAAAGTGTCTTGATAACTTAAGTAACAATGACAAAGTGTTTAATGTGCTTGTTCAAGTGTTTTTTTTTTGGCTTGGTTGATCTTTAGTTTTGGCATGATTAGAAATGTTCAAGGATGATTATGGTGGTTAGAGAATGTGCAAGAGTTCCCTAAGATGTTATCTATGCCTTGAGAGTTTTTATGCATAAGTAGAATTCATTTGGTAGTCCATAGTTTTCATCTAGACATTTTGGGTCCAGTGGCAGACAATCTGAGTAGGCAATTTGTTTATGTCACCATTACCAAATGGTAATGAGTTAAGGGGAGTTGTTCATATAGTTGTGATCACATTAGTCCTTAGTTGTTACATACTAGATCTCAAGTCATGCATCGAAGTGTGATAAAATATATGAGGGTGCAAAGTTGGATTCTCAGTCAAAATTCATTATTTTTCCATACTTAGCCAAATTTACAAAGTGGTTAAAAGAGTCAAGTAAGCATTTTTATGATGGCATATCTCACACGTATGGACATTTAAATAAAATTTAATCATATTTTTTTATTCATTTTTATGTGTAATTTATTTTCACTAATTTTTAGATCATACGATGAAGCACATCAAAAGATATACATATGCAAAGTTGGGCTCCTAGGAAATTTGACTATGTTTTCCCATACTTAGCCAATTTTTCAATGTGGCACGAAGAGTTGAGTGAACATTTATATGTTATTTTATCTTACACATGTGAAGGTTTCAAGATAAACATATCATATGGGTTTGTTTAATTTTGAGCCTAGTTGATTTGTGCTAAATTTTAGATCATGTGATAAAGTGTGGTAAAATTTATGAAAGACCAAAGTTGGTCTTCTAGACAAAATCTAGACATACTTGGCTCTGTGAAAAAATATTTTGAGAAGGAATTTTAATGGTGTTATATCTCACACATGCTAGGGTTCTACGAGTTGTTTATTATATGGTTGGATTCTCCTATGAGACGAGATCATCTGGTCCAAATTTGAGATCAAGCATCAAAGCACAAAAGAAGTTATTAAGGTTCAAAAATGGCTACTCAGGCATATTTAAATGTTCCCCATGCTTAGTTAATTTTAAACTAGTTAAATCTTAAACATCCTTCTCATGTCACTTACATAACAAACATGAACACATAGTCGAATTTGAAAATTTATATCTTTGATTATACATACTTCTAGATCTACAAATCAGGTTTATTAGATGCACCATGGAGTCCTTTTCATCTTTAATTTTTACTACATGAGAAAATTTGAATTCTATTGAAAGATATGGCCCAAATACCAGACACTGGTATTTCCCTTAGTAAATTCAAATATTCAAACGGCAATGATCACAATTAAATATTAAACATAATGCTTGCATCTCATGTCTTCTCATCTCAGATAAAATACGCTTTATCGATCTTGATTGAGATTTAACACATAGGCACCAATTCTCAAGCATTAAACCTAAATCACTTTGACCTCATCTCATGCAATCTTGAAATGTTTACTCAACACACTCCATTGATCTATGTGCATCAATCAGGTATTTAACTATCAACACTAAATTAGTGAAACTATGATAATATGTGGTATGAATTAGTGACACAAATACTCCTATATCACATTGCTTTAAAAATAGATAATTTTGAAATTTAAATTTTGAGAAAATTTTGTTTTATATTTATAGGAAATGCATTTGTTTTGTAGCTAATGAGTTTAGCCAAAAATGAGATTAATTAGGAAAATGTTTTTTCTATTATGGAAGCTTTAACAATGATGATAATTATGATGATAGAGATGTTGATGTCTATACTCATAATTATTTGGAAGAGGTTTATCATTGGGAGAACAATTCTAAATAATGAATTTGACAAATTTTTATTATAAAAAAGTTGTTAATCTAATTAATAAAACTTATTTGATGTTAATGTTTGATGAATGTTATAGTGCACACATCACTTATATTATGATAATTATAATTATATAATTATAGATGGGGACTAAAAGTTATTTCATTGTTATCAAAGATTTAGGTATTATTTGTTCAATCTCTCAATTTTATTCTCTTATGAACTAATCATTAATAAAAATATTATTTAGTTATTAGTCTTACAGGGATAACTCTTGCCTTCATTTTGGATTAACGGGTTATTAATTTTTGTTCCATTGGCCAATCAAGGTACATTGATTTGTGTGTTGGCAATATGTGAACATTTTACCTAAGTAAGTTTTAAAAAGCTAAATTCATAACAAAAAATGCTATTATTTGATGTGTCTTGATTGGCTAAAAAAATTACATGATATTTCTAACTTCTAGTACATCAAGGTGGTGGCGTGGTTTTAGGTCTAAGGTAGTCATAATTAATGTGTTGTCATAATGGTTCATTTCAATATCATAATTGATTTTTTCATGTGGGAAGCTTGTCTACCCCTAACTATCTCCCAGTAAATAGGAATGCACTATACCCAAAATTCCCAATTCCAAAAATAAAAATAACAAATAAAAGCATGTCCATGAGGAGCATGATGCCATGCCTAGAGGCTTAGGCTTGATTTTATGTGAAGTGTTTCCCACAAATTATATAAGCATATTTATAAAAAATAAAGAGGCTTTGCTGCTCAAAAACATCTAGGATCTACAAACAACTTTGGATTTGCATATTCAAATTTTTCTCTTACATTTACCCATTGGTTTTATTTTCTACCCCCACTTTAATGGTGATTTTTTATGCATATAATTCTTGGATAGATGGAATATCAAAGAATATGATATTATTTTTCATGTTAATAATCAACTTATAAAATTAGAAAATGAGGGTGCACATATCAAAAGATGCTGCCATCAAATCCAAATTACAGACAACATAGTCATGGCTCAAAGAGGGCCTTAAATTGTTATCCAAATGCCATAAAATGCATGGCGTCTGAAATAATCAAAGTCTATAATAATAAAATTCATACTTCCCCTAAAAAGAGTGAAATAACTCAGAGGTTACCTCCTCTCCTTCTATGGAAATAATTCTATTTAAGTTTTATACCACCATCAATATGGATAAATTGTTAGCATCAATCAAAGCTACTGCAAAAATATTCCTCATCACTATTATCATTTCCCTTTCCTTCTTTGTTTTTTTAACATTTATTTTAATTTATATTTTATTTTTATTTTTATAAAATTTCAGATATTATTATGCCTTGATGGGATCTATGAAGTGGTCAATGGGATTTATGAATAAAAGAGTTTTGTGTCTATTTTGAATAGGGTTTTTGTTTTTTGGATATACCAAGTGTTTTTTTAAATAAGTGTGTGCTATTATGACTTCGGAATTTTCATAGGATGACTAAGTTTTATAAATGAACTATCCAACAAGGTTTAAAAGCAATCTTATAAGATCATCTAGTCTTTTTTTAAAGAAATGTTTTTATTACTTAGGGCTTTGGGGCATTGTTTGAAAGAGACCTGATTTTATTTTTCTATTTTTTTTAAAATTAAACTCCCTAAACACATGATCATTTAGAATATGATCACAACAAATAATTAAAAATAAGAAGAAAAAGTGCAGTATTTGTTTTGGTTTTTTTTTTTTTTTTTTTTTTTTTTGTAGAGATTCAAAAGGTATATAGATAGAATCTTGTATATTGAATTCATGAATATTGAAAACCTCCATATATTTTCATGTCCCTAAGTATTAATATGTGTGTATTTCATATATTTGCGTACTATGTCGATTCCACCAACTCTATTATGTGCCTTTTGTTTTGAGTATCTTATTGAACCATAAATTTCCTAGCTTGATTAATTTCTTCCCTTTGACTTTAATTTCTTATGGGATAATTACATTTGGTTTTGTATCCATATAAACTGAGCTAAACTCATGATTTTTTATGGTCTTAGATCCCACATCTTCTATAACAAAATTTTCAAACTAGGAATTCCTAGAGATTTATTCCTGACACGACCTGCCTTTTATTTTTTCTATGAGATCTTTACCTGCATCCAAAATTTTCTTTAGAGACAAGATAGGTCTACTTTTTATTACTTAGACTTATTAATATCCAATATTTTCTTTTGGTTATTTTTTTATTTTTCCCCTAGAATAGTGTTAAACACAAAGATTATTAATTCCTCATAGTGCCTATTCAACTTCACTTGATTCCTTAACATTATATTAATTTGTTTTCCATCAACCCTCTTCAAAATGATTTTCCATTTGATTGTCCTAAAAATAAATTAGTACCTCTATTTATGGGCATTATTTATTACCTTGGTTATCCCATGATTTTTGAGTCAAGAGTGTTTTATTCTCATTCCATTCTAAAATTTCCTTGGGCAGAAGTAATAACATCAATATGATTTGCACATTGTGATTCTTCAATTGGCTCCTTGTTACTATTTAGCAACAAACATTATTTTTTTGAATTTTGTTTGTTAGGGTTGTTAGGTAGTTCCTGTGTAGATGGGAATACTCATACAACATTATGATATAAAGGTAATGTTTTTATATTCAATTTATTACTCCAAGATGTGTCAAATAGGAACCATCAACTTGGTTTTTCTTGGTAAGGATTTTTCCAGGATTATGTCGACATGTATAACATTTTTAGTATTGTTTTGTTCATATTGGGATCATATGTGCACTTAAAATTCCCTAAGATATTTCTAATGATCTTTAAATCCATGCCATTACAAAATAGTGAATACTTTGGGTAATCAAAATGAGGTAAAAATGAGTTGGAAGACAGGTGAAAGTCCCTAGGTTGATGTGTTAGCATATTTGTAACACATGTTTTTGATTTAATTTGATTGATAGTGGAAACTTATATCATTCCAAAATTTATGTATAAATTTTAAAATATTTTATTTGCCTCTATTTGATTTGAACATTTTCATTTTTTCTCAATCATTCCTACACATAACTCACGTAGGGACTTCACACCTACCACCCTTGTTAAAATTGTTATTATCATATTCACTACTATCATCTTTCCAAAATAAAAATAAACTTAATATAAAAAATTATCATATAAAAATTAAATACAATATAGTTCAATAGTTTACTATATATAAAAATAATTATATAATTTTGAAACAAAGTAACAAAATGAGAAGAATATATGTGTGTGTAAAGTCGACAAGAACAAATGATGCCAAAAAAATTCCACGTGAGATAATTTTGTTAAAAAACATTAAACTCATAATGTTTTATTATTTTCCAATCCCTATGTTTTTCAAAGATTAAAAATATGACCAAATTATTTATAGCACAAGAATACTCATGCAAATAACATATCACATTTTGAAAACCTTGTTTCTAGTAAAATTATATTTTTTTGGTCCCTATCAAGGCATGGTATTATAGTTTTCATTGAAATATATTAATTTTTGTGCAATAACTAATCAAATTATTTTATTTTATTTTTTATTTTAATAGATATAGCATATGATGACATGCAAAATTTATGGAATATTCTTAAGGATGCTAATATGGAATATTCTAAATACTTGCTCAAGATTGGATCAATTTTTTAATTGTTAATTAGAATAATATAACTTACTAAAAAATTTTAATTTTATATTATAAAAAATATGTTTCACTAAATCAAAATTAATCTGAATCATTATTTACTTCTTCATAAAATATCTAAATTATTAAAAAAAAAAGATAAATGACTTCACTTCCATAACAAATATGATGGTGGAAGGCTGACATTTCAAAAATGATTATTTTTTATTCTTAGCATTTATATAGATAAGCCTTCACTTTCAAAATTTTATTAGTTATTTATTTTGATAAAGTTAAAGAGCTTTCTATGCCATAAATATTTAGATCAATCACACTTTTAGTGTTAACCATTACATAGATGCCTATGAATCCTTATTTAGCTACCTCAAATAGTTTTTTAACCTCCTTAGACACTGATTTGATCCATACGTACATGTTAAGCACCCATTTCTCTAATTGTATGCTTAAATCTAGATTTATATGTTAAAATAGTCTTATACACTTGAAAAATATATTTCAATGCTCTACCCTTTTGTTTGACCTTTTTTGTAGCCAAAAGGTCACACTCACCACCTCATTGGGTGTGATTACTTAATTTTTAATCTAACCTTGATTATTTTGATTATCTAGATCACTTGTATGCCTAAAATCTGATATATATCCTTCACTAGCAGTTATAAAACCTCAACAACTTTACTCTATACTCAGTAGTTGCATTTAGGGAAAAATAGTAGAGTTTATACTACCATCCCTTCTCAAACCCAAGTATCCTTACCCTACAAACACTCAAATTTACAAGTATTTCAATGTGTATGGGTTGGCCTAAGAATATCATTAACCCTTCCATGAGTATTATTTAAAAATATGTAGTATAAATACAAGTTAAAGCCAATTCATCAAAACATATAGAAAATACCAAGCAATCACCTATTCAAGCTCAATTAATCAATTGCATCACTATGCTATTATGTCCTATTCATTCATATTTATATATCAGTCATAGGAGGAGTCATATTATAGGTTTGAAGCACTAAAAATACAACCCATTAACTATATTTTTCATGCTAAAACATAGATAACTACATGCATCTTCATATATTATATTTCACTCTTGTGCACACACATTCCCACACATAGGGGAGAATTAAATAAATTTGAGGTCTTCTTTGGAGTATTGGCTATGTAGGCAACATTCATCAATAGAGTGATCTTTGAGGTCAGATTGATATCATGAGCCCACAAACCCATTTTTTGTCAAGCTAATCTAACCTAAGGTGGAGAAATAGGGTTTAAAATATAAACAATGATATAGATCTTGTGCACAAGATCCAAATACATTAGATGAAAGGTGATAGAAAACACATAAAGACCTAGGCAGGCACATCTTGATCTAATGAACATTCTATATAGTAAAATTTCATCAAGATTTATATAGTAGCATCAATGCAAGTGTCCATAGGTCAACATAAGTTTCCAAGCATCAAGAAATAATATTTATAAAATCTGATGATGGGTTCTTGAACATCAAACACCCAATTTCCACACATGCACATCTTAGATCTATCTACACATCACTGCATAATCTAAGTATTATTTAATCTTCATTGTTGTGTAATCAAAATAATGTTTTAAAATGTACTTTATATATTTAGTATTTTCATAATTTAACATGTAAACTAAATATTATAAATTAAATTTTTTAATTGGCCTAATTTTAATAATATGTTAATTCACTCTTGAATAACCTATTCCTCCTATCCCTTAATTTCAAAAAGGGTTAATATTTGGTAAACCTGACCTCTCAGTCTTTATATGAAAATCTTATTTTACTCTAGGTTTTTTAGCCTTCAAGGGTTTTATCTTATTATGATTGATTTTTAGATCTAAAACTTTACCTTGGGGTTTTACACTCGTCTTATTGTAAAGGTTTTGTGTTCATACACTTTCAATTTATTCTTCTTTGATTAGGGCATTTTGGCTTTCTAATAGATCCATTTTAAAATTCCTAATATTTTTCTTTTACTTAAGTTGGTATACTCAAAATCCTAGTTTCCCACCCTAATTCTATACAATTTTATCTATTTTTACAATTTACTATTTCTAGTATATATTTACATACAAGGGGAATGGTTTACCTATTTTCTAATTAATTTCTAGGTTTCATCAAAATTATTATTTTATTCAAAAACATCTCTCATATCTCTGAAATATATTCCTTATTTATTTAAATTATTTATTCTTTATTGGGAATATTCTAAGGTTTTGCTTGTAAACAATTCCATATTGTTTGGCCTATTTTTGAATCATAAAAAATTAATTTTCAAATTAATCAGAGGTTTTTCATGTTCCTATTCGTATAATAAGAAACCATTTTTTGGTTTTCAAAATTATGTATAGAGTTTTTAATTTTTCAATTTACTATTTTTAATAAATATTGATATACAGTGCCCAAAGAATACCTTTTTCCCTAATTTTTTAGGTTCAAAAAACCTAACCAATGTCCTAAAATTTATACAATATTATCGTGAAAAATCTTACTAAGTTTTCCTTCAAGTTTTCACCATATAGGGTTTCAAATTGTAGTAATTATTGAGTTCTAATATTTCCTACCATGTTGGAGTATTTTCTATCATTTGTATGTTTCTCCTTTCCTATTTTCATCTTAGTCTTTGAAACATTTAAAATGGATAAAAAGAAGACTCTTTCTCAACTTAACTCTAAGGAGAGTAATATCTACTTTCCCTCTAACTAAGTCCATGTTATTACTCCTTCACAATTTAAGGTGGCCCTTCCTCAAACCCCTCCACTGCCCACAACTGCTCTTAATGGTGGGAGTTTGATTAGTAAGTCCATGGTACCTAAATTTCATGTTGTTCAAGACCTTCTATATCAACTCACCAATGTTAAAGAAGAGCTCCAAAGTCAATACCAACATTTGAGTTCAAATCTCACCTCACTACAAAATTAGCTTTCATATTTATAAAATTTAAAATGTGCTAATAATATGCATAGATTTGCATATTATGTCAATGTTGTGTCCAACAATGGATCATTTTAAAATTAAGATTTCAAAAAAAAAATCTATTTACAAGAACTCATTTACATAATATGTAAAAGGATAATAAAATTCCAAGTTAGATTATAAGGGTATTTCTTAGACACAATTTGATGACATTACCTCCATTACAACATTTAAGAAGAAAAAAATATTATTTTCAATTTCATAGAATGCATGGGAATCATACAGATTAGTGTTTTACCTTAAAGAAAAAAATACAAAGTAAACTTAATAGTGGTGATCCTATAATGGAAACATCAATCAAACAACCCACTCATATTATGAGTACCTCTCCTAAACCACAAGTGCTAAAATAGAAAATATGGGAACCAAAGGATAATTCCAAATATAAACACTTATAAATGCAAAAAAATAGAGCAAGAAAATATTCAAAAGAAAAATCTAAAGAAATCATTAATACAAAAAGATAAAAATGAAAACGAACAACTATAAAAGGCAATGTTATAAAAAGATCAAGAATAGAAGTTGTGAATCAAACTCAAGATAAGCAAACAAGCATTCTAAAACAAGGGTTTCTAACAAAGGGCTTTCAAAGCAAGACATGTCTAAAAACTTAAATGATACAAATATGGTTTCTAAATATCCAACCATCGTGTGTGTGTGTGTGTGTGTGTGTGTGTGTGTGTGTGTGTACACACACACACACACACACACTTCATATTTAATTCTACTTAATTTTTAATTCCTCTTAATATTTAATTCCTCTATGTTATATACACACACACACACTTAATATTTAATTCTACTTAATATTATATATATATATATGAATTAAATATTAAGTCAAATATATATATATATATATATATATATATATATATATATATATATATATATATATATATAAGAATTAAATATTAAGTCAAATTATTTATATATATATGTATATGTATGTATATATATATATATATATATATATATATATATATATATATATATATATATATATATATATGTATATATATATATATGTATATATATATATTTATATATATATATATATATATATATATATATATATATATATATATATATATATATATATATATATATATATATGTATGTATATATGTATATATATATATGTATATATGTATGTATATATGTATATATGTATGTATATATGTATATATATATGTATGTATATATGTATATATGTGTGTGTGTGTGTGTGTGTGTGTGTGTGTGTGTGTGTGTGTGTGTGTGTGTGTGTGTGTAATTTGACTTAATATTTAATTCCTATATATATATAGACACACACACTTAATATTTAATTCTACTTAATATTTAATTCATATGTGTGTGTGTGTGTGTGTGTATCACAGAGGAATTAAATATTAAGGTCAATACTACAAATTCTATGTTTTAATTGTCAAATAAATAATTCAAGGCACAAATTACATATTTTCCTAGTGTTTAAGAAAATATACATGACTCTTCTCTAATATATAATGAGATGGAAGCTCCTAATAATGATGAACATATTTTAAAAGCAACTCTGATCTATGATGAAGTGAATTTTTCATACTTTAATGCTCAAAATGGTATATCATAAGTTCAAGAATAACCTAATAAGTTACATATTTCTTATATTAATGATTACATTAATTATTATGACCTTAATAATCATAATATTGGTATGATCCTGACAATACTGACTATGTGGCATATCAATATACCACTCCTGATATAGGGCCTCCATAGAGGCATCTCCTTGATAATTTTTTTGTCCTTTAATAACACTTTTCCTTTGTATATAGATATTTTGATAATCATATTATTATGATAAAAATTTAAAAAAATAAAATATTCAAGAAAATACAAAAACATTCAAATAATTCAAAAATATAAAACAGATTTATCATTTCACATGTTTTCTATATTTTTCATATGTTGTTTACTTTATGTTAG